>BMAW01069384.1:24233-348359 GCA_019974015.1 Nephila pilipes
TAAGTTTTATCGCAACATTTAAAATAAAACTTTGTATTTCAAAATTAAATGGTCTTAATTCGGATTCGCTTTCGATAAATAGCGAGTTTGTTCTTCAAAACTGTAACGAGATTTATCCAATTTATATGCATCAGATTCATAAGTTCTTAGATCAGTGGAGATGGCTCAAAATTACAAGATTACTCACAAAGGCGCATCTTGTTATTTTTTTCTAGGGTAAGGATAGTAAAAAAATTAGTCAATATGTTTAAATGTTTACAATTAAACATATTGTGCTTTTCAAATGGGAAAAAATGAATATTTACATTTTTACATAATTTGAGAACTAATGATGATTAATATAAAGTACTTAAAATGATTTTTCCCATTAACATTATCTAGAGCTCATAGCTCATTTCTTGATAATTTGTTGAACAAGGTACTCTTCCTTTTTTTAATATTTCTCGAGATTGTAAATTTAAAAATAGTCCAAGGATTATTGTAAGAGCTCTATAGTGTATAATATCAAAAACTATTAAATTTATAAAAATAATAAAATTGATATTAAAGAAAACTTTTAGGCTTCTTTACCACGATATTTTGAAAATGTACTTTGCTTGCTAAAACTAAAAAGAAACTCATTAATTTAGGAAGCCTGAAGTCATATTTGAATCAACCTTTTCATTTAAATAAGCAATAAATCATTTATGTAATGAAACTTGCATGTGTGTATCAGAATATTGAGTATAAAACAATGTAAATATTGCTATAAATATATAGAGAAATCTCTTTAAAAAGTTACATAATTCCTTGAAATATATACATGAAATTACTTGATATAAATTTTAAATGTGTGAAATAGGCGTGCAAAAATTACTTGAAATAAAAATAGAACAAATTACAATTAGTATAAAATTCTCTGAAATAAATTTGTATATTTGCTTTAATTTATTATAAAAGCTTGAATAAATGTAATATAAATGTTTAAAATAAATATATATAAGTCGTATGAGATAAGTAGTTTAAATTACTAATCATGACTATATACAAAAAATAAGGACGTATTTTTTGGAAATGTAGAGATTAAAGAGTGAATTAAAGGTGATTTTGGAATAAAGAGTGAATAAGAATTCAAAGCTTACGTTGACATTCGTATTATGGTAATTAATAAACAATGGTGTTTTCACTAATGATAAATAAAAATAAATATTAAGAGAATAATTACAACATATTAATTATAACTTGATCTAGGTTCAAAATTATGAAGTTCATTACCAGTAGCCCTCGTATTGCTTCTGAGTGAAACATTAGTAATCAATCAATCTCAACTAAAGCAGTTGCTTGTTAACATGTCTTACAAATCGTAAAACTAGATTGAAAAATTATGAATTTCAATAAAAACATGTGTATTGGAAATACAAAAAAAATTAATGTATTTCTTTTTTAAAACTAATGCCATCATTTATCATTTTCCAATAGACTAAAGTGTAGTTTTAAGAGTTTATATTTTATGTTTTAATATTTAAAGTTAAACAGTATTCGTGCAAAATATATGCATATAAAACTCTCAACCCAACTACAGAAGTAAATTCAAAAGCACCTCCTTTCATATTTGATGAAACTTTTATTTTCTTAGCTGTGAAAATATAGTAAACCAGGTTGCACAGATGAAATTCAAAACACTTCACCAAAGAAAATTTTAAATTCAATATACTTTTCTATAAATATCACAGCCAAGGAAGGAAAAATCAATATTGTGTTTGTCGAAGATTTTTTTATTTATTTTCTGCTGTGCTTTTTATAAAAAAGATAACAGATATCTCCTGAAAATAACCATTGGATGAACACACATTCTTGCGTTTGAACAAAAATCATTGAAAACAATTTACTACTAGTGAAACAAATCATTTGCAATCTTCTGTTACGGAAGACTTTTTTTACTTTCAATTTCCTTGACGCATAAAATACGTAGCGTGGAATATTTTAACATTAGAAATGATTAGAAAAGTGTGATATATTATATGAGTCAACAGATCTGATGAAATTTATTGCAGAATGCCTCTTAAAATACGCACATAAATAAGTTGATAAAGGAAACTAATACATATTTTTGGATAATAATAATAATCTGTTTTGTGGAAAAGAAAAGAAAAAAAGATCCAGCTTTTGATTTAGAAGGATATAAGGGAGAGAGGTATATTTTTTTTAGAATATGCTTGCACAAGTAAAAACCACCAAGCACAGGTCTTTTAAAGATTTGCTTCGAAAATAAAGTGTGTAAAAAATTAAAGAAGAAGCACTGCATAGAATATGAAACAAAAACCTTCTGCACAGCTCAAATGCGTGAGAAAAAAATTCACAAAAGTATGGATAAATAAATTTTTATGTTTTGATTGTTAAGCTTTAGAAATTTTTCAAACGATTGTTAAGTATGAATGAACCTTAAGCAAATATGTATATCAAAGATTTTATGTATATATATATAAACATATATGTGTGTATATATATATATATATGTGTGTGTGTTTGTGCGTGCGTGCAATTATTACATTTCTTGAAAATTTTTAATAACAACATTTTTTTTATTATATGATACAAACTATTAAACAGCCAAATTCTGAAAGATAGTTTTATTTTCTTAATCTGTCGCTTATTAATTTATTCTGTTGTTTATTTATTTATAATTTATTTCGTATTTCTTAAGAAGTTCCTTTTATATAATAAAATATCTGTTACCTTACGAATTTCATTATGACGCCTTGCACTGTATTTTTCTCATATAGTTTTGTTAGCGACACATAAAGTTTGGTATCATAATTTTTATCCTTTTATTCAGTCATGTGTTATATACGAAAGATTATTTGTAGATCGTTCATCGTTGAAGCAACTTGTTTGATTTAATGAGCAAAATTTTCAATTTTCATTCATATCATGAAAGTAAAAATTATATTTGGAAATTGATTATTAGTAGCATAAGACATTGGTTGCATACAAATGAGTGTTTTATAAAACAGATATATGCATAAATATGACATTCAATGCAACTGTATTTCTCATAAATTATGAGTATTGATGCACAAGTGTTATGTACAGTTTTATTTTCTTGAAATACATTGAAAATTTTGGATGATTGTGTTTCAAATACAGGGTTGAAATTTTATTTTAAAATCAAGTTTTACTTAATCAGCTTCATATTAGAGTATTCGTTTGCAAAGTAAATTTTCTTAGCACATTTATCATAATATATTTTACGGATATAATATAACATCTGTTTTAATAATTACAAACTGAAAATATTTAATTAACATATTTTTAATTATTTTCAATACAAATGGTTGTTCATTAGACACGTTTTATATACATATATGATGTTGTTTGCATGTTCAAGAAATGTTAATTTTTTTTCAAGAAATGTGATGATTTCTTTAAAAAAAAACATTTATTTTTAGGTAAAACAAAATCTTTAATTAGTGGGAAGTGATTATTTTAGTAATCAACTGTGTGAAACTTTAGTAACATTTTTAAGATTCATAACTACTTTAGAGAAATCTAAACATTAAACTTGAATCTCATAATGAAAGAATGCGTTCGTTTTACCAAACATATTAAGAGAGACTCAATATATACATTAATTTAGCAAATGAATATTTTAGCTGAATATCTTGCGAAATACTCGATGCATTCGATCGTGAATATTTAAAAAAACCCAAAATAAATAAGAACCATTTCATAAATTATTCTTATGACGCACTTGAGATTGTACTCATTCATTTCAAAAATGAATTCTTACTTGAATATTCAATTGATTAAATTAATATTTACTGAATAAAAAATTATTGTTGGATAATAATGGTAATGAATGTGCATTTTATATAAGTGATACAATAAAGATGTGTCATTGTCATTAGGAATTTGTAATTCGTTAAAAATTTTATAATGATTTAAAGATTTCAAATATATAAACTAATTTCTATTTAATTGCTATAACACGTATTATATTCCCCGCAAGTGATTATTAAAAACAATTGCATTTATTTTAAAAGTATGCATCAAATATAGATTTAACCTAATTTATTTGAAAAATATATTAAATATTCGATAATAATTATTGAGAAATAAAACCATGCACAAATAATTCTTATTTGTTTCTAAATCATAATTTCCATTAATAACTGTATCGCAATACTACAGTAAATGATAAGCCCTCCATTGGAAATGCAAGTTTCAAAGACAGTTTTCAAATCAACGTATCGATCAATAATATGGAATACAAGAATTAGCTCTAAGCCTACAATTAAGAATGCAGAAAAATGAGCGAGCGAATGCCACTTTGATTCCAGCGGTCAATTTTTCAATCCCCCTTTAGAGTATCAATTTTCAAAGCAACCGCATAGAAAATAATCATCATTTCCACCAATTACCTCCTGAATAATCCCCCGCTCTAACTGCAATCCTAGCATTGCTTGACTACAAACTTTTCGAAAGGAAGCCTTAATCTTAAACATACTAATTAACAGCGGAAAAGGTTCCATGTCGGCTATTAATATGGAGAAAAGGAGAGTACCCAAGGTTCTACTTTTCTCTCAGTCTCTTCTATAGCAGAAGTATTAAATGAATATTTATGAAACTCGTGCATTAGTACAAATGAGAGATTTCGCGGTTGACTTTGAATGGGTGGAGGGTATGAATGGACAAAGGAAAGGGAGGGCCAGTGGCTTGTGTTTCAAAGTAAGATTGCAAATGACGAGGAAGATCAGTTCATTTGAAATTCGTGAAATGTGGATTGTTATTTGCCCTTTTTTTCCCCTTTGAAATTGGTTGCCATGGTAATCCAGATAAATCCTTAACAATACAAAATCTCCCATAAAAGAGACAAAAGAAAAATTTATTGGTCGAATTTACGAAATTGTTAATAATAAAAAATTTACGTTTGCAAATATCATTTCTTAGCAAAAAATATTCAAATCGGATTAATTTTTAGATATCTATTCGTTTTTATATTTCAAAAAAAAAAAAATGATTTTCAATGTCGTTTAGTTTGATTTCATTAATTATTCTTAAAATTCAGTGTTTTAGCACAAAATACGAAATTTAATTAGAGTTTCAAATTTTTGATAAGGCATTCTAATTTTAAAGGGAAAAAAAACATTTCCTTATGTGTTTTGATTATTTTGATACACCTTAAATTATCTCGAAATTGAAGAATATTTGGCATTTTATTTTTTCATTTGAAGAATTACCCAATAAAGTTTAATTTGATTTCTTTTATTTTAATTATTCAATTAAAATACCTTAAGTGTAGTATTAGGTATTATATGTTAATATATGATAATTTATTTTATTAAAGGAATATTTTACGATCCCAGAAAAATATTCATTTCAAGGAAAAAAATTATTAATTATTTTTCTAAGTGAAAAGATTATAAATATTCGTATAATTAAAATGATTTTAGAGGATATATACATTAATATACATTTGTGCAGACGTTCACGAAGATTAATATAAACTGCATATTCGAGCTGTTTCAGAAATGTCAAATTTTAAACAATTTTCTTTCTTTAAATGGGATTTACAAAAATATTTTCTTAAGATACTATGATACAAAAAACGTAAAGATTGGCTGCATAAATGTGATATAACACATAACAGACCATATAAATTAAGTTTACAGTAATGATTTAATTTAAAATTTATTTAATTTGATCACATATTTCTGAAATATATGTTAATTAAAACTAAGGATAAACTTATTTTATGCATCGTCTTAATACTTAACTAACCAAATGAAAATTTATTTTGGAATTACTTAAATCATATGATCCTGAGTCTTCAGTTCGTTAATACTCATGACAGAGAAATTTATTCACAGATGTGTTCTACGACAAAAACATCAGATTTAGAGTTTAGTTTTAGTTTTTATTAACGTCGCACTAGAAGCAACACGAGGGCTATTGACGACGGACCTCGTAATTTTGAACCACGGTCAAGAGACGAGGACGACACCTGAGCTGGCACCCCCTCTTTTAACATCCACACCACGCCAATGGGAGGACTTTGGGCCCCGAACAGATTTAACGTGCATCAGCCCCGGCTACACGGCGGGTCTTTGGCGGCCAATGATCGAACCCACGACTGAGCGAAAATCGCCGGCCGCTAGTCGACGACCTTGACCACTAGGCTACCGCTACCCCCCAGAGTCAACAGAAATTTAAAATAATAAGTTCAAAAGATAATATTTATTTTCCTAATTTATTATGCTAATGAGTGTACATTGTATAGATACAAGAAAATGATAAAAAGAATTGTTAAAATATTTGGCAACAATTTTAGTTCTTGAAGTGAATATATATATATATATGTATGTATCTAACCTATCTTTGACTTAAATATATTCTATTTCTGCATATCCTTACACTCTATGAAATCAAAAGTTTTGCAGGGAAAATTCAATTTATTTTTTCATTAATATATTTAATTTTTTATGAAGATAATAATACTATCCGATTATCATCTGCAATGAATATTAAGGAAAATCTATTTCCGGTTGCCATCATTAATAATTTACATAGTTATTTTAAGTATTTATTATTTCAATTAAATGCGAAATAATACTAATTTTCTAATACTTGACAAAAAAAACAATTGTGTATGTGTGGCCTGTTTAAACAAAATTTAAATAATTTTAAATAAATATCAATAAGAGTAAGAGTTTTATTTGCAAGAGTACTTTTAAATAGTACTCTATATGAAAGTTCATAAGGTTTGAATAACCATATTTAATACGATTTGAAGGAAATATTCTTATAATTTTATTAAATACCTCTAATAGCTCTTTATATCAATTTAGGACTCGCACTGTTTTGAAAAAATAATTGAAACTAAATAAGATACAAAATCAAGTACAGAAAGAAAAAAAACTTAAAATTCTATATATAAGTATTCTAATTTTTAAAAGTTATTGGTACAATTTAAAAGCCTTAAATTGCAAGTAAAAATCTTAAAGTTAATATTAATTAGGATACAGAGTTTCCTAAGAGAGAAAAAAATTGCATGTAAGTTCATACAATTTTACTGGAAATGCAGTTATATATGTATAAAATTTATATTTTACTAACAAGTAAAAATAGTTTATAGCAAGTCAGAAATTCAAAAAAATTATGAAAATTGCTGTACTACGAAATAAGCTCTTAGTGAAGAAAAGTGCAGTGTGTAGAGATTCCAAATATTTAAAATATAGTTTATAATAAAAAAATCATGTGTAGCAACTGTTATCAACTAGTGGATTACTATATTTTTGGTAAGAAAAACAACACAATTTTTGAAAATATCTTTTATAAAAAGAATCATAATTAACCATTATCTTAAGCAAATAAATAGCTGTTTCTTATGGATCAAAAGAGTTTAATGACAACATAGTTAATTTACATGAATAATTTCCTCGCAAAAATAATTTAATTTTACTACCATCAAAACACAATGTTCTTCTAAGAATTTTCTTGTTTTTTTTTAAAACATGTTTCATAATATACATAGCCAAAAGGTATTTTCAAATACAGAGCCGTTGATAAAAAATTTTGATCAGCAGCATACTAAAATAAAAATAATTAAAAACAACTTCATAAAATTGGATTTTTTAATATCGTAATTTTTCCCTTTTATTTAGCGATGTACTTTTCAAAATGAAACACCAACTTTTAACTAAAAAAGAAATAAAATATTATAAAAATGATTTGATACGTTAAAAAGATATTAATTTTAAAAATAAAATAAAATTTGTGTGACAATCTATTCGTGGGATATTTGAATCATAAAAAAATATGTACCAATACTTTAATTAAAGTTGATGAAAAAACATTCTTTTTTCTATTTTACACAATCTAATCTCCATTGTAGCAATTTAGTTTCCCTCTCAGGTTATCGGAAAAACAATCTCCTCTAGATTATACCTCAGAAAAACTGTAAAAAAGTAATTATTTACAGTACGGATACAGTTAACATCAAGTTCTAATTTTATTTTTAATTCCATTTTATTATTCTCGAAGCTTCCTCCCACATGGAAAAGTCGTTTAAACAGATGGCCGCTAAGGCCCCAAAGAGACTAATTATCAAAATTAATTACACCAATGCAAAAATAGAAATATAAAGTTTAAAATATAGAAAAAAATATATAATTCTCACCCTATTGCCATTGAAATATCATCACTCCAAAATAAAAAAAGGACTGCTAACAAAATGTCTTCATAACACAACCATTGATTTTTGAGTTTAGTGGGGGGAAAAAAAAGAACTCACGTTTCAAAGAAGCACAAAATAAATTTGAACGAATGAAAAAAAAAGGAAAATTTTCTCTGGACCCCCTCTGGCAACCAATCAATGATGAGCATTTTTCGCACCTTTGAGTCAGGTTTGGCGTGGCGCCAAATAAATCCGCTAGGGGGACACAACTACAGCGTAATGTGTGTTTGTCCCTCTATCTTTTATCTAAACCTCTTATTTGCGGATGGGAAAAATCTGGAGGGAATATAAAAGTAAAATGGAGGATTATTCGCGTTTTTTCTTTCTTTTTTCTCGCTTTTCAACAATTTAGTTTGATGATGGGGTGGAAAGCGTAAGATAATGTCATGAGATGCATTTTACATTTTTGCCGATTATATAACAGCGATTAAACTAGATTTGCATATTTTTTATGTATATTTCTTGAAATTTTTTTAAAGTAGTTCACACATTTGTTGAGTTCGAGGACATAAAATGAATTTGAAATGACTTCCATTCAAATAAAAGACTTTTAATACAAACATTTTAGTATATACAACACAAAATAAACTCTAAACTTTATGGAAATCCACTATTGTTTTTATTATAAATAGTTCTGTTAAGAGAAAGCAAAAATAAAATTTAACAAAGTATTTTGATACTGTGCATGTATTATATATATATATATATATATATATATATATAAGCTATTATTGTTTTTAAAAAAATAATAATCAAATATTTATAACAATTATTGAAATAATAAAACTCTTAGCAATAATTAGATATTAAGATTCGACATCAAATGGACAAAAAACTTAAGAAAATCAAAAATTTTAAAACAAAAAGAAAATTTGATGGTATCAACGAAAAAAATAAAGAATTCACAGCCAGGATAAAAAATAATTAAATTAAGCTGTCTCGTGCTTATGGATTCATATGAATCATAATGTGTCCAACATATAAATATGTACACACACACACAAATATAATGCGTTAAAAAAACCTATCAAATTTGTCAGACACTTGCAAATACAAGATCAGAATTTTATTCTAACAAATTACGTAACATATTTTTGTTTCTAATTTCGTATATTTATATCCATAATTGAAATACTAACAGAATATGAGATTTAACATTTTTTTTTTAAAAAAAAAAAAGATCTGTAGACATGAAGAGGGTGAATTTCCTAAAGAAACGAATTCAACAGGAAAAAAAAAAAACAATAACAGCTAACAACTTAAACATGACCTAGCATTATTCCTAGAATTACTTCTTTTCTTATCTATTTTGTTCTGCGAGTGTCTAAATTATCTATTATAAGAATAACAGATTTTAGTTAAATGTTCTATTATTCACATTTAATCATCTTCCGATAAATTCTTAAAAGTACAAGCATTTATGTTTGTTCAGTACACTTATTTCCTTTTTGAATTCCAAAATAATGTTTTGATAACCATTCCAAAAATTAAAGAATCGAAATAAATAAATTTGAAAACTTTTATATTCGTTACATCGACACAACATAAAAATGTATTTACAATTTATAATTTCACGTAATTTCTGACAAATGCTAGATCTTTTATGTTTATAACTGAAGAGAGTGAACTATTTGCTTAAAAATATTTCTTTTTAAGAGCTTTTATTTTAATTTTAAACATATTCTATTTCGACGTATGTATATATATACATTAAAGCGACGTTATTTAATCCTCAACTATTTTAATTATTTTGAGATTGCAACCATTACTAGCAGAAGTTGCTCATTCATAATGAAACGGCTTCATTCTGTGGACATGATTCCCAACAAATCATTACCCTCTCCTAGCTCTGAAATCACTAGGGAATGCATAGAAAACAATTACTTTAATTGGTTATCCATATCCAGCTACAAAACATTCTACGCGACAAAGTAATACCATATCCGCGTTTCAATCAAAGCACTATGGCCGGAGGTCTGTGCCGTTGTGTTGCCTATGGTTACGTATGCGAACTCAGAAGCATTTAGAGCAGGAATGCATGATACTATATAAGGCCTGATTACATATTTGTTCGCTGTTGTGTTGAGTCTCGTTGCGAAGATGTCGGTCGCTATCAGAAGGGTATAATTTCAACGCCTCTACAGAACGTTTCACCAAATAGGATTTAGAGTACAAGGCTATTTGGAATTGAGTTTGTAATTTAAACTACACTGTGTACTGTTTAGTATTGAATTCAGTTGCACTATTATATCGTTGCCCAGTTGGTTAATTATGTACTCGTCTGTGAAATTTATGCATCTAGAACGCTTTATTGGTCAAATTATAGCACTGGAAAAGAGGGAAATCCATCTCGAGCGAAGCGACGAAACAATTTATAATAGTATGTAATATGTAGTTTTAGATTGAAATATGATGCCAATTTAGGTACAAGTGACTGAAATTAAATTAAAACATGCATTTGGGTAAATAGTTAGATATATCGAAATGAAGTAATTTACCATATAAATATAACTTTCGTTTCTTTTATTTATTATAGTTCATTTTTTAACAATAAGTGAAAAATAAATATTTGATTTCCATCTTTCCTTCAATTTAACTAGTTTATTTGCTATAATATTGCAAGAAAAGTAATTGAATATGTGATCAATCCTAGTGGGTATAGAAGATAGTTATAGGTACTTCACTCAATTATAATGTCGGAAATCAGGAAATGTTTGCGGAATATTAAAAGAATTCATCATAAAAATTATAATATGCGTTTGTTTCAAAAATCTTTCAATCTATGAAATAAACTAGAACTTAATATCTACTTCCTTTAATGGATACATTGTTCCTTTGTAAAATTTGTTTTGTTGATCTAGTGAACATAATAGAAAACTTAATTATAAGTTATCTCTGTACCCTGTTTTAAAAATAGTTAATTGTATTGCATACTTTGTGTATCTTTCATATATATATATATATATATATATATATATATATATATATATATTAGATCTACTGGAATCTGGATCTGTCAGCTTGGGAAAATAAAAATAAAAATTAATACATTTTACAATATATATTTATGGAACAATTTAATTTTTGCCTGTTATTAAAATTGGTCTAAAAATTTTCCAGACGGATGCATCACATGTTAAGTGAGAAACAATTGCTCAATCGATTCGTTCCATGGACGCCTCTGCTATCTCGGAACAAAAATGAATCACTATTGGACCTGATGGTAACTGAATGAAAATTAATATTCTACATCTGGAAGAAAAATGGATAATCTACAAAATTATGGTAAGGAAAGAGCATACTGGGATCTTGCCCAATTTTCTTCCTTCTCCTCTGAATCGAGATTGAGACTGAATAAGAGAATTCTATCCAGGCTGAATTCGCCTCATCTGTAAAAACTTTGGTGCTCCTCTGAAGTCTGATCCAACGGGCATGTTATTCGCACCATACTCTAAAAGTGCTTTCTTGTTTTATGTAGTGAGCGAGATGCAAACAATGGTTCTGCTAGTTTACTGCCCTCTCTCTTGTAGCCTTTAAGCAACTGCAGACTGTGAAGCTCAGAATCCAGTAGCAGTATACAATTTACATAAGAACTGTGGAGGTTTAAAAGTTATGTGTCCCCTTTCGGAAAGTGACAAATAACAATCATCATTCATCGTTGCAGATCTTGGTCGACCTTATGCAGGTATTCTCAAAACAAATTAAATGTCTTCAAAGTGTTTCCATAAATCTCAAACGACTTTGGGTATTACATTGAGATTTGTAGCCACCTCTGTTTGTAATTGGAGTGCCTGTCTCATATTTATTCTGTCCTTCATACGTTCGTCGGTACTCATTTTACTTGATGCCTAATAAAATGTTCCCAACTCTTTTGAAACACATGGAGATTGTCTTGAAGGAGTACATGCATACAAATCGTTTAAAGCCGTTCATGAATTGATACCCCCTCTGCAATCAGAGCTTCAGAGGCATGCAAGTGTACACTTACGCATTCGACGCTGATTATTTGAATAATTCATCAGCGGCATAATTACAGCCTTTAATTCAATATATTTTTTAAAAATAGACATAACTTACTAAGTTTCTTCATTTTGCATATGAATGTACTTATAATTATATAAAGTTAATGAAAAAATCCAGTTTTTTTATTGTTTTAATAAAGCTTCACAAAAAAATGGATATAATTCCATTTAATTCTCTTCTACCCCAACACTTTTCATTTTTGTTTTCTATAGACAATAATTTTCTTCAATTTCAAACTCCATGCATAATGTGTTCAAAAATAAATAAAGCGCGAAGGTACGAATACATTTCCCCTTTTTAATATTTAAGCAAAAATATATAAAATAATCCTGCAGTAGCTTATTTTAAAGAAAATACATTCATTCAGAATATAAAACATTAATTCAGAATATAAAAAGCTACGGTGGCTTGAGTGTGATTTAAAATTTAATAACGTTTATTTCAGATCGACTTGTATAAATTCTATGATACTATTTATTCCTACAGATCTTACTTTTGTGCAGGCACTTACAAAGTAAATTGAAAACATTTGACGTAAGCAGTTGAACAAGAACAGAAATCAAAACATTATTAGACTGCAAATGATTGCAATACTTTCAAGATAATATCTATTATTACTCTTATTGATTATCACACACACATATCTTCTAAGATAAACTCCCTTTCTTGATCACATTAAGATATTTTGTTGACTAATTTAACTCCAAATGCTTAACATAAAACACATCTAAGGAAATAAGAGCATTTAAACGACGTAACACTAAAAATAATGGTGAAATGTTTGAAGAGCATGAATTTTTTAAATTCCACAGTTTTGACAGTTATGATAAATAAACTGAAACAACTCTATGGAAGAAAGCATGTAATACTATTTCTTTAAATCTTTTCTGAATGTAATTGAAATAAAAGTTATTTATAATGGAATTATATTCGTTATTATGTTGTATTTTTAAAAAAAGACGTTATCCCTTATTTTTAAGAGAATGCATTAGTTTACTATAGCAACGCAAAAGAATTAACATATAACATTGTTCTTTTTTTTACTTTGTGAAAATAAAAAAAATATATTACATAGTATATAATAGATGTTTCTATTAATGATTTTAGAAATATTATCACTGATATTAATTTAGGAGGAATTTTCTTTCAATAAGATATTTATAAATTTAAAATTGTACAAAATATATTTACCTGCATAAGAAAATTTTCAAATCGTCATTTATTCCTGATCATTTACTGAAATGTCCACAAAAACATTTAGTATGTTTTGCTAAGACAATAAGCAAAGTAGAATATGAATCTTCCGAAAAGTTTGTTAACTGTTTCATATCAAATGAGTTATACTAGTATACAATAGTTCATTCCTGTTATATTTAAGGCTTAGCAAATATTATTTTCCTAAATTATGAATTAATGCTGATTTTTTTTTTTAATTTTTAGTTTATTTTACTCATGCCTTATTAAAAACTGTGTAACTTAAGAACTAAAATAAATGTTTGTCATAAATACTTGTTTGTATTTAATTTCAGTAACATAGAAAAAGGAAAATATTACATTTTTTTATGTGTACTAAAAACCTGAATAGCAAAATTTATTTCAGAATTAAATTTTGTTATCGTCTAAACTAAACAGAGTTAAACCATAGCTAATTAAGAAATTTTGCAGAAAGAGAAGTTTCTCTTTGAAATCTAGATCTTAAGTGTCTCAATTTAACAAAGAAAGTGCCATAAAGCAACTGTGCTGATTCATTGAAACTGCACAATTCCAAAACATTTCCTTAAATGAACTAACAGTACTTTCCGAGTAACAGGGACCATTCTCCTAAATAACAAATTTTGCAGAAAGGTATCATTATGCATGGTCGTCGTTGTATTCTCGTCTCACATCTTTGCAAACATACGTTAAAGATTCACTTGGCTGAACACAGTTACCAAGGTAACAGTCAAAACTCCCAGACTGTTACAAGGAACGTGCAGTAGTAACTGCTACAGTCAGTCTCTAACTTTAAATGCTTCATCACTTATGAAGTTATAGTGGCAGTTAATGTGTATAGCTATCGGTTGTCGCGTAGAGAATTGCGAGTCTTGCTTCAGGCAGACCTGGGTAAACGCACTGCTGATTGAATTGCAGTGCGTTTCCGTAGACAGGTAGTTACGACAGGGATTTCCACTAGTAATTGCAGGTTTGATTGGCAATTGATTGGCCGGGGGTGCTGAAATTACGAGGTGCTATATGGGATTGGGAATCAGTCATTAGCTAGCATGAAGGGTGGGAATGCGATTTTCCTTCCTAAAGAAGGATCTGAAAAGAAAGGAAAATGTAAAATAATTGTATTTGTTAACTGAAGAACTTTTAAGAGGTGTTGATAGATATATGTTTATTTGTTAAATCAAGATTTTTAGAAATTTAAATGATAAGTCCTTAAGTAGGTTTTAAATATTTGATGAAAAACAAGTATTTGTTAATTTTACTTTAATTAGATTATTTACTTGTATGAGAAACAATGTAAATTTTGTTTTAGTCGTAACTCTGAAAAACCATTTCTTTAAAAAAAAAATGTAAATGGATATTATATTCAATAATTTTTGAAGAAACGTACTAGACTTTCTGTTTTTAGTTTAGAATATTTGTTTACTTTTATTAATATTTTATACAGACATGCATCATTTTATGTCAGTAATAATTTTTCGAAGTTTATGTATGCACAATTTTAATATTATTTATTTTCTTTCTTTCTTCTTTTTCTCTCTGCCTGCCCATAAATAATATTTAAATTGATTTTTTTCACTTATGTAAATTTTACTTAAACAGTATTTGACTAAATAATTTAATTTGCTAAATACGAAGTAAAAAATTTGTTCTTATAAGATTAATTTATTGAAAATGTATTTTAATTTTGGATTCTAATAAGATGTATATATATTTATGAAACGAACGTAAACTTTTACTTACAATTCCTTCAATGGCTTACTTATTTTTCTTACAAAAAATATATTAAAAAAGATGTATGCTTTCTGCAACTTTTGGAGTCTAAGATAACTAATTTTTAAAATCATTAAAATGTTTATGTACAAGGAAGAATTGAAAGTGAAAAAATTAAATATACGTAGTTAAAATAATATATTTAAATAAAAATCAATTATTTACAATCTAAATATCCAACTCATAGCAATTCGTTAACTTTTGAAACAGATTTATTTGTAATTGCAAAAACTTATCAAGCATATAACTTACTGCAGATAGCCTTATATATTTTTTTAAAAATAAATATGTGATCTACAGAATTTTCAAATATATAAAAATTATAGTTAATATATATATATATATAGTTATATTATACATATATAGATATATACAGTTAGAGTTATATAATATATAGTTATATATATACATATATATATATATATATATATATATATATTTTATATATATATATATATATATATATATATATAGTATATATATATATATATATATATATATATATATATATACTGAGTTTTAACACTGTTTAATCAATATAAATTATGTCAAAGTATCACTTTACTTTCAAATGATGCTTTGATTTCGCGTAGCTTAATAATTTTAGATAATAAAAAAAGAATATAGCTTATACACGAAAAAAATTAATCTCAATTTTTGTGATTATACTACTTCGCGGGACCACTTATAAAAATATATAAAAATGAGTGCTTACGGGTTAAAAATATAACTAGGAACAACAAAATCTGAAAGCCCTATCAGTATATCTGTCAAATTTCCCTAGGGTAATCATCCACGTTCTATCTTATCTCATAATTCTAAATATCTACTGAAATTCCATACTGGATTATTAACCTTACACACAATATACTGATACTTACAAAGTTGAAGATTATCGAAATAGAAGTCAGATTCACCACAGATTTCCTTTCCGTTACAACAAAGTTCACAACAACGAAACACACCCGAATAAGTCAAGTAAATGCAAATGTCCTGGATTGTAATCCTCTTTCCATGTGGAACGAAACTCCACCCATTGCTACAATAGCAGGTTGCATTTGTACGCACGCTAACAAGCCAGTAATGTGAGGATAATGCTTTGCTCTCCACTAGATTTCCTGGTTAAACCTTCAGTGAGCGTCCAACAAATGGCCTCTATTTAGCTTTTAAAATGTTTTAATGCGTCAGCTCTACGGAAGTTCAGGAAGTCTGAGTCTATTAGATTTCTAGGAAATGCTTAGAATAATGTTTAGGGAATGTAGAGTAATCTACTGCACTTGGAAAGGATAAAAATTATTCGTGTCGCTCTTAGTTTACTCTTACAATGACAAATATTGAATGAGTTCGTGAATGAAGTTATTTAAAAATTTAAGGATGTCACTGTAACTATAAAGTTTTATTATATCCTTAAAAGTTATCAGTTATTAATAATGCATACTATAATCTTATCTTGTAACTCAGTTTTTTTGTTAGCTATATCATACGAGAATTGGATAATTCAGAGAGATTTGCAGATCCAAAATATTTAAGAAAAATAACATAGTATGTATAACATTTTTAATTTTCGTATGTATTACTGATCTATATATATCTCGTATATCACTATGTTTTAATGAAAGTAAAACTTTTATATGAAATTTTAAACATCGGATTGAAATTCAATAAAACTTTCAACTCCCAGCTTTAGTAATATACAATTTTCTGTGTTAAATATTTAATGGAAAAGAATAATGAATATTTTAAACAAATATTGTAAATATTTGTGTTCATGTATTATTAATTAAATTACCGAAGAGACAGGTTTAGTTTAATAAATACTGATAAAGGGTTGCCCGTAGAAAATTTTATTCTCTGACTTTTAAAATTTATATCAAATTTAAACAATTATCTGCAACACCTTAAGATATATCATACCATATTTATGATTAAATTGAAATAAAATAATCTTGCAAAAATGAGAAGGGAACACATATATATGCGGGGTTTCTAAGAGATTACAGCAGCACCTTATAATATGCTTAAATCATATCTAAAATTAATATTGAAAATTGATTTTCTGCATAATATCAAATATTTATAAATTTTCCTATAGAACTAGGTGAAAGAAATATCTTCATATAAAAATTATATCAGATGCCTCATTTCCTTGAAAATTCACCAAAGTATTTATTAATCTGAGAAATTTAAATTAGGCATTTGAATCTATACATCTGATTTCAGTAGAATAAATATAATATAATTTATTTAAATCAATATTACTTTTCTATCATTATTTCAAAATATTGATGAAAAATTACAAAAAAAGCATTTAAAATAAAATAATTCGAACATATCAATATATCTTTCCGATAACACTTAAATATAAAAATTGGACAAAAAACAAAATACTAGCTTACAATATATATTTGAAACCAACAGAAACTGCGAAAAAAATAGAATAAATGCTTTTAGGAAGATTAAGAATATCTTAAAAAGTAATTTTTCATTAATATTCTAATTTTTTCTGTATCATTAGGAAGGGCAATTAATAGGAATATTAGTTTTAAAAAGTTATTTACAAAAAAATGCACATAAAATTTCGTATTTTCGAAAATGAAAAAAAATAAATAAATAAATAAATAAATATTACAAAGACAACATCATTGAACATATCAATAACTATTCATGCAGAAAATGTGCACACAAGAAATGTGTTCATTGGAAGTTTTTTCCCTTTTCAAAAACTTTTAAAATTGCTTTTTTCCCTGTAATTAGCAATTTCCCAAGCAAATTTTTTCAGAAATTGTCTTCTACTCTAAATATTTTATTTAAATCCAAATATGTTAAAAAAGAAATTCTTATTTCTTAAAATGATAATGCATGTTGCGTAGGATGCTTGAATGAATTTGTTTTGCTTCCAATTTGGATCTTAGCTAAAACGATTCTTTTTTTTTTGTTGTTTATACTCTATGCAAATTAGTTTCGAGAAATTTTATACGATCAAAAATAATAACATAGAACATATACATCAGAGATTATCATCAAGGATACTTTAAAAAGAAATATACATTCTGAAAGGAGAAAGCACAATATATGAAAGGCTAAACAGAGCGCACTTTTAAATTAATTCCCTTATCTTTATTACCTTAAAGTCATTGCGATTTCCGAGCACTCTTCTTGTATAAATAATAAAAGACATAAAAAAACGTTCTCAGCCAGAAGAGAGCGAGACTTTGATTTTATTTCTGAAACTGCAGAGAGGGCAAACAGAAATTGCAATAAAAAATAAGCAGTAATCCAAAATCTCGAAAAATCTGCGGTTGCCACTTATTTTATTGCAGCCCCAGGAATATGCGAACATGCATATTTGCATCGTAAAAGTGCATCATAAAACTCATAGCTGTAAAGAAATAAAAGGACCCCGATCGATGCATCCGTATGCACAAGCTTATATCCGCCTCCTTATATCCAAAATTTACACAGAGGTACAGGGAAAGTATTTTAAATTACTCTGGAGAAAAATGTATCCTTTGAATTAAATACAGAATGGATGATATTTCCGTTATATCGATTAAATACTGGATAAAAATAGATATCGGAAGATGTGAAATATTCATAGAGAAAAATTCACGTTGAAAGTTGGACAAATTTTAAAATATGAGTATATGCAATACATGTACGAAGGCCTTAGTGAAATTATGGACATTTGACATTATAAAGAATACAAAAAAATGTCAAACAACCGCATATTTCACAACATTAATTCAGTTAAATTTTGAAATCTACCGATAGATCTTATGCAGATGATGTTATTTTCACGAGAAAAATTTGGATTACGTACACTTGAAAATTAAAACATTTAATAATATATTTTACATCCAAAATATATCTCAAAAACCTAGAATAAATGAATTAATAATACGGAAATGTTAGTTTACATAATAAACTTATAAAAATGAAATAGCAAAGGCAGAGGTAAACCGAACGATATGGTAATATCTTAATGAATTATGGGTTTAGAAGTACAAATATATACTACTTAAACTTTCTAAAATCTCACAAGCCACTATGGAAAAGTTACGTTTTACCTACATGGATTATTACGCTTCATATATGTGATATTTTTTCAAGGTCATAATAAAAATTTTTATGCATATCTTTATTTAATTTATTTTTGCACTTCTTAATTCGTCAAAATACGCGCCCCTTTCACTGCCTTATTACACGCGAAAAACAAACTTTACCCCAGTTTTGTTCCTTGCCTGATTAGTGTGCGATAATAATTGGACTGAAATAATGAGTTTAAATTAAATTAAATATCAACTTGAAAAATTTAAAACAATTTAAATAGATTTATTTTCAATATTTATTGTCGCAACTCGACTTTTAGTTGAACATGTACTTTTACAAAAAAATGTTCACGTGAAATATTCAACGGGTTAATTTTACCTTAAAATCAATGCATTCTAATATGTTTTTTTTCAAAATGTAATTTTTAAAAGTATTTAGGAGTATAAGTTTGGTATTTCTTGTATTAAACATTTTGTGTGAGTAAACAATAACTACTATTAATACAAAATCTGTCAAAATAATTCTAATAATGTAATATTTTTTACATGAGAAGTACCATGTACCTACATTGTAATCCAGCCATATGTTTATTGCTTGTATCATAACCACATAATATTACAACACGTCTTTGACAGATTAATTTATTGCACTCTGAACAGGATATCTATAGTTTTAGTCATCTCTCGTGGGACACTTAATGCAGCATTCAGAAATTTTTTTCTTGTTGATTTTTTCTTACTTACGCTAATTTTTTCATATAAATTCTAATGTCTTTTTAATTTGTCAATGCTTCGAGCCCTCCAATGATCATGGTGTGGAAGTGTGTTCCTGTTCGTGTTTTGTTCTCATCATTTGGGTGAGTTTAAGAATTGGAAAGACTGTTGCCAGTAGCCCTCGTCTTGTTTCTAAGTGCAACATTAATAAGCAATCAATCAGCAAATAGTGGTTGGCATAACCGAATCGTAATCAAAAAAATTCCATCATGCACACATGTGGTGATTTTAAATTGTGGTACAATTCCATGATACCAAGTAATTAAGTTACAATATTATGCGACCTTATTCGCAAAGTTTTTGATGAATACTTGCTAGACAGTTCAATATCTTCCTACAAAAATTGTTCAGAATACAATGACTGGAGATCAAAATCATCATATGCTTCAATTTCTTGTGTTCTGAGTCAGTCTCGTAATCCCTCTCCGTAAAATAATTTATTTTTGAATCAGAGTCATCATGTTGCTGTCCGTTTCATCACTTGCAAGGAGAATCTTTTAGTTGTATTATTTGCATTTGTGGGTGCTAGTTTCGACCAACAATTTGTCATCTCAATACTAGACTGAAGTGAAACGCTACAACACGCGGGGTATGAACCTCACATCTTATGTTATTTTTACAATAACAACCGATTCTCAAAATTCAGACAAAATAACTGTATGTCGTTCTTTCACGTCACTGATCCTGAGATTTACAATAAGTATTAAAAATTTCATTTGCAAATATCCCCTCTTTTCTAAAGGGAAAAAACCCCAGTAAAATGTCTTCACGATATCTATCTAAAAATGAAACAATACTAAAAATCTAAGAAGGTTATAAGCTAACGGTACTTCTTCATTTTAGGGAAAAAAGGTACTTCTTCATTTGAATTTAGGCGTTATAATTTACGCCCATGGAAGCTTTAATGAAATTAATTACAAATTTACATCAATTACGCCAATTTAATGAATGAAGTTTGATTACTTTTTCATTTCTTGGTATTTGAAATATATTTTTCACAAAAAGTTTCTCCACCCGAAATGATTTGAGAGAATTAGAGCTATAAAAGAAAAACATATATACACCATTTAATTTTTATTTATTTTACTTATTTATGTCTGATTTATTTTAAGACACTGAGATTATGACTGGATGAGACTATATTCTCTAGATTTGTTGTAAAGTGTTAAATCTATATTTAAATAAAATAAAAATGGAAGTTTAAGGTATTATAATTATAAAAAGATAGTTTTTATAGAATAAAATCTGTAACATAAATATATAAATATATATATATATGTGTGTGTGTAAGAGAGAGAGAGTATGCGCGTGCATGTATGTGTATTTAATGTACATATATACACACATATACTTCAATAATTTATATTATGTAGTTAAAAACTAATTTCAATATTAAAGAAAGAAAATATGAATAATCATAACCGGTAATTTTTATTTTGTCGAACACTATATTTAGCAATATTGATATTCTTACCTTAGCTATTTGTCAAATGCTTATAAGAACGTGTTACGCAAATATTTGCAGTATCAAAACACTTCAGATTGTTGACCAAACAGAGTACTGCAGACACCCAAACAAGTCTGACCTTGAGCTTTAGGAAAAAATGTGCTGCGCAGATTCCACTGCGTAAAAGCTTAAAAAATATAGCTTTTTCAACAAACTCCTATTATTAAAAATTTGAGTTTTAGCTCAATTAAACACATGAATGGTTAAAGACTTAAGAAAAAAAATCTAACAATCATAAGGACTAGGAAAACTTTGAATATCTAAATATGAATATATTACTATGCGTCATTAAATGACTATTTAATTTATTTTTATTTAAAAATGCATGAGTGCAAGTTTTATACTTTATGAACATAATTAAAATGCTAAAAAACATCTATATACTAATTTATATTTAAAAAAAATGTTCTAATATTTGCTCTATTCTTAAATAAATAGATGGAGAAATATTTAGACAAATATATAGAATGTGGTTGCTTTTATATATTACTTTCGAAATTTTTGTAATTAGTGATTGATTTGCGTGCTTAAATTGTGTATAATTTTTATTTTTTAAGACCAAAAAGTGCATTTCAGTATTACAAGTATATAAGATGTGTCATTCAGAGATACTTAATCATATGCAGGCACGATTAAAATTATAATTGGAATCCAATTATTTTTAAAAATGAAATATGGGGATTAAAAAGTACTTTTTAGTGAACGAATAAAGATATAAACATTTTGCATGTAAGACATATATTCTGCAAACAATCTTTGGAATATTATTTTCGTTTTAAATTTTGAAGTTGAATGACATTTAAGTCAATGAAGCTAATGGAAAGCTACATTTAACTATGCAAGGAATAGGGGAAACATGATATTTATCAATATGCCTGGAAAAAAACTGTAAATTTCTCAATCGACCGAAATGTTCAAAGCAAAAAGCAAACCTATTCTCCTATGGAAATCGGGAAAATGGACATATTCTCATGCTAAATGGGATGCTTCAGTTTCAATGAAATGGAAACTTATTCTGTTTTCTTCCAGCTTTCCTTTCGGAAAATTCTATTTATATTTCCTGAATACTGAATTGCCATTGTCTCGAAGATAAAAAGAAGTAGAACAAGAACTTCTTTTACCTAATGGATTGAATCCCATTTTATTCCTGATTTGTAAAGGTAGCAGTGAGCTGTGAAATTTAATGTGGTTTTAAGGATAGCCCTCACACAATCTAAATAAAAGAATACTCTCGGAACAAACAAGATGTTTGTCAATTGGGAATATAAAAAAACGTTATTCGTGTTTTGCAAAGAGAATTCCGATAAAACAGTTATAGAAAGTCGTCTGAGCCTTCAGGGTAAAAACTGTAGCTGCAAAAGTCAATATGAATTTGGTTTTTGCCTTTTGGATATTTAAAATGAATCTATTCACTCCACAAGATCAGTTTTTACTTTTTTATTCAGCATTAATATCAATTTAAAATTTTCTTTTGAATTTAGTTTCATTATCTTAACTGACTTTATCTTTTTAAAATCTAATATTGATATGCCAAAATAGATTGCTACATGTAATGTTAACATCTTTTTTAGTTGCAGAAAAAAAAAATCAAAAACAGATGCATATCTTTGACTATTTTAAATAATATAACTCAAATTAGCTTTATTTATATCGTTAATCAAATATACTTTGAAAGTTACATTCACACCCGAAATTTAAAGCTTATCTTTAGCATTTAGTAACATTTTATTGTTGATCTGCTGAATTTTTGGACCTCTATAATAAGTCATTTGGATATTTCTTAAGTAATATTTTATTTTCCGATATTTAAATTCCACCTAATTGCTATTAAACTATATGATTTTTATTTCATTGTAATTTTGAACAATTTTATTTAAAAGAAAGCGATTTTCAAAATTTGAGATTTTAGAAATACCAGAAGATAGTTAATGAGATGAAAATGACAGTTTCTTCAATGATTTGACTATATTGAAATCATTTTCTTTTGTAAGCATTCGATTGAGTAACGGCAATGGAATAGATATATGAGAATATAACATCGATAAACTGCATATATTAAATATTTTAAGCAAATTAATGCAATATTCTTCGATTTATTACTTATTATCATATAATTCGTAACATTTCGATACAAAATTTTTTTCATAAAAATTATCAAAATTGTACACAAAACCTCAATATGCATTTTTCATAATAACTCAAACCAAATTTTAATGAATACACTTCTTATTTTTAAACTTTTTCTTCAAAGTGGGTTCCTAATTTTGATCATGTGATTACTTTCAGCAGATTTTAATCGAGAAATTCAATATAATCTTTCAAACAAATGGAAAGGAAAACTTTAATTTACTAAAGATCAGAATATTTACTCTCTTCTATGAAAATTAATCAATCACCAAATGAAATTTATTTCAATTACAGCAACTTCCAAAACGAAGATAATCAACAGATGTATTACTCCATAGTCTTGGCGAATGTAACTCATTACTATCTTTAGGCACAACGGAAATTTCTGCTTCGTCTTTAAAAGTGATTAAATAGCCAGCTCCCCTAATTCAGAAAGATTAGCTTTCTATCGTTATAACTGAGTCAGTTAATAAGAACGCTTTTAAGCGAAAAGCTATTAATTTGTTCATCATCAAAGATCGCTGGACCGCTCCGTGAATAAAATTACTGAGGATTAGGAATGAATCACCCTATTTTCCATTATGCTTCATTAACTTGAAACTCAAATATACAGGTAGACTGTAACCACGTCACACTTTTATCATGCGGGATCTGATTCCAAGAGAAATGAACTGTAACATGCTGATGTCTAAACTAAGAAGTTGAATTTATATTATTTCTGAGTGTATATTTACTGTTAAGCTTGAGTTATTTCCCATGATATTTAACACAAACTAAAGAATATTAAAGTAGTCATTGAATTGAAATTAATTATTTAAAATGCATTCCATATGCTCAATTAAATCAATATGAAATATATATTATGTTGTTTTATGAAATTTTACAATTTAAAATGTTGTATGTTCTAGTATTCTGCAAAATATTATTTAAATACAACTCAAAGAAGAAATAATTAAAATAAAATTGTACAGACTACATATTTATTTCAATTATATACAGTTTTAATATCAGAAAAAGTTTGTATGAAGTGCGTGTACAGGTTAACATAATGATTTTCCTTTATGTTCACGTGTTAAAAAATTCCTTCAAATTTAGTTTAATATGAATAATTGACAGTGCAGTATAAAATTACTTAATATTACATATATATATATATAATATGGTAGAGCCTGCATATAAATTTGAAAATAAGAAATTATACATAGTTCACATTTAATGATATTTGCACATTTCTTCAAGATATCACCTCGCTATTTTTGGTGATCTATATTTTTTATACATTACGACACGATTTAAAATGATTTCAAGATGTAGAAGGATATCCATTAAAAATATTGATTAGATTAAAAAGAACTAATTCCTTTTTTTAATATATATATATATATATATATATATGTGTGTGTGTGTGTTTATTGCATTGATTAAAAGAAATTATTAATTATTTCTTATTTTCATGCAGTTTTTAATTCCTCACCGGTTTTACTTTTAAAAGTATATGCTTCTTATTTTAAACACACTCTCCCTCTGTGTAAAATTGTATAAAAATTCTGTCTCTAACAGTAGTTTCATGAAACATAAAATTTATAATTTTATTTGTATGATAAAATATCAAATTGTATAAACTAATATGAAATATGTGAATATTATGAACTATCAAATCTTAAAGAAATTATATAGTATCATACCATTTTTGACATTAATTCAACTTCTTTTCTTAAGTACAATTTCATTCCTTTCCATTGATTTTGAAAAATTATGCATTCCAATTCTCATTTGCTTATGCTAATATACTTAGAAATAAGAAATAAAATACATGTGTCATTGTTTAATATATAAATATATTTTAAGGCGAACTAGAAAAAGGACACAGGACAAATATACAAGTTTAATGTTCAAATGTGTCCCTTGAGCTGGAGTGAATTTCACTTCTCCTTGTAATAGTTGGCGTGGGTGCTTCTCTGATAGTCTCTGACTATATCGAAAAGGTAATGTTTAGCTAACAAATTTGCTTAAGTGTAATTTGCATTTATTTTCAATATCTTTTAGTTTGGTTATTTTCAGTTTCACTGTATTAGAGAGTGACTTCTATTATACCTCTCAAGCTGAAAGCTTGTAAATAATTTCTTTAATTAGAATTATTTCTTAAATTCTTAATCCGTATCACTCAGGGTTTGACTATTTTAATTTTGATTTAATTTAATACCAAAATGAATGTAAGTCTATACCTCAAAATCAAAAATAATTTCAATACAGTTTTAATAGTACATTTTTGATTTTGCTATTTGAGAGTGTTCATGAATAATTTCAATAATATTACTATCGTTCTTGTTATGTCTCAATCAGACACTGCAGCAAAATAGTTTGTTCATGCAAAAAAAAAAAAAAAGCAAAATAAAGATATCATGCAAAAAAAAAAAAGACTTTTCATAAATATATTTAAATTTACACAACCACTGTGATAAATAATGCGGGTTAAATTCCACTATCGAGAATGCTTTAAAATGAACTGAAGCAGTTTGAATTTTCTACATTATTTCCAGACAATATCCAACTTTTACAAGAAAGTTTTATCTCAGATGTACACATTGAGCAAAGAGAAATGAAATAGTAATATTATTACCTAAACATGCAAAAAGTATTAACGAAAAAGTAAAAAAACTAGCAAACCTATTACATTTTTCTCCAACATTCGAAGAAAATGTTTGAAATTCATGGAAAACAAACAAGTCCTCAAGAAAGGTACAGCGCAACCTATCTCAAACAGAACGGAAACGAATATCTGCAGACATAAAATCATAATACTAATGCTGGCGCTTCTTTTGTCCTATTTGAATACTGCTGAAAAATATGTTAGGCGGTGGAATAAGAAAATAAAAATTACTTTTCTCTTTCGAAGAAATGCGGGGTTGCCTTAAGCGAAGGATGAAGCGCAGAACTATAAACAAACGATTGAAAACGAATTGCAAGCAGAAGACAACTTTTACGTCTTCTGCGGTCGCCATCTTCAATCTCAGAATGGTTGCTTCAGTAAGTTTATTGACAGATCAGCCGTTGTAGTTTCCTTTTATTTATTTATGCATGGCATTTTTTTTATTTCAGTACTTGTGTGCATTTTTTCGGGAGGCTTTTTCTCTCCCTCTCTTCTTAATTTTCTTTTTCTTCATTTTGTCCTACTTCTTTTGTAGCTTGTCCCTGTAGGACGTACATTTATAAGGTTTCTCGGGAAAAAAAGAGTTGAGAGCATTTTTTCCTTCTCTTCCTTTATATTTTTTCTTCCTTTCTTGGTATTTTCTTTGTAGAGAGTTTATGATAATAATGTGACTTTTACTCTTTCATTCCATGTAATGACTTTTCATCGATTTTTTATAGAAAGTTTAATAAATAATGTTTCGGGTTTCAAATACAATGCAAACTAAACTGATTTATCTTCAAGTATTTGATACAAGATTTATGCATTTAATCTATTTATTTTTTCTTGGAAATGGCTTATGAGAAATCTGAAAAAGTAAATACTTCTGAATTTTATCACAAGATTTCAAACTCTTTTACCCTTTAAAAAGCACAAAAATATATAGTTTCAACAAATTTCAAATGTTTATTTAAGACATTAAAAAATTAAAATTAAATATTAATAAATATATAAAAATAATATATATAATTGAGTATAAATCTTCAAATTCATGCAAAAAATAAAATTTTAAATTTACATAAATTATTAAATCATTATTATTAAAACTATTAAAATCATTTTTCTGTAATATATTGAAAACAGTAAAATGCTCCACAAAAGCGTTTTAGATTAAATTAGGAAAATGCATATAATGCTATTGTATGTATTATCTATATTTTCCTAACTTTTGTTTATTTTAAATACCATGAGGGGAAAAAAAACGTAATATTTAAATTTCTGAAACATATTTATTTATTACTGCATAATAAATAAAAAGAGAAAAATCAATTATGATTTTCTATTTATGTTGAACATTATTCTTTTAAATCATTCAATCAGAATCATAAAGCATAAAAAAGTAATGTATATTAACGATCTGCTGCAATTATGCAACCAATAATATATATTGTAAGGATTAATAAAACGTAATGTAGACATAATAACGAAAAAGTGTCTTTTAAGGCTTGAGGTCCTCATTTTTATCAGAATATCATATTTTCATTTGTAACGCACATTTCAATCATATTAAATTTCCTACAATTTTCTTAATCAGCTTAGAATTCAGGAATTTACGATTTGATTAACTTTTTTTTTAAAAATCAGAAATAAAAGTTTATTTTTAACATGCAAATTTATAGAAGTGTGTTCATAAATTTTACAGTATTTCAGAATTTTATATCAGTAATACATCCAGAGTATGTTTATATTAATAATATAAATTGAGTAAAATGAACCCATCAAAAAATTAGTAGGTTATATTTTTCTTGAACATTTAATATCGTTTTTTTTTATTATAAGAATATAGTTATTTCATGTAGCATATTCGGTACTAAAAATAAAATGCTAATCATAAAATTATAAAAAAAATAGTAAATTTAATTAAAACTTTATTAAGTAACCATACAAATTACTTTTTTACGATTAATGAGATTTTTTCAAGATATCTTGCAGACACTTCCTTTACACTTAACTGAATAACTTTTGTAATTTAACTAATATCTAATCATCTTATGTAAAGTATCCGACGGAAGGAAATGTGTATATGAGTGTGTGGCTTCCGCAGGCAATATACCAATTTCTGCTACCTTGTTGATTTCTTTTAACCAAATGATGATGCTTTTGGAAGCTGTGACGAAGCTAAAACATTGCAGGCAGAATTTGTCAAACAAACTTTCTTGAGTACAGAATCCTGTTGATATTGTTCCTGGAACAGCCATTGTTATATTTACCTGGTAATTTTACCCTATTTTTAAATACTTAAGACGTCGATAATGAAATGCTCTGTTAATTCTGTTAGGCTGTTCAGTACTGTTTAATAATGTGTTTTGAATTTTCTCAAATTGCTTGAGATTCACGAATGAACCTCAGTGTTTCTGGAAATCTATAATTGCAGATAATATAACCATTGATGGCTGCGAAAACTTCCGAAATAGCTCTTATATATTTGTGACGTTGGCGTATTCGCAATTTTCCCTCATTAACGTCGAGGACTTTATAGTAATATGAATTAGATATAATTACAATTTAATTCTTACTAAAATAAAATATGGTTAGGTAAATTAGATGAAGATACAAGAAGTACAATGAATTGAATTAGATATAGTGATATACAAATGAAATAGATCTGAAAGGAAAAGGAAGGAGATATAATATAACATCAAACTGGTAAAAATTTTGAAAGTTGTATTAAAGCATCGCTGCCCATCTTTTGGATTTGAACGAATATTAGTTAAAGTATCAGGATAAGAATCGGCTGTTTACGAGAAGTTATCGAATCAGAATTAGTTAAAAAAAGGCTTTAGCAGTTTGTTTCATACTTTAAAATTGACAAGTTAAGTTGAATTAGAGAGGGAACATCCTTACCTATTCTTCAATGATTATTAATAAAGTATTTTATCTTGCTCTTACGTATCTTCAATTGAAGTCCAATAATTATTAATTTTGCAAATAAAAGGAAAGAGAAATGACAGTAGAATTAAATAATAAAGGGCAGCCTTTATTATGAAAGCGAGCTCTTTTTATTGAATGTGTTTTTTTTATATTTAATGATATACTTCTTCTGATTGTCGCACTATTTTCTTTTTGCTTTTCTAATGGTCTGATTAATATATCATCAAATTGACAGATGGTTAGGGAGGAATAAATGTCAAGTAAATATGAACTCGGCTTTTGCTCTATTTCTATTTATTCCATAATAAACTCCAAAAATTATGAAAATTGTGTTTTTATATCCCTCTTTTTAGTAAAAGGGATTAGACATTGGTAAAAATAGATTTATTTAGAAGAATAGGAAACGTGTCCATGCTACATTCACTTGCCATTTTACTTATTAAAAATATTTATTAGGAAATTCATTTCAAAGAAAAATTTAAATAAAAAACCAAAATTACCCTAAACATTTAAAGAAGAACGGTATTACTAACAGCCACACCTTTTTTCATTTTTTCAATTTCTGTACAAACGTCATAATTTCAGATTGCAATAAAGAGTAGCCATATTACTCTCAGGTACCTTATTTCATTTTGTTTTGAAAGTTTTATAATGCATTTGTATCTTAAAAAAAACGAATAAAATTTTGTCGATGAGAAGTACTATATTTCACAAATATAATTAACAAACTCATAATATAACTAACTTTTGTCCTTATACTGTGGTATAATTGCGTCGGAAGAAAACAATTTATTTCACTCACTGATTGAAAAAAATTCTATAAAAAAATATAAATAAATAAGAGGGATGAATACGCCAATGTGCAGACGTTTCATTCGGATCTCTGGCCACAAGTTCAGCAAAGATAAGGAAACAATAAAGAAATAGAAGATATTGGAAACTATAAGAAAACGATTCATAGCCAACGAAGTAAATAAATTTCTAATAGAATTTTCAGCAAAAAAGAAAAATAGGTTTACGTTTTAGAGATTAAAAACATCACTCAAGATTAAGCTCTATCATTCAACTGCAATAGAACAAATTCTAAATTTATAGGAAAGAAAAGGCTTCTGATTCTGAGAGAGTAGAGAAGAGAAATTCTTGAAGATCACGTTCTATGCCGGAGCTCTGAAAGTTAATCTATTGCTTGTCTTCAGTTCATCTCTTCCTTTAGATTGTTTTGTTTTTCAATTTCCAGGAAAAGTAGAATTGGTTCTTGATATCCTTCTTTTTTTTGGATTGCTGCTTTTTTCTCCATGGCGGTGGAATATTATTTTCTGTTACTGTCAAACATTTTGTAAGACTTATGATACTTAAAAAAGAAAAGATAAAGTAATAGATAACAGCCATTATTTTACTTTATATTCAATAAAATGTGCTTAGAATGATTACTAAACTTTCAGAAAGTTTTAATTAAAGTGAAGGAGATAAACAATAGAGAGCCTATTTGTTTTTCAAAAAATCATGGTTATAAAAATAATTAAATTTAGTAGCTGTAATTATTGTTTTAGTTAATTTAGTACTTCTCAACTTCAAAAAATATTTCACATATTATAGGTTATAAATTAAGCATACTTAAATTACTGATATTATTTTAAAAATGTAATTAATAGGTAGTAGGCTTGTTTATATAGACGTATTTATTTGTTTGATTACATTGAAATGCATAGAACAACAATTAAAATTTGGAATACTATATAGTGTTCCATCTGAATCCTTATAATTTGTTACGTATTAAAATGTAATTTAGATAAGAAAATAATAACGGTAATTATACCCGACTTCAGGTGCCCCTGATAATCTAAATGATTACGTATTCCTAAACTCAATAAATTACAAAAATAGACGTGATGGACCCTCTAGATGGGAGATGTATACAGTTTAGTTCATGGTTGGAGAAGAAGTTGGAAATTCGATTTACATATATTATACAGCGGTATATCGCAACCTGTTTTATCTTTATATTAAGTAATAATATTACCCTTTTTTTTCCAGCAGATATAATAGCTATTGATTTTATTGTTAGATGGTTAGCTAATGATAATGAAATATATGTTTTTTATACGAGTAGAGATATTTTTCCAAAGAGCATCTAAACAACACTACAAATATAAATTATGTTACATTTATTGGAATTATACCTCAAAAAATAACAATCTTTAATAATATATTGTGGTAAAATATATCTATACATTATAAATTGAAACTGCAGACCATTATATTATTGGTGATATGTAAAGTGGAGAAATACTTTTTTTAAAAATTAAAAGCTAATTTTACATAAATTCAACAAAATATGATTATATTATATAAATTCATCAAATGAGTAATTGCGTTGGGCAATGTGCTGTTCCTAAAAGAAGTAACATATAGGAAGTAAACTGATAAAAAAAATGCGTTTTCCATTATTTTACCATAAAAATCAAAGTCAGTGTAATAGTCTGTTTTGATGTGATTAAAAATGTGTGTTTATAGTTTTAATCAATGTAAAAATATATTATCTTTACAGTTAGACCACTAACAAAAGTTTCAATTTACTGCTGTGGGGTGAATTTGTCAACGAAAATTTATATAATTAAGTAAAACATAGTTGCCTACACAGACGTTCACAAATTTTATGATGCAACTGGTATTTAAAATACTGATTGGGTATTAACTTTTTATAAAATATCTAGAAAAATATTCTGTATTGTTTTAATTTGTGTGACTAGCATGCAGTTTAAGTACCATGGCGTTGAAAGTTATTCATAATTATATTTATATAAGAAGACTGTTTTCAGAAAGGAGTTTTAGCTGTATGAAATTTAAAATATTTTCTCTTTTTTACGTAAAATGCAATATAACCCGCAATTTATTGTTTCCAATTCCATATCTAGAAATTCTACTTCATTTTATTATATTTAATAGAAATAATTATAATTACTGTTTTTTTTTCTATTAGATTTACTTATTTTGGATAAAATATAATGTAAGGTAAATTTTTTGTCTTTAATAAAAATTCTCAATATAGATTTGCTGATGAAATACTAAATATAAACTACTGTTTGTAGAAAATGCAACACCATGAAGGAATCATCAGAATCAAATGAAATTCGCAGCAAATGTCAATTATAGGATATTATGCAAATTAATAAAGTTTCAGAGCCATCGCGCGTGCGCGGCGCGCGCAGCGCCCTCTGAATTGATGCTGAAAGCGTATAAATAAAGTGCTGTAGCGGGACGTTGAAAAAAGTCTATGATTATTTGTTAGTGGCAAACGTTTAGTGAGACCTGAGTATGCCTCCACGACGGAAGAATAAGAAATTCAAGCAACTTACGGAGTTTGAACGAGGGAGGATAATCGGCCTTCGAGAAGGAGGATTTTCCTATCGCGCAATAGCAGCTCGTATGCAGCGGAACAGTTCCACAGTGATGCGAGTTTGGAAGCAGTGGACCGACGAGCACCGAACAACTCGAAAAACAGGCACTGGACGACAGAAGGTGACGTCAGAGCGCGATGATCGACATCTGCTCCGCATGGCGGTGAATGATCGCACAGCTTCCTCCAGGCAGCTGGCAGCACGTTGGTCTACTGCTACAGGTGTACAATTGTCGGCTTCGTCATCGTCTGCTGCGCCGTGGATTGCGTGCAAGGGTGCCTTTATACAGGATTCCCCTCACGGCGAATCATCGACGGCTGCGTCGGCAGTGGGCTCTTGAGCACAGAGACAGGCGAGCTGATTGGCACCAAGTTGTCTTTTCAGATGAATCACGCTTCAATTTGTGGACCCATGATGGCCGTGTTCGTGTTAGACGTTATGCCGGTCAACGCTGCCTTCCTGAGTGTATTATTGAACGACATAGTGGTCGAACACCCGGAGTTATCGTCTGGGGTGCGATTTCGTATCATGGACGATCCAATTTGATACGAATTGAGGGTAATCTCAATAGCAACAGGTACGTCCGTGAAGTGCTACAGCCCGAAGTCGTTCCTTTCCTTCAAGGCATCCCTGGAGCTATCTTTCAGCAGGATAATGCACGCCCACATGTTGCGCGGACTGTTCGAGACTTCTGTTCAGCACAACGCATGCAACTTCTTCCTTGGCCTGCTTATTCACCGGATATGTCGCCTATTGAGCACGTGTGGGATATGGTTGGTCGGCGTCTCGCTCGTGATCCGCGTCCTGCAGTTTCCAAAGACGAACTTTGGTTGCGCATACAAGCGATATGGAATTCTCTTCCTCAAGCAGATATTCAACATCTGTTTGACTCCATGCCACGTCGTATAGCAGCACTTATTGCAGCGCATGGTGGCTGCACCAAATACTGATTTCGGACGCTTAATTTGTTTCTTTTGTTTTGAAAATTTCATCATTTATTTGTATCAGTACAAGTCGTTTCTGCATTAAATTTCATTTGATTCTGATGATTCTTTCATGGTGTTGCATTTTCTACAAACAGCAGTATAAATTAGCCAAACTATTGCTACCAGCTCTACCTTAAATTTAATAATTTACCCGTTTGTTATGATCTCCATTAAATGTAACATAAATTTCTCAAAAATTAACTTAAGTAGGGTTTTCAGTTTCTCCTATATTTATAAAACATTTGATATAATATTTATCATACATATGAGGATAGAGGTCTATCGCATCAGCAATGTATGTAGAACTAAAGAAATCTTCATAATAATTAGTACTTAAAAATCTGTTTTTCCTATATTTAGTAATATAATAATTGTCTTAATATAAGAGTCCTTGAAGTTAAATAATGTACCTTGTAATATTTCCTATATTCAGTTAAACATGTTTTAATCCAATTTGTCCGTCGCTGATTTAATTTGGAATCGTGTGCGCTTTAGATGGTAAAACATATAAATGTATTTAAATTTATCAAATTGATTCAAATTTCTGTTTAAAAACTAGAAAGCAGAGTTTTTTACTGCTTCGTTTTCAAATTTGGATTCAATAAAATCATTTTTTTAAAACATATTTTAGGTATTTCAGCATAGTATAATACTAATAAATAAATGCATGATTACTAAGTACCTTTATCTATGTAAGAGCACATCTCAGGATATTTAAAAAAACATTTATTGTGGGATTAAAAATTTTATATGTAAATTTACATCATATCCTCTAATTTAATCTCATTAATTCTTTCACTACTTTGAATTTAATTCAGCTAATGGTCTCTCTCATATGTCAACAATTTGCAAAATAATTATGATTATTGTCAGTCACTTAATAAGCACTTTAGTGATTAAAATAGCTGAATTAGTGGACGCGATAAATGAAATTGTACGTAAATTTATCATATCACTTATAGACCCAATAATATAATGTATCAAAAAGAACATTATATTATTGGGTCTATAACTTAAAAACCGGAATTTGACATTAGATGTCAACACTTGTGTATGCGCTGTAGAAAATCATTGACATACACGTTAATTTAAAGCTCTATTCATCAGCTAATAAAATCAGTCAACAATGTTTCATTTGCTTATGCGAATCATACTTTTTGAATCATGGAAAATTTTGAAAATTGGCGAAAAAAAAACAGCATTTGCTGGAAGCTTTTCTGAGTCACTTTTTTACAAAGAAAACTGCAGTCAAAAGTCATCGTTTGCACGTGGAATTGAATGGTGACCATGCCCATGTATGGTGACCATGCCCATAATTATGTAGTTTAAAGAGAGAAAACATGGAAATTTGTAAGTAATATCTTCATCAATTTTCATTAAAAACTTGATTAATGTGACTATTTTGCTTAATTTTAATATTATTTGATTTTATTACTTGATAAAGCATCATAAGCCAAGATAGTATTTTAGGTTTTTCAAAAAGTTATTATTCATAAATTGTAAAAATTATAAGTTGTTTATGTGCTTTAAACTCTGAACCTTATATTCGTTCCAAATAAGTCATTCTAAATTCGAGTACTTGTGTATTTCACAGTTTTTATATATTTCTGATTGTATGATTTATGTGGCTTTTAAAAGGACCGACTCTCATTTTTATGAAGGTAAAATCATAACTGACAATAAAATAAAAAAAAGAAGAAGAAAAATGTGTATAATGGTGTTTATAGCATGTAAAATAGAATTGTAGAATGATAATGATTTGTCTTTTTTTCACACCTCATGCAATATTTATGTTTGACAATGACCTATAAAGTACTACTCACGGCTTATTGAGTGAAACTGTAAAAGATAGATGTTTGATGAACTAATAGGCAATCTGAAGGATAAGGTAAGATTCAAAATCTTCTTGAAAATTCTCCAAAATTAAACTCATTCAATGGTTCATACTAGCTTCTTGGTGTTTGCCCTTCAATTCATGCAACAAAAGGCATCAAATCTTTGTTTAATGAACAAAAAAGATGAAATGAAAAAAAAAAGTTCTTTGTCACGTGACGATTTACAGAGCCTTTATTACTAGTGGAATTGGAATCTAATTTAATAGGAAGGAATGATGTACAATATCTTTACCTTCGTGTTTTAATAATTTGTGTAATACTGGAGGAACACACTTAAGAACAAAATTTTTAAATATTGTTATTATGTTCCTCGTCAAATTCTACGGTGGCTTTTTTCCAGTCGATGACATCTCGCTTTTGACCCAGTCACAATTGTAGGATTGAAATCTTATACATATCTCTCATTTTCTCAAAAATATGCATCACATTCAATATTTCACTACGATTTACACCTACTGCATGTTAGTATCAAAAAGGTATGTTTCGAACATTGTGATAAAGTTGTAGTAAATTCTGAGTTCACAACCTGTTGTGGGGGATGTGTATTTATATAATGTGTGCATATGAGAATGTGTGTGAAAAAGTTAAAGTATGAAATGTAATTTCCATCAATGATCTTGCATTTTTTCAAATATCTTACTGTTGCAAATACTTCAAAATTAATCTGCTACAAGACTTCAGAAGTATATTTATTCTTTGCAATCGAAATGATCCTATTATGAGATCTCAACTAAATTAATCAATTGCCTTTTCATTTTAAATCATGCATAAAAAATACAAACAAAGTAAAAAAAATAGTTATGGAAAAATTACAATCAAGAATAATTTGTTGCAAGTTTTAATCTTTATAAGAATACGAATGATGTGTCTTTTCGTATTATATCCAATTTTATTTTTTGAAATATACGTTTGCATGCATTTTTAAATAAGTTCTCCAATTTTTTATATGTATTTATTAAAATATATCGAAATCCCTAAAGCAAGTTTCGTAATATTGTCTTTTCAATATTTGTTCTAATCCATATCATTTTAGAAAATATGAAACACAATATTTAAGTTTATATGAAGAAGGTCTTCTTTTTCAAGGAAATCTACGATTTTTACATTCTTCACAGTTTTGAGTACTGATATTACCGTAATTCAGTTTTACTTGAGGGAAATAAATACATCAGTTTTCAAGTAACACTTTCTTCAAGCTTATATTGGTTCAAGATTATATTTCAAAATGAAAATATCAACATTCGGAAAAAAATTATATGGACTCAAAATTAGTTTTATTTTGATGCAACTTTGTAATCTAAAAAATAATAAATGTTTTCACTTCAGTTATTTCCCCTTCCTTTACTAAAAATGCTTATTTGAGTTAAAAATAATTTCTCATCATACAATTATATATTTTTGATACTGTGCTAAATTCATACAAAATAAAGCGTATTTTTTTTCCTGAATCGTGGTGTCAAAAATGAAAAGTGCTAACGTTTATCCAAGATATGTTGAGAAACCTTTTTTAAAAAGGCTTATCATTTAAATTATTACTGACATTATTTGGCTGAAATGTACCACTATAAGCCTCGAATTACATTCAGCAGTTGTTTGCAAGTTATTGGCGCACCTTTGAGAATTTTCCAGGTATTTAACGAACACCTCTAGTAGTTTTGCAATGAAGTTATGATCAAAGTGAAATAGAACCTTGTAGAATTGTACTTTGAGGTGTCCTCATCTGAAAAAAGTTGCTTGAAAAAAATTCGGTCAACATGTATACCAAGCAAATGGACCACGTAGTTCAATTCATCCAGAACTATACATGGTATTAAGAAACATACATTAGTGCTGAGATGGACTAATGTCCCTAATACTGTAACACCATATGGCATTTTAAATAACAACTGAAACATGATTAAGTAATCCTAATACTATATTTTCCAAAAAAAGTGTGATACATCGAGCTATTGAGACCACGTGATACCAAGTATGTGCCGATAATACAAATATTCGCGACACTATAAATAACATTGATACTTCTAGACTTAATTACTGTTCGCGTTAAGATATTTATGCATTCAATTATAAATAAACATTATTTTAACGAGTCTTTCACACTAATGTAAATAAAGAGTTTTTAATCTTGTGTATTATATCAACTCTTAATGTTAGGCTTATGAGTCCAGAAAGCCCCTGTATAAGGAAAATAGGCATTCAGAAAAGAAATATTTATTATCTTCCTGTAAGACGGGATTAAGAAATATTCGACTAAATAAACTGTAAAATTATAATATGTTTTGAATATGTTGATATTGTATTAATCATTGATGTATCAAATATTTTGTTTATTTCGTTTCACTGATAGAGACAACTTCCCTTATCCATTTATCTTAATTATTAAATCCTTTTTTTCTTACGCATAAAAATAACCCCTTCGTTACATATATATTAACAAACACAAACTCCAAGTTAGATATAAAATACTGTATCGTTACATATTTTAAAAAATTGTTTTAAAAACAATATTTTTAAGAGTAATAGAAGTACAAATTTTTAAAAAAAATCACCAAAATACAGCAATTAGGGTTAACATTCATTCTTAAATATAAGCAAATATACTCTAAAAGTGATATAAACACACTTGGGTTTATGTAAGTAAATATTGAAGGAAAGTATGTTTAAAAAAAATATTTACACATGCGACCTTCATATTGATATTATATTAATGAATATAATGTATGGCATTTATATTTTAATTTTATCATTTCTTATTAAACATGATTAAATCAATATTACATTCATATAAGAATTAATAAAATTGTTCAAAAAAGTTTAAAAATAGAGCATTACAATGAAACAGATAATTGACAGAAGTGTAGCAATAAATTATGTAGATAACAAGTATGCTGAAAAATAAGAATTTTTCATGGAACTTACAGAGCATTCTAAATAAAAATATTATTTAAATTATGAAAATATTATAATACGGAATTGCTGCATATCTCATCAGAATAGCTTATAGTATTATCTCATTTGTATTGGAATATGCACATTCTTTTGAAACTTACTTACTGAGAAAATTTTAAATTTCCTTTCAAGAAATAAAAAGTAAATATAATACAGAACAACTTTTATTTCAGCATCACTTAATTTCAAGTACATGCGTTTGCAAAATAATACTGTCTGCAATTCTGCAACTACACCGCATACACACACACGTACATACACACACACACACGTACATATATATATATATATTCTGAAATTAATAATTATTTTTTATCAAGAACTGATTACATTTAATCAACTGAATTACATAAATGCAAATATTCATTTATATTTATGTTTATACTTAATTATATTCTTTCACGGTGTCAAATATAATCGAAATATACATTGAATGAACCCTTACTTTAAAGAACGGCATTCCCCCTTTGAGTTTAAAGAAACTAAAATAATCAAATCAGAGCATCAGTAATTATATATTTATTTATGTGCATAAAGTGCATATTTGGTCAAAATTATCAAAAAGAGAATACACTTGAACTCATGTTCATTTACCAATATATTCTAATCAATAATTTTTTTTTCTAAAATTTCTAAATAATTCTTCAACTTACGATATATAGAAAAAACATTTTTCTTCAATTCATAACATTTGAAGAAAAATGTGATAAATATTTATAACAATGAAAAAAAATATATCGTTTTAATGATCAAATTATCATCATAAAATATCACTTTTTTAAAATCGGTATCTCAGTTATTCTGTATTTCTTTCGCAATTCTGCTATTCTAACAGAGATTTTCTAAAACATTTCTAAAGAGCAATAGAAAGTACCTATTTTAAGATAAATAAGTTTTGGCGTTTTATCTCATCGTTAAAATATTTAGAATGAGAAAATATACAGCACTAAAATCCGTATTTTACGAAATTCTCAGAATACTTTTGAGGAAGCATTTTATTTTTCTTTATGGAAAGGTTTTCAAGAAACTTGGATTACGTTACTGTCGTTGAATACACAGTATCAAATAAATGTTATTCTGAATTAATAGAGAATTTCAATTGATGTTTTAAAAAATATTTGTAATATTATTTGTAAAAATATTTGTAAAAATATTTGTATAATGTGGAAATATACTTTACTAGCGAAACGTCAGATGGATAAAGATTTTTCTTTTCATTTTGTAATGATATAATTATTTGAACATAAAATGTTATATCAGGCATTTAATGTTCATTATTATTTTAATTATTTGATCTTAATAAGCTAAATATTACCATGTTGAAGAATTGAAATGTTTCTCCCTTTAGTATGATAATATAACCAATTAAATAGAAAGGTTTATAAGGTATGTATTTAAAATAAATAATTAATTCATTATTAGTAAAGTGATATTAATCAGAATGAAAGAGAACGATTGAAAAACTATTCCTAGATAATAACACACTATAATAGCAAAAAAATAATTTCATTTCTTCATTTTAATTTTTAGACTTACTGAGCATGTTTTCTTCACGAGATATTTAAGTTTCTAATTTCATTGTATTTATTCAACGTCAAAAAAATTATTGTTACTCTAAAAGAAAATACAAAATATAAAGGAAAGTACGTTTTTATTAAATATTAAATATAGCTTGTATCTTCTAAATTTTACAAAGAAAGAAAATATTATGTAACTGAAAAGATAGAAATATATTTACTTTGAATTAATAACTTAGTTTATTTTGTGATTTTAATATTACTTTATCTAAAACATTACTAATATAAAACGTTCGTTAATAAATTAAATTTTACTTTTGTTAAACATGCTCTTTCGCTAATGTGTGAAAGCTTTTATTTTAGTGATACAAGCTGTAGTTAAGTTACATTATAAAAGATAATAAAGGTACATCTATGTTCTGTTTTTAGTAACAAATTTGGTGAATATGAATAGAGTTAGAAAGTTCATAAGTATAATTGTAAAAACTAACATTAATTATATATTAATACTAAGTGTGTGATATTAAATGGAAATGTGAAATATAAGAAAACCAATAAATTATGTAAGAATGTGTTATGCTCCAATTTAAATTTAATTTCATTCCAAATATTTTCAAATATGTTTTTTATTTAATGGTTTGAGTAAACATTACTTATTTCTCTATATTTTATTCGTTTCATTGTTAATTAAAATAGCGCATAAACTTTCTAGACAATTTTTCATTTCATTTCATTCAAACAATTCGAGTGTTGAATAGGAGAATATTATTAGTTTTGCAATTGCATCTCCTTTGCAATACAAATTTTTATCTAATAATGAACAATTATATTTATTTTTATTGAAGTCTGTATAAAATTTATAAATGTAAAACAAGTCTATTTTTCTAACATTTAAGAGCATCTGAAAATATATCAGAATTTATATTTATTTTACTTTCGCATCTAGTCGTTCTTGCCTTATAGTCTACATTATTTTGAAGAATTATAAAAGACAACTCAAGATTTTTTTTCCAGTTTTCATATGAATGTTTGTTTTTAACTTAGGTATATTCACCAAGTAGCCCCGTGAATCTGACCATTTAGCTACTTTTATTTCATGAAAGAATGTATACTTATATAATCTAAGAGTAAACAAACCATAATACCTTTCGGCTATATTAAGTGAAATTTTTCTTAAAAATATATAACAATTTCTTTGGTTGATAATATTTTCCTCCTTATTTTATCAATGCATGATTAATTATGATTCATTGATATTCCGAATTTAATTATTTTCAAAGCAAACTCACAAAAATACGGATTTAGGTCAACACATATTTGTAAAAAAATTTGGTCCTTTCAAAAATATTCATTCTCGCGAAAATTCGGACTTATGTGCATGCATACTAAGCATTTAACACCCGATTTGTGATATTTTATGTTTTTGTTTAATAATATTCAAGCAGTATGATAATTTAACAAATAGAAAAATACTTAACCGTAATTGTAACCAAATGAAATTTATTGAACAACACACAAAAAGTGATATAAAATAGAAAAAAATATGAGAATGTAAAATGTATATAAAATGAAATTTTTGAAGTAATATAGCAATTAATTAACTGTAAAATTTAATAAAAAATACATATAAATTTAATTTTTTTAAAATAAGTATTTTATTGACAAATATTTATAAAAATAAAAAAATGGAATGGTTTTGTTTCCATCAAAGTTTTAATCAAGTATAAAAAACGGAATTTAAACCAAGTCACATTCAATAAATTGGTTCATTTAGGACTGAGTTAATTTCTATGATTGTTCTTTGGGCCAAGAATTAACTTAATCCTACAATGCATGGGTTTTTTTTAAATTCGTCTGAAAAAATACATTTGATTTTTATAACAGTATTAGTTGATAAAAATATTTAAAAAATAAACTTTTGTTTTACTATGTTTATTTTTGACAAAAAACTAAAATGTACCAATTGGCTACTCCATGAAGCAACACACATAAACTGATATTTTGTTTTGTGCCCATTTATCATTACTTTAATTGTAGTTGTACATACTTTTTTAACTTTTTATGATCTTTTGTATATTTATATAAGATGAGTTATGGTACAAACATTAAAAAAAATATGAGATTTAAGTATACAGTAACTACATAATATATTAAATATAATTTAAAAGGATCATTTAGAATGAAAAATGACTTTGAATTTATTAAAAGAGCTAGCAATTTTTATAATTACATAAATAGAGATATTATAATTCAACAGTTTTATATCTAAATAGATCGTTCAGTTTTTTATTGATAGGCACATTAGGTAATGCAGCTTTACATAGAAATTAGAGAGAAAATCATGTACTTTTTGAAATTTACTTTAAATGATAATTTTTAAAACAATTGTTGTTTTTATTCAAGCACAGAGGAACATCAAATTTGATAACTTTATTCTAGTAAAACCTTTACATGATGATGTTTTGTAACGTTGTTTGTTCTGAATATGCACGGGCCAATTTTTAATTTTATCAACCTGAACAGAGGGTTTCTTGTAGAAACATATTTCTTTTTTTCGTGGTGACTTTTTTTTCTCCTCTCCATTTATAGGACAACCTCATTTTTTTTTATTTAGTTGCACCATAAGAGCACAAGGAATCTACTATATCTACTCTAAATTCTGAAAGTATTATTTCCATACATGTGCTTCCAATTTTTTCATTTACACGTTTGGATAGTAAACAAACAATTGACAGCAGGATGAACTAAACGATAACAGATATATTTACTTCATATACCTATTTTGTGCCTTTCAATCAAGCTATCTAAGGGATTAACTCCCCCATGTGTTTATTACATAAGGGTATCATCATCTTAATAAGACAGATCATCACCAGAGCAATCAATATTATCAAAGTTTCTAAAAAGTATATTAGAATCTATCGTGGGATTCAAATCGATATTTTTCACTACCACTTGACAAAGCATTCCAAAACTTTTTTGTCAATATTTTCCTTTTTCCATCAAAGTCTATAAAATAAATTTTATCGCTTAGGTTTGTTATAAATTATAATAAATAAAAATTCGGCATTTTAAAATTGTACTAAATCGCAAATTCAACCATATTATGCACTTACACAGCTATGAGCACAACGCGTATAAATTATTAATGTATTGTTGTTTTTGATCGTACCTGCATGATATTGCTAAATGACTACCAATGGACTTAACTCTCTTTTAGTACCAGTTTTTTAACATGAAAAAAGCAACTATTTTGATAAATTTTGTTATTTTAGTTGTACGTTTTCTACTTCGAATTTATATTTTAGAAGCCACAATCACATTTCTCATATTAGAACTTCACTGCTATACATTGACAATTTTAAGAGTTAAAAACTTAACTCAGTATTTTTATCTTATGTCATACATGTTGCTACGCTTGGAAACATTTATTTTATTTGGAATTCGAAGCACAATATGTGCTGTCCAATGGCTACACTATGCACTGTAGGTTTAAACATTATGGTTTCAAAACAGCTTTGAAAGTTAAACATGCTCATTAAAATTCGGTACTAAATAAATGTATGCTAAATATCTAACGCGAGGTTTGTGATAATTTTTGTTTTCTGATGCTCAAAAATTGAAATAATTGATAAATATTAAAATCTTTATACTCAAAAATGCAATCAAATGAATTTAGTGATGATTTCTTACAAATAACGAGAACAAGTGGGAATAAACAATTGAAGAAAATTTATAAACATGAATATTTGTAGTGATAAGCGTTACAAATATTTGTAAACTTTTATTACACAATGCATTAAGATCATATGTTATTCTAGATTAAAATATGCATGCCCGTATATCAACAATAAGCATTTATAATGATCAATGTCAGCCTATACATAAAAAATAGACGCTTTACTTAAGGTTTGTTTCCTACAAAATATTAAAAGGATATTGAAATAAATGATAATCAATGCATTGAAATCAATGGAATTAATTATTTTTATTTTCATTTTTTATCTTTCTACCAAATAATTGATGAAAAGTATGAACTTAATTTATTATTAACCTAAAACGCGAGTGTGATTTCGATCACTTTCGCTTTTTTAAATGTTTTATAAGTTACGCAGATGTAACCGTAAGTTAGTTTTCTGAACATTCAACAGAAATAGGACTATCTATATATTAATTTACATAAATAATGTGAGTAGTTCTAAAATTCTAATGGAATTTGAATATTTTAGGCCATGGTTAGTAGATAAGTACTGTGGTTTGAGACCAAGTTTCAGCAATTAAAATTTTCAAGACTAATGGAAAATCTTGAAATAAATGTTGTAATATTAAAATCATTTACGTGAAGTGATTTGTTGTGAGTTTTTGTTTAATGAGTATGGAATGAATGTCTTAATAATGAAACATTTATGAATATTTTAGTTATAACTCAAAAGCTGAGGACCCGTATCTGAAATCTTGATTTGTATCACTAACTCAAAGTTAATAAAAAAAATTGAAATGTGTATCTGACAATCTATCCAAAAATTTATAACACATTTTGTCTCACACGAATATTAGTTTTTTTCGAAATAAGTTACATTTTGTGAGAAAAATACTTTTAACCTAATTTCTTTCGATAAATATAACTTCAATTTCTGCAAAAAAAAAAAACTTTACTTCTCAGTCGATGAAAAACAACTTTTAAATGCGTTTTAAAATCAGAAATATTCCTTTCTATACTTTCATGCTATTTGCCTTCCTTAGAACTAAATAAGTTCCCTCCTTTACATATTTGTCGGAAGTCCATGAGACGTCTTCCGAAGACTGAATAAATTTTAATCCTATGATGTTCTCTGAGTTTCCTTCAAGGTTTGAATTCTGCCATTATGGAAATCGGCTCAACCTTAATGACGAATCTAGTTTCCTTAAGATGTATTTAAGAGATAGAATAAGCACTTAAAGTGGAAAAATATTCCAAAGTGCCTTTAATGTATCATTTTGATATTCCTTTCCTTTTCAAATACATTCGTTGTTAATTTGAGACTGCTTTTCAAAGAGCCATAATGAGTATTTGACACCAAGAATATTTAATTTAATACTTGGATTATTTCTTATTTTTAAATAAAAATACTTGAATACTAATAATTTTTATAACTAAAAGATTTAATAAAACAAATCTATGGTATTAAAAAATAGGTTGTTACTTGTATTTTCATATGAAGAAGTATTTTAATGCATCGAAATCAATAACGATAGTTTACAACGTACAAAAATTTTACATTATAACATTATCCTTCTCCGTTTGTCTTAATTATTTAAAGACGAATATTATTGTATCTCATAAATATAGTTTTAAAATACATAAAATATTTTGATTCCGATACCTTTTTCAATACTTAGCTCAAAAAAGTTCAATTTACCCCTAGTTATATTATGAGAAATCCTGATTTTCCTATAAAATTAATCTCGCACAAGAATATCCGTATTTCATAATTATAAGTATCATTATAAGTATTTCATATCCGTATGTTTTGAACATGTAGAAAAATAATTTATTTTCCCTCAAAAAAATTCTTAACTACAGAAATTTGCTGTTTCTTGAAAAAAATAAGCAAAATATATTTAAAATATAAAAACATAATAATATTCTGCTAATCGTTGAGTTTATTATATCAATTGTGCAAAAATAATTACAGAATTATAATATTAAAAATTTTAAAACCAATTTTTTAAATATGATTTATTATTATTTGGTATTTATAATTATTTATCGTATGAAATTATCAAGTAAGATATGAATTAACAAATAATAATTCCTTATCCAGGATTTATTAATAAATATATTTTAAACCAAATAATAAAATTCCCGAGAAATCAATTTATAATCTACTTCATCTGCATACAATAAAAACTTTTAAACTAAGTGTTACATAATTTGAAATGTCAAATTGTTTCACATAATAGAACATACAGCATGACAGATTATATTAAAATAATGTCAATAATAAAACTTAACTAAAACTTAAGTAAATAATTTCGAACATTTGTATAAGAGAGAACATATTAATGAATTTTTTTTCCTAAGGAAAAGCAGTGCATCTTATTTTTTTTAAATGTATCAACAAGTAAAGTAGCGTTCCAAATAAGATACACATTTTAGTATTTTAAAGGTAATGTCTTGAAAGCAACTGTTAGGGGACATAAATAAATACTCTTAAGCAAATACTCTTTAAAAGTACTAATTGAGTAGAGAGATTTATTTATAAGACGTTATTTGCGATGAAAGAAAAAAAAATTCCTTCAAAAACATCTTTATTTCCTCTCAATGTAAAAAAAAAACGGTCTTAAATAATTTTAATAATTTAACTCAATTTTTTAAGACTAAAACAACCTACAAAACTGCGGTAAGAAACGTACACTTTTAAATTAATTTAAAAGAGCCTACGGTTCTTATATTAGACTAGCAATTAAACAAGAACCGCAGAACAGAGGAGAATAAATATTTACAGAGGAGAACTACGTTTTGAAAAAGTTACAGAAAACTGTGCTTTTCGGATACTTTGGGACAAAAAAAAATCTTCATTCTCATCCCCTTTTGTGGATTTTTTCCTTCCCTAATTGGTTGAGTCTTGAAAAGCCTTAGTAAAAATAAAAATAAATTAATTAGTGAGAAGAAATTCCATCCAACCAACTAAAAATGACACAATGCAAATGATGAGTTTTTTCCTATACTTTTTATTTCAGATATTGAAGAGAAATAATTCACTTATTTTGTGTAAGACAACAGAACCAATCAGCGGTTCTTTTTCTCTTCCTAGTTATCTACTTTTTGCAGTCTTCTTCTACCATTGTTTCGGTTGTAGAATGTATTTAGGAAAAGAAAAAAAAAAGCCTTTTGTCAAAGTTTTGTGGTTACAATTTTATTCAAATGACATTATAAATTGAATTGTGTTGGTAATTTTTTTTCAAAATAAATACGTTGACGTTTGTAACTGATGTTTGCAAGACTTCATTCAAGAAAATAATATGTATTTTTTTTTAAAAAAAAATTGCTTTACTGTAAAGTATTTTTTTACACTGTAAAATTTTAATGAATATCATAAAGCAGTTTAATGACTTAAGCAGCTGATTGAGGAAAAATTATATTTCAAGCAACCATATATTAGAAGTATGTTTATTAAGTATGATGTATTTTTGAGTAGTTTTCCGAAACATTACTAGTTACACTCATAGTATATTATATTTATATCTAGGTTATTCAAAGTGAAAAAAATACTACAGTAATTTATTTTTTGATCTTCCTGTCATTATAATAATGTTAAATAGGAGACTATTTATCACATATCATTATTTTGCAATAACTTTAATTACAAAATACTAGTAATGTGTCTAAAGGATGTACTTGTATCAGAAAATATTGTTAGTTTTCAAACATTTATCTTATTGTAATTCTTAAAAATTATTAATTCTGACATATAGGAATTAATATTCTAAACACCAGTATTTGCTTTTATTTGAAATTGTATAATTATTCCTTATATTTATTTATAGTTTAATAATAATGAATTTGAAGTGATGATGGATACATATGTGTGTGCATTGAAATGCTTGCCTTGAAAGTTATTACTGATCCACAAGTACTTAATCTACAACAATAAAATAAAAAAAAATTACATGAATAACGGATTTTAATAAATTAACATGTAAAGACGATATAACAAAAATGTAGGATATTACTAAGATAACCTTATGAATGATTCAACAATCAGGTCAGTGGATGGGATAAAGAGTAGCACAGTAATCACTTGATCTTCTGGTAATTATATCCTCCACATGTGATCATGCTAGTGAAAGTACTATACCTGGATCGAATACCAACATTCGCCCATGATTAATTTCTTTTTAATATTCATGTAGGGTTAAAGCAGCGACGCCCTGTTTCCTTAGTCACCCTGATTATAGGTCTCAGGCGTCACCAATAAACGATCATCCACTGATGATTCTGGAATAGGGAAATCAAATTCCCTGGTGAAAACTATGAAATTTTGTTGCATTTATTATATGAAAAATATGGTTAGTTGCTAAGATTTCAGAGTTTGTTTTATATTGATGTTGAAAGGAAATGAGGATTGTTAAGTGATTGGTTCGCATATATGTTAATACGCATATGCATTGTCAAATCAGAAGTTTTCAAAGTATTTTAAATATGATTTATATCTAGCACATTTATAGGAATATAAGTGTTAATGGTATTACATAATAACGATGCACTTTAATGCAATTTGAAATTATCAATAAAAGTGAACCTTTAAAATTTTTAAGAAATAAGTAAATTATTTCAAGATATATAAACTCCAGTATCGTATTTCTTTCAAGGAAACAATCAAATCTAATTTTAAATTTGATCTGACCATGCTTCAGCATTTGAATACTGAAATGTAGCTTAATTCAACTAGATATAAGAGTAATTTATGGTTATTTTAGTATAAATATTATGCCTTTAATTGTCATTTTGGTATATAAAATTAAATTTATCAAAATTGATATTTATTTAATTCATGTTTTCTTGTATATCTTGAATAATACGCCAGTAATCCTTGTCATTGCTATTTTTAATCTGAATAAATACAATTACATTATGTTTTATATTACAGCTACACTCTTAGTCACATAACGTACTTTCAAACATAAATGGAGGAAGCATAGTATCATGCATTATAAAGTATAAATTATGAATAAATTGTTGAAACATACATATTTTTTTCCTTATAGAGTTTTGCAAACGCATAAAATAAAATTAAAATTTGGGATTGTCAAAAAAACTTAATGCTAATGGTAACAACATACCCAATTAAGTTCGTTCCAATGATATTATATATATATTAGCCTGAAAGAAAAAAGTATTGGAAAATATATTGGTAGGTATAAGATTTAAAGATAAATGATACTGGAAAATCTTATCTCTTAAATGTTACGAAAACATACTCAAATGCAGGTTTTTAGTCAAAAAGATTGGTGGTTAGATGAAGATATTATTTATTATTAAGAAGAAAATATTTTGAAGAAGTTATTTTCTATCATAAGACTTCTCTTAATTCATTTAAAAGTACTAGAAAACTCCTCTAAATTGGTACAATTTTTTTTTGATACTTTAGTATTTCATGATATGAGTAATAAGTATTTAACTGGAGAGGGAGAGTGTGTATTTCTAAGCTTTTAATGAGAAATTTGTTGATATTATTCAGTACCTGTCATAAGCCATGTGAAACAAAATGAACTTAAGAATGGGCACTCACACAGCTGAAGTAAATTAAAAGGAAAATTAATAATAAAAACGTTAATTTATTAAAATGGTTATATATAATCTTATTTTGCAGCTTTAAGATACATTTAATAGCCAGCAAATAAATTTTTAGCGTCTATTATACATAAAAATAAATTCAATTAAAATTACTGTTATATTTGCAACTTAATTACAACAAAAATTTACCAACAATTTTAGATTTAATCTAGATTGCTGAAATAAATAAATGGAAACAAATGATAACATAATTCAATACTTCGTCTTCAAAAAACTTCTTTCTGCAATTCAAAAACATTTGAATGAATATTTTATATTCAAATTTCACAGAACTGCCAAATCCTTTATTAAAATTCTTGTCCTCTATTTTAACTATATCTAATTAATTGCAGAAAATTAAGCATATTTTAATGCTGTTTCCAACTTTTGTATTATCTAATTAGAAATTGAGCAATCTCAACTTAGTCAGTTTTAATTAAATAGCATCTAAACAAGAATTTATTCAGGCACACCTAATTAATTAAGAATAACTAATTAATTTTGCGCTTTGACGTATAAAGAATGGACATTGTATTCCATCCTAGACGTCCTTCAATACTCTTGTTCAATAACTGTACTAATAATCATAGTAAAAGTGAGTAGAAAAGTGCAAAACCTCACTGAAGTAAATGTTTCTTTTATCATGAACCGTATCTGAGCTTATTTGCTACATAGTGACACATGTTCTTTCTGCTAAACAACATTCCTAACTGCTATGGATTCATTTTACAGACAAGGTGATAGCATGGTGTCAACTGCCTTATCTAGTTGTCAGCGGTCCATCTTCTCTGTTCATTTTCACCCTTGCTTTCGAAGATGTTAACGTCAGAACACAATAGCGGAAAGTATCGAGGCCTTCATTGTGTTCCAATTTCTTGACAGGCATGTCTTGAATTTGAAGTCAGATATCTTCTTTTGTGCAGCTCACGTACATTTTATTCTCGGCCATTGGGATTCCCAGGGAAGAAGGATTTTGTATGCCGGCGCACATGTTTGTGGGTGTGAGGAGGGGATTTAAAGAAATTTAATGAATTCATAGGGAAAAAAGAAGTATTTCGTTCATTGAGGGTGAATATGTTAGGAATAAGTAAAAACTGTGCGCGATTTTTATTTTCACTCACACATATGCAGTGGCGGTGATTAGGGTTTAAAAGTAGGATAGGAGGTGGGGTAAAATTTATGAACAACAAAAACTAACTTGGTAGAAGTGCAAGCGAATAGACACACATACACACAGAAATTTAAAACTTAGCTTCAATACGTTAAGGTTTCCACACATTCTGAATGAATTTGGAAAAAGAAGTAAGACTTGACAATATATTCATTCTTTACTGGGCATACATTTAATAATAGTCTATAACTGTTTTTGTATGAAATTTTGATTAATACTATACAATGTAACCTTCATCTAATGAACTGTATGATACATATATTACAAATAAACAGAAGTAATTTGAGGAATCAGAGATGAATGGAGATAGTTTCTTTATAAAAAAATGACTTGTAGAAAATAAATATTCAAGAATTATAACTGGCCAAAATCCAACTTATGAGTTTACTCAATTCCTTATTTAATACCCTATTACACTACAAAATACGCAATGAAATTTGTTTTATAAAACGCACTCTTATAGATTGCTTGAATTAAATAACACTTAATTGGATGTTTAAAGCGATAGAGTTAATTATATTATAAAAGAAAAATATACAATGTAAAATAAATGTTTCAGAGTTACACACACACATATGCTTAGCGTTTCTGCTTTAAAATCCTGTTTAGAATTTTGTTTTCGCATGATGGAGATGTCCTTATATTCATCTACGATGACATCCTTTTTTTTCAATTGCCATAATTGTCAAGTGTGACACACTTTCTCGGAGCAATGGATACAGGAATATTTAAGAAAGACTTCAGAACCATGAAAAGACTTAGAAAAATATTCTGGTTGAAAATGTTATCGTTTTTAAAATGTAACACTATATTTCATATCAGATTAAGATATGTTTCACCAAGCATCTCCTTAGAGAACTCGTCAATCTCTAAAATAAAGGCACCATTTACAATTCAAAACGCTTCACTGACATCTGACAGCCAAACACGCGTATTTGATTACATATCTAAAACCCATTAGTTCTTCGTTGAAGCTGTTAGTAATGTTTCCATAAGGCACAGATGGCTGGTTTTTTTTTCTTCCAAAACGCGACTTGATGTTCTCCGCGAGGTTGTCTAAAAGAATATTGTAAATGTCCTTCAGTAAAATTATTGAGATGAATCAAAATCGGTGTTATATAACATGTGCTTCAGAAAGTTTTAGTTGAACTTTTCTCACGCATCGAACAGTAGACCCCCGAAACTGTAACTTTCATGAAAGACAAGTTCTTCAGATCAAAGGTTTTGAATTTATTTTCAGTTATAAAAAGAGCAACAATTTATTAATCTAAAAACATTGTGAAGTACTTCATCAGTACATCTGGTTTTCGTATGCATTTTGAAAGAATATTTGTCTTTTCAAACACTTGTTTCACAACAGTTAGTCCAAAAAAGAATTGAAACTCAGTGATACACTCTATCAAACAACGAGCCCCACTACCAATATCGGATGAAGTATCATCGATTTCTTACAAAATATGCAGCATATCTACTAAATTATGTTGGTTGATTGGCAAGCTTTAGTATTGTTTACTAAACTTTGTGTCATTTATTGCTATCAGAGAAAAAATTATTAGTTTCATCACAGAAGGATTGGGTTTAGTTTGGTATCGGCGTCGCACTAGTAGCAACACGAGGGCTATTGGCGAAAAACCTAATAATTCTTTCATATCGGCCAAGTGACGAACATCACTGAATGAAAGAACTATATACTTTATGTTTAAAAACACTTTCTTTTGGGAGAAGAATAACACTGAAAACTTAGAGCACAGAAAAAAGTCTCTTGAACTTATCTACAATTTCAAGAATAAAATAATGCATGTGGTATTGTACGTACGTATGGGGATTGTGTGTGGTATCTTTATTCTTGCAATCACAGTTTTTAAATACTTATATTTCGTACTCCATTGTAATGTAATTGGGATTTAGGGTTTCCAATTTAGGATAATCCAATTACGTTATTAGGATTGATCCCAAGTTCTTAAATCTTAAAGAGAAGCAACTTGTGCAAATATCCCTATCATTAAAATCTATTTTGTAAAACCCCCAGAAAAAGTATTCATTGATTTCCATTCATTCAGTGGCATGTCTTATTATAACGGTTTACTTCTCAAGATATAAAAAGTCTAGAGTTTCATCAACCATTGTAGACAAATGTTTCTTTTCTTAGCACTTTCAAGTGTGCTAATTCTGGTCGTAATTGCCATGATATCGAAGATTTCTTTTCGCATACAGTGATAAACACAGTTTTAATTCGTTTTTCTGTCTAAATAAAATTGAACAACAGATTATATGTTGATCTTAGCTTTAATAATTCAAAATAATTACTTTTATTATTTGAAATCTCATTTTCTCTATGTCTCCTTAGTTCTAAATATTTCCTAGTCAGGAAAAGCTGACACTGAAAAAGAATCTTAAGATAATCACGAATTTTGTTCACTTATACTTGATGTTTCATGGATATCTTTCAACACTTTCCTTGGAATTTAGTCCCTATTGCCAATTTTATGATGCATTAAGATGAGAAGCTGTTCTTGTATGTTTTTTTAAGTCGTTGAATTGACTTTTCCAGTTTTAAAGCCATTTAGAATAAATGCCTTACCTAAACTACCCATGCTACCAAGCATTCGATAACAGAAAAAAAAAAACATCTTCCTCAACGCTGTATTCAGGTCCCTTATACTCTGAAACCATGCACCTCTGGAATTTCTTCTGTTTGTGCTTGGGTGTTTATTAAGAGTAAGCTGAAATTGACAGTTTTTGAAAAGCTTCAAGGTGAAGAGTTAATTGGGGAATTGCGTACCTTGAAGTGAGTCTTAAGATTAGAGCTGATTATGAATAATTTCCATCGGCATATTAGATTTAAAGGTAGATGCAAATTATATTTTCCATTATAGGTAAATGTTCAGAAGTTAAAAAGATCTAACATAACCAATATGGATGCCATAATAACTCAAAAAAGTTACTGGCTTACACATAAATGACGGCTTAACTAAATAATTGGATTGCAGAAACCTATATATTTCTAAAATTATAATATAAAAAAAATATGAATAAATATTATAATGAATATCAAAACATAATGAAAACATGCATAAATTAGTAGCGTATATCACTTGCTATGGATAAAACATGGCGGTTGATTCACACATAAAAAGTTTTAAAAACTGTTAATAAATTCGAGTTAAAATAGATATAATCATATTATTATTTTTTTTAAAAAAAATGTTGTCTGCCATAAAGACATTAAATATGTATTTTGTTTTTAATTTTCACACATTCATCCCTATATATATATATATATATATATATATATATATATATATATATATATATATAGTAAAATGAATTAAATTTCAGTAACAATTTAAAATACTTTTAAAGTATTAAATAATTATTCAAAAAGACCTATGAGAATCAAAACTATATCATCAAAACACCCAATATTAAAAATTTAAAAGACATATTTCATTAATAATAAAAATACACGGAACATCTTTGGTATATATAACATATTAAATGCAAAATGATATTGAAAACAATATAGATAGAAGTAATTAGTAAACTAATAAGTAAATAATATCATAAAAGGAAGGGTATTATAATTATGAGTGTAAAAACAATACAAACAAATGAAATAAAATCTATAAAAGTATATTAATTACAAAAGATGAAAATTATGAGTTAGAGATAAATTTAAAGAAAAATAACTTTAAAAAATGATAAATTCATAGCAAATAAAGTAAATATATAGAAAGAGAAAAAAGTATATATATGTATATATATAAATCCAACATAAGATAATTTAAGCGGAATTATAAATGTATTTTTAATTGATATTTTAATAAATTGAATAGAATATTTTGCGTTAAATAATATGAAATTTAAAAGAAATCTGCAATAATTTTATTTAAATAATTTACTCATTGGAAGTCAAGAAATGCTTAATTTAAAATGGTATTCAGGTCTTTTTTTTTAAAAAAAAAAATTAAACCCAATATTTAGGAACGCATTGTATTTTGCAATATTTTTTTTCCGAAATCCTTAAGGAATGAAATAGGAATATAACTAATAAGTCGAACGTAATTAACTGAATCATATAGAAGTAAATAGCTCATAACCTTTTCAATGAAAAAGGCTTTTCTCACTAATAAACAGTTATAGAATGTGAATTCATGCAAGGTTTCTAGCTTTTATTTTTTTCCTAGCTTTCCTAATAATCAACCCTTGGAATTTTAGACCAAGTTTTTAAAATATCTGACGTTGAGTAATTTATTAATGAATTTCAACTACATATATGAACTGTAATGAGAAGCCTAACAATCTAATATTTGAAAAATATTAAAGATTTTTTTTTCTTTTCCTTTGACACAGAGACAAATAAAAACCTTTCCATATTGATTATATTCCTAAAGCTGAGGAACAAAATGTAAATCTTTGTCATTAAAAAAAAATCTCCAAAACAAATTAAATATGAAAATTCTTCAAAAATGTATTCGTACTATTCACAAAATTTGTATGACTAGACTATTAAAAATCAATATTAATACGATTGGTAACTAGAACGCCGGTTTCTTTTTTAACACCATATTCTAATCAAGCAAAAATTGCAAAGTAAAAGAAAGAAAAATATCAAAAGACTGTACTGTATATAAGTGTTATACGAGTAATAAGTGCTTTCATGAGAAACAGAATTAGATCAATACTACTTTGCAACAATAAGAATATTGAAAAGCAGAATGGATATTTTAAATTATAGGAGAGTGTAAAAATGTTTAGAAACATGTGAAGGCAAATTTTTCATTCTTAGGTGAAGAATAATGAACAGCAACAAAATTCAATTTCAATCTCATACAATGACATATAAAAATTTCATATGTAATATATGGGGGGAAAGAAAAGCTATCAGAATGATAAAGTAGATAAAAAAAAAAAGTTAAGAAACATAAGTTTCGAATCCCAAGAAAAATATATGTATAGAATAATAAACTTAAATAATATTGTGTCAAGTCTTATGCCAGTAAACTTTCAAAAAATTCATAATTATGTATTCCAATAACTATCATACTCCTATTACATATACTAGATAACATTTTCAAGAAAAATTAGAAAGCAAGATTGAATTGATAGAAAAATAGTTATAGACAGTTTTTCGCTTTTAAGATAACGTATGATTACTTAAAAAAATAAAATGTTTAGTTAAAAAATATTTAAACAATTTTTTTCCCACTCTCTTTATATTACTCATCATTTGATTAAAATATAAATTCAACTTTTTTATGGAAACTTTATATCAATCTTAAATAAATGAAATTCTTTTTAAAGAAATGTGTTTTAATAAAAATTTTAGCATTCAAATCAGAAAATTAGTCTCTGAAAACTTTCTTTCATTAAAAATAATTTATGCTTAGAAAACATAATCAAAATGAAATATTTTCAGTAATTTCAAAAATGTAATGTATACACAAACATAATATACATTTTCTGCTTAGATTTAAAACTAAAATTATGCATTTTAAATACAATATTAAGAAAATTATACAATGTTTGATTTAAATAAATTTCTTATGCCTCAGTCTTCTGACCAAATAAATAAGTATACCGGAAGATTTATTCCGAACTTATTTTTTTTAAAAACTTTGATACAACGTTCTTTTCCAGAGATTAAAAAAATACTTTAGTCATTTAACATCACATAACATTTAATCTTTTGTTGAGAAAATGGACAGAAGTCTAAGCGAGTTTTCAAGAAGAATTATCTTTTAATTAAAAAGATTAAACTAATGATATCAGTTAATTTCCATAAAAGCTAGCAAAAGGAATTAATGAATTATTGCATAATTCCTTTTGGTGACACATTTGGGACTTTGTAATTGCCACCAAAATTGCTTGAAGTAAGGATCTTTTTAAATACTTAAATAGCTTTTTTCCTAATTTTTTACACACTTAAAAAGCTCTTGTTTAATTATTACGCCTTTCATTGACCTGAAGATAAACGAAGCAAAAGTGAAGTCTGCAGGGAGTAAAATGTTTTGATTAATTGTTCTTTTCCCCAAAGCAATTCTTACAATTCCCAAAGAGGATAGTATACATATTTTATTCGTCATTACTCTTTTGCAAAGGAATAATATAGTCCAGAACACATACTGACATTTTCTGGGTGCACAGATAATAACTATATAGATTGCTGTACTTCAAAATCTTTTAAATGAATTATTATAAACCAACAAATATTTATCGACTATCAAATTTAGCATGATTTTAGACTTTTCTTACACTCAATTAACTTAGTACTCTATTGTTATAAATAATGTTTAACTATAGAGTGTTCTACTGTGAGACGCATGCTTTAAAAATCATAGAATCATTATTTTTTTCTTCTAAATTTTACAGCACATATATTCATATATTCTAATATATTATGTTTTTTTTTTCTTAAATGTGTTCACGAGGAATTGAATAAAATGAGGCAATGGACAAAATAATAAATATTTCTTATGAACGAAGCTCATGAAAGCGATAATCGATACTGGAGTTGTTGAAGAAGGAATCAATAAAAACAAATGCAATGAATATATTGCAGGAAATGTAAATAATGTACTGTGAACTGAAAAATTACATAGAACAGAAATATCGAAAATCTATGATATTAAAAAAATTAATTTCCCAAATAGCTTTTTATGAAGCATGATTAGAAATCTACTCTACATTTTTACTTTATAATAAACACATTTTTACAAAGATTAACAGAATGTATTTGGTTTTAAATCCATAACCACCTACTTTTAATTAATATAATTCAAACTTTAAACACTTTATCATGTAGAAAACTGCTGTGATTTTATACTATGTTTTGCCGTTATGATAAAACTAAAATATTCTTAAAGTAGGCCACCAATAGGTATACTAAAGACAAGAAAATATGCAATTATTAAGCTTTTTCTAAAACCAAATTTTGTACTCCGATATATGTGCTATAATCACTCACATTTAAATTAATAATATTAGAATTATCTTCTCTGACAGAAAAATATTTGGAGATAGACTTCCCAATCTCTGAGACGAGGGGCAATAAGCCTCCGAACATACATATAAAATGAATAAAAGTAAAAATGTGTTATGAAATATTTTTCCTTAAGGAAACTCTGACAATTCCATAACAATCACCCCTTTACTTAGAAGATAATATGAAACTAGTAATTAAATAAGATGTTCAATGTTTTCTTAAAAAATGACTCGTCTATGTAATAAATCGTCGAAGAACACATAGAACAGACCAATTTAATTAGCTGTGTCCCTTACAGAAGCGTCAATTAAAATCAAGTTGCGGTCTTTGAGAAAGGCCAAGCGACATCTTAAATTTGAGGGTAAGTTTAAGACCCGATCAAGCAGAAGTTAAATTTTTTGTGAACTCAGAAATCATTCGTTTTGGATCTCATCACTATTGCTGTTATTTCCTTTATCAGTCATGGTGACCAGGTACAGATAGCTCAAAGTATGATTTTAGCTATATCCTCTACAATGAACATTTTGCAATACGTTTTTAGAAGAGATGTTACCGTATTTGTTCCACTCAAAATTTTTTGATGATAGAAAGAGCGAGATCTGTAAAACAATCACGAAACAGATGGATCAACAGAAATTGTTGAGAAAAGTAGAGAATTATTCTGACACGTAGCACTTTATATATTATAATACTAAGCAACTTGATCTTTAACAGTTATTTTACTTAGCATTTTAAATATTAATTACAACAAGCACTACACTTTTATTTGTAGGTATAACCAATATAAATAAAAGTAATTCAAACAAATTGCAGTATAGTATCCCTTCATTCAACGCAAATTGCGCAATCAGATCATAGCAATTGAAATTTTTAAATAAAAATAATTTTTTGTCTGAAGATTAAACAACTCTTTATTAATAAGCAGTTCTTAACTTCAACAATCGAAACAAAATTCTTCCATCGACGCAAGCTGTAATTCCATTTATTCCATAAATATTTGAAGAACATTTCTCGAGAGACCATATTAAATAAACAAAGAACACTTTTTCTGCGAGAGAAATAATCTTTTATGAAGATTTCTATGGAGTATCACAAAGCACGTTCCGAATTCTTACAAACCGAATGTTTTTCTGTTCTAGATAGGCAAGCCCGGAACTCGATTGTTTACACACCCTTATGAAAAAGCAACCAACCGAGAGAACTGGGTGAATCAACGAAACCATCACGTTCCAGTAGCACGATGCAGTAGAAGGTGGATTTTGTTATTCAAATTGTATGGGGGCAGATACTATTTCCTTTTCTGGAGCTCCAGCTTCCCACCAAGACTAAACCTCGCTTCAGTATTCCGCCGTCATCGGATGGCTACGATTTTGTATTCAACACTCGTAAATTCAAAAGGGTGACAGTGGCGAAGTCGAATATATAAAAGCTTTTAAGTTGAATGCGGGATGTGTAGAGCGATTGCTTAGAATTGGGTAACAGTTAGAGATAAATTTGGTTCTTGGAAGGTTGCTTTCTTTTTCACTATCCAACATCGGGTTACTGTTATGGTAATGTTTCAAATTCGTTGTTTGGTAAGAATTAATGTGTTTGTGTAATAGTATTTGCAAAGCGTTGAGATGCATGCTGTTGTGAATGAGAAGAAAGTTATGTTCTTCAAATGCGATTTCTTTGTAATGATGCAAAGCCTGTAATGTAATATTCGAATTCTGAATTCACTGTTTATTTTCTTTTCCGTAGTAGATACGCGTATTGTAACTAAAAATCAACATTTAGATTAGTGTCTATTTAAATTAAAATTGCTTTAAAATCCTATCTCTTTGAAAAATAAAGAAAACTGGTTCTCTCACTGGGTGGTATATGTTGTTAATAGTTCTCAAAGCAAACAACATTTTTATAAAAAAGATTAAAATTATCATAAGGCATGATGTTTTGTTTAAAACATGGTTATTGATCAAATACATTTTAATACATAAATTAATTATAGTATACAGTTACCCAGATTTAAATTTCTGCAAAAATATCCTTTATAGACTCAATAAAACATATCCATAATCTAGATAATTTTATCTCCTGTGTATTTAAAGGAAAATCAACTATATTTTTAATAATTTTTTTAAAAAAATATTCTGTAAGTGTTTAGGAATTTTATACAACCTAATATTTTTCATTTTTGAAAATAACGATATATGTGGAAAATATATTCTTATGTAATATATTTTAATTAGTTATATTTTATATTTATCATGAAGAATTTATTTTTGACAAGGGTCTTAGAAAATAAAATAAAAATATTTACAATTTTTTTCGATGTTACAAATAATGACATTTTTTTGAGAGAGGCAGATAATTCAATACATTTTACAAACGTAGTAAAATCAAATATTTTGAAATAAATTTAATACACCCTAGCAAAGATATTGAAAAGATCCAAATAAACCTAATTTTCATTTCTTTGAAATAACAACGTAAAAGAACTCCTATTGGTTTTTTTTAAGCTTTTCCAATAAATGCATTCACTTTACTTTCAATACTCTCATAAATGTATTCTAAAATACAAACACCCACAAAAGAAATACTGAAAAATTTCGTGCACTTTTTAGTGCAACATAACTAAACCTTTAAAACGAAATTCGTAAATCGAAACTCAACGAATTCAGGTATATGGCTCCCTGAAATACGATACGGTCTTCGAATGGAGACACATTAGGAAAGGAATAAGACATTCGGGGACAAATGGGAAATTCGCTTTCGAAAGTCAAACAGACGTCGAATTAAGGTTAAGAGCCGTTCTCAAGAAAGGCATTTTATTCGGAAATATGCTTTGCAATTCGATTCCTGTTTTTTCTCCCATGGGAACAGCAGCCTTTTCCCATTCCTTCCATTCCATATGCTTCGTAGACATTTTTTCTGGAAAAGATACATTTGAGAAGAGACAAGTGTTGATGTCAAAGCTTATTTCATTCTCATACACCATTTAAATAATCTAATATTTTTTTAGGTTTCGTTTTCTGAAAAAAGAATAAAGTATTCATGGGGATGATAATTCATTTTTAATGAGGAAATAAATGTTTTGCTTAATTTTAAAGTTTTTAAATCGTAATTATACTTTATTTCATGAAAATATTTAAAAAAGACTTGCTACTTAAATTTTATTTATTTTTAATATAAAGATATTTTTATTATTAATTTTAAGGTTATAAATCAGGCACAAAATTTTGAACCGCTTATAATATTGTAAAATAGGAATATCGATTGATGAATGCTTACACGGCCTGGTGAGTTAATAATAGATATCAATTTTTTTTACACACATGTAAAATGTAAGTTATTGAGTGAAAGCTCTGTAGTATTAATACTTGTAAAATACTAACAAAGTTCTTATATTTTTTAATATTGGAAATATAAACAGCTTTACACATCCAAAATTTGTAATGACAATTTTAGTAGTTATATAAAAATGACTTATAGTGTATAATAGTTTTTCAGGTTTAAATAACCATAAAACGTTTTGCAATCATGCCATGTTACTGCTTCAGGAACATTATTCACAGCAATTTTCAGTCTTATAATAAGCCTCGGTCTAAGCTCAATAAATATATTTGAGAAAAAATTAAAATAGTAAAAAAATGGAATGAAACACACATACACACAGAAAGAGAGAGGATTGATAAGAGTGTAAAATCTTCTGTAGGCAACAATAGTTACAGATATTAAGTGTAATTTTATGACTTCTGAAAGTAAATTTTATTTTAATTAAAATATTAAAATTATTCAGCAAAATATTAAGTAATATTTAAAAATATCAAGTATAATTTAATCATGTATTTTATGATGCTTAGCGACCTACATATGACAATAAATTCCTCCAGTATCAATTAGAATGTGAATGACTTATTTCTTCTGTTTAAATTTGGTTACTTTATGCAAATTTTCTTTTATTCTCAGAAATCAGAATACGTAATTTTTGGAGCTCTACATGTATATATTAGTATAAGTGAATCTACATAGAAAAGGGCATACATAAACGTGTTATAGAACCTCGTTCAGAACTTCCATGATAATATTATTTGATTATATACTAGTAAAACTTCAAATTTTTTTTACAATGCAAATGAAAAACAACATATTAATGTATTATTAATAATACAGTAATATATAATTGCATCATATTAATTGTATCTTTCATTATATTTTAATGAAGGGTATATATAATTGTTAAAAAATGCTAATTAAGTATGTAAAAATAAATGAATTAATTATATGTATTTAGTATTCAATAGAACAATTAATTGGACTTTAAAAGTACATTTTAATGTAAAATCATTGCTTCTTTTTGTAATTATAAAAAAAAATCCCTAGCTGTAATTTAATTAGTCAATTTAATAAATTCTATCATTTTTTAGCAAGAGTAAAATTTGTATTCATCAAAATATTATTATTTTTTATTGTCATTATCAAAATACTATTTAAATAAGTGAAAAATAAAGCAATGCTACTTAATTGAAATTTAATAAAAGGGATTATTAAAAATCTATGTTTTCATTTACTTATATTAACTCAGAATTTAATAATATAGCAGATGTTAGAATGAATAAAAATATAATTAATTATCACTAGTATGACATAATCTTATTCCGGTAAAGGTTCCAACGGTGACGATTAAGCAAAATAGAATAACTACATGCATGATTGCACTTATACTCATTTATTATTTAACTATCATTGTTTGAAATAAAAAATAAAGCATTACGTGAGGTGCATATATATCTGAGAAAGGAATGAGTAATTTTGTAACATCCGAATGTTCAAATGTATTTTAGTATTTTTGCCATTGATGTCTCACGTTTAGTCTGTCCTCGTTTTTCTGAACTTTTTCTTGGAGGCCTTTTATAATTGCATAAAATACAGCCTAGACACAACCAAAAGAAACGTTATCCATGAAAATTATTGAATTAAAGAATTATAATGAGAATTTTGAAAAGAATAAATGCAAACCATATTGACCGCGATAGAGATTCGAAAGTTAGAAGAAGAAATCGGAAGTTTGCGATTTAAAGATAGTGATTAATAGTGCGTAGACATAGGTAATGTGTGTGAACTTACATACACGTTATGGCTATTAAATAATTAGAATGACGCTGAAAAAAAATTATTTTCGCTTCATACATTTTTATTATTTAGGAACAGCTTTAGTATCGTCCACCTGCAAAGTTTGACGTCATTTCTTGGCGCCAAGTATCGTGTTTTAAAAAAGGGTATCATCAAAATTTCCAACGAAATTCCATGCGCAAAAAATAAATATATATATTACAAATTTATACAAATTTTTAAGGGTACTAGGGCATAAGGGTTAAAATAAAATGTCGAGTTTAAGATTATTTTTGTGACATTTATACTTTAAAAATTATTCATACAACTTAGAAATTTGTGTGTGTGCGTGTGTGTGCCTGATAATATTTCAATCATTTTATTGAACTATAAAAGAATTTTTTTAGTGAAAATGTTCTTTCCCTCTAAGTTGAATATGGACATGATTTTTCAGATATATTTGCATTTACGTGCTGTTTATATATATATATATATATATATATATATATATATATACATTTGTTTCCTAAGCGACCTACAAAATCTTATGAGTTGGACATAAGGCTATTCTAGACATAAGAGTTAAAAATTAAATTTGTGACTATATTTGAAATCCTTCCCCACTATAAGAAAACGTTCTAATAGTAGTGAAATTGTAATTTGTTCCTACATATTTTTACGGAGTCTAATGCGATTTAAACATTCATGCGTTTGCTTAAATGAACTTTGATCTCAACATATTGAAAATAAAATATATCAGAACGTTATAGGCGGCGTTATTCAAATTTCGAAAGAAATTCCGAACAACATTCTCAGGTAAGTTACGGATTTTCTTTTCAATGATGAACATTCCTTCTCATTATAACTATTGTAATTAATTACAACATAGCTTAACACTCTCTATATAAAGTTAATTAATAAGTTTCAAAATTAAAACTAAACAATTGAAATAAAAATTTAATTGAGTGAATATTTAAAATTAAGGTAAGAGTTATTTCAATATGAGTTGCAAGTGTGCTGATCGAGTTAAATGCCCCTCCGCTGTATTAATGCATTACTCCATTACCAAATATGGTAACAGCGAGGAGGTGCTTTCGCTATGATGGTGAAGAAAGGTACCGTCTCTTTCTTCCACATCGCAGGCAGAATTGACTTTTTGCTAGTCGGAGTGGAGAGACCAAGTGAGATACGCTCTCATTGGCCGAGAGGAGATCTTTTGCATGTGTTCCTACACTTTTTCCTGATGTTACGGATTACATACTACCTTGAACATCATGTTTGAACACTGTTTTCGTATTTTATGATTCCTAGAAAGTGAATTAATCCCCACTACTTTGAATCATAAATTTTAGAAATTTATTGACCCTTTCTTTCATTAGTATTTTCGAAAAAAAAATGCATAGCACATTCGATGATAATACACTTTTTAAGGAAATATGAATTCTTTTATCTTGAATAGCAGTTAATTTAATATATAAATTAAAATTCTTATAAGATGTATTGATTGCTTATTAGCATCCCACTTAGAAGCAACAGAAGGTCACTGACGACTGGCCTCATAAATTTGAGCCTCAGTCAAATGACCAGTATGGAACCTTAGCTAGAATGGGCACTCGAATCTTTTTGATAATGAATTTCGGAAGAGGAGTTGGACAGAAGTTCGCGACCATGATCATTCGGCTACTTCGTCCACAATACGAGCTTGAAAAGAAATTTATAAAATTGCATACAAGAACAGTTGTGTAATATAAATAATTACATTAATTAACATTTTACTTTCAGTCAAATTCAGCTTTGTAGAGCATATCGAAATTAATTTCAAGATATAACAAACTCTTATTTTATTTAAAATTCCACTATTATTAAATCATTTCAAACAATGAATCCGTAGTCTAAGCTATTGTCAAATTTTCTCTATTTGTTAAGAAATAGAACGAAAATAAATTTTTATCATATGAAATATGTAAGGCACGAATAATTGTCATATTTAGTTTTTGGAAATAAATATCTGTTTTTAAGATGTGTGAACTTGGGAATAAAAATGAAATCTTAATTTTATTACAAAACCTCTATATGCTTCATCTCATACTCAAATGAAAAGAAATTACTTCATCATTCTTAATTTTAAATTAACAGCTGAAACTCATTTTTTACAGCAAATTAAATAAATATATTTAATAAAATTTCAAAATGCAATTTAAATTTTCTCAGAAATTGTAACAAATATGTTATAACTTATTTAAATAATTATATATAATATTAAAGTATTAAAAAAGGGTTTTTAAATTTATGAATAAAATAGAAGTTCTTTAAAATAAATCTGTTTGTATTCTTAATTTCTATAGAAAATATTTTTTGTAATCCTTTACCCGTCTCCAACCTTTCAGACATGAGTCGACGAGAAGCACTATACAGTAAAGAAAAAATACAAGCAGTCAACAAAAACGTTGTCAGTAACACACAATGATGAATTAAAAGAGTTTAAACATTGAGGGCGTCCGGACATTAGTTGAGATCTTCTCCAGTCCTGATCACGCCATGGTCGCAAAGAGGACAAATATCTGTGCTCGTGAGTCCACATCTGTACAGGTGGCTCTGTTGATAGTCATAGCAAGTCTAAATCAGGCCAATCCAACTGCTCTAGAAAAGAAACCGGAATTTCTTGTTGGCTTATTCAATAGGGACTTCTATTTCTATTCGCTGTATATGTAGAGACGATTAGATTTGAGAGAAGAGGATATATATCTTTTATATGTCGCAGAGGCAAAAGAGGATTTGGTTGCATTATTTGCGATCCATCTTTGGCCAGCATATCTGCCTACTCATTTACACATATCACGTATTGGCTTGGAATCCATTGCAGGACAATGCGGTTCTTACTATTCAATAATTTGTCTATTTTTTTCCAAGCAGTTCCTAGAGATCTCCCAATTACGCTAACGGAAAGTTGTTAAAAGAGTAATTGCCTTGGAAGGGAAGAAAAGGATAATATTTTTCATTTTACTCTGCTCTATTTTATCCAAGCCTAAATTGATGGGGACTATTTTACCATCGATGTTGTCAAAGTGTTTCCCATAGGCAGAAGACAATGTAAATCCCGTAGAGTAAGCTCCAGCTCCAGCATTTAAATAGCCCCTTCAATTGAACTAACAGTATAGACATGAAGCCTGGACTCAACCGGGAAACTTTCATGAACAGTAGCTAAATCAATGCATTTCAAATCAGAAACGAGAAAGAATATTTCTTGCTAACATCTAACCAAACAACCTTCTACAAGTTTAAGATTTTTGAGTGGGTACAAAGAATCAAACTATTCACTTTCTTTAAATTCTTTATTATGTATTCAATATTTTAATCATAAACAAAAAAAAGGAATATATGTCTGACATCAGTGTGATCTAGGATCATTGTGATTTATGTGACTGGTATGCTTTAAGCAATCATTATTACGAAATAAAGACAATATTATATTTTTATACGTCTCTTTCCATTTCAAAACTAAAATTTGAATCTGTTTCTTTTTAATAAATATGGAATATAAGATTCATAAATTATGTCATAATTATAATGTTACAAAACTTAATAATCATAATACGAACAATAAATTCTGTATCAAAAAAACGTAATTAGCAAATAATATAACTAAACAGAATGAAAAATCATGTCTTTCTCCAAAGATATAATTAATTTCAAAAAGTTAATGGATATGTACCTCATTTTAAATTATATAAATAAATATAACAAGTGCATTACATTCGAATGACGAATACATATATTAATATATGCGATCACGGGCACAAAAAAATGTGTTGAATCAAGCTTTCCAAAGTCATAAATCCGTCGGAAATAGTTCCTATCAGATTGTCATCTATATCCAATCACATGCCATCAATATCCCTTAGAATCCCTTTATCGTATAGCACATGAGTTGCCACGTGATCTGGACAAATACAGACAATAAAATGGAAAGCAAGGGAAAATTCACTCTCTTCTGTTGTAATTGAGACAGGAAGCTACGTCTGTGGCCTTATCTATTTTAATAATGTATATTAATGGCTTTTCTCATCAAAATGAATAAACATTCTTAATTGAGAAAAACATATTTTCATTGCAATCATTAATTTTGAAGTGGAATTTTACTTATTATATATATATATATATATGAATTCATAAGGTTTTCTTCATTTCGTTTTCAAATGTATTAATATTTAATTTGTTGGAAAATATAGTTTGATATATTTACATGCTTCATCTAAACATGATAACATAAGTTATGTTTCATTATTGAGAGATTAAAATATTTTATTATGAAGCTTAATTTGTAAAAAAATGTTATAAGTTAAATATAAAAATTAACATATGTTTACGGAAGACAATAATGTTGGGAATGTGCGAATTTTACATGTTTAAAATATTTTTAGTGTTTCACTGTCAAATTAAAAAAGGCATGAAAGAAAAATATTCAGCCATTCATGAAAGTTTAAACTAATAATTCTTCGAAGAAAAGATAAAAGTAATTTGGCTTAAACCCTTATTAATTTTTAACAAATCTGTAAATTACAAACATTCCATCAATGTACTTATTCATAGTGCACTTTAAATGCAAAATAAAGAATTAAAATAAAAACTCATAAATGAGAAACTTGCTTGAATAATTTCAATTCGTAGAAGTCATTCAAATTATTTTGTAAAATAAATGAAGCTCTTTCCCTTGATTAAAATTTAGAGGAGCCACCGAAACACTTGTCCAGAATTAGATTTCTCCTTAAAGGAGAGCTTTTGAAAAAATATTGATTTGAAAACCTTAATTAAAAAACGTTTTATTTATTTAAACGTATTCTTCTTCATTAAAAATCGGTATTTAATTTAATCTAAAGCCTTATGAATAAATTATTTTTAAAAGCATTTGCATAGGACGGTGGCGGATGAAAATATGCGAAAGCCAATTAATCAAACAAAGTTATTTTATGTTTAATGAATTTAAATTGAAACCATTCGACAATGAACAAAAATGTTTTCCTAAGGAATCCAAGATTAAATTCGTTACAATTCGGCTTTTCCCTCAACATTATATTTCTTTTCTACATAATTTTGTACTTAAACTATTATACCCTTTAATTATTGATCCTATTTTAAAATTTATGTAACGAATTTCTGTTATAATTTATTTTCATTCAATATTTTAGAATGCAACAAAACAAATGTCGAGTTTAGAGTTTTCAGAACTAGACGTTCTAGAGCTTTTCAGAACTAGACCTCAATAATATTAGTTAACGTTTTATCAAAAACATTAATAATTTTCAGAGAAGTGAGAACTATATATATGAAAGTTCTTATTTATTGCTAAGGAACACTCAAGGTATTTGGGTACAATATAATTTGTATTTTCAGTAATTCTTCTCTCTCTGAACGCAATGCTGTACATTACAGATATTAATGTTGATTTGTTTAAATTCAACAAGCCGTCAATAGCAGTAAATGGTAGTGCGACGGTCTTCGAAAGGTCAAGAAAAGCTTGGAGGAAGTCATAACTCATGATAGTCACTAGATAGAGAAGTCTTAAGATTAATAAATAAAAATTAAATTTATTTCTCAATTATTTTAATAATAATTTAACTTTTACATCATCGCGAATTTCTGAAACCAAACAAATCGACATTAATAATTGTAATTTACAAGATTGTGTACAAGAAGATCAATTAATATGAAGGACAAATTTTGTCTCTTGATTTCTCGGTTATTTCTTAGAATAATAATATAAATGTCTATGGTATCAGATCTTTATATATATATATATATATATATATTTCTAAAAGAATTTTTTTTTTATTTTCCTAGAGAAATAAAAATTGAAAAAAGAACTTACATTTTCAGTTATTTCGTAAGGTGCATTGCTTAAAAAATAAATGTCAAAAAATAAAAATCACAATAAGTTAGCAATACTGCGAATTAAATTTGTATGAATAAATTATTTTCCCCCCACCAACAAAAAAAAACTATTAAGATAAATTCAAAATATTTTGCAAACGAAAATCACATCACTGTGAGCTTTACGGCTTGCAAAGTAATCGCAAATTACAATTTTGTTCAAAAAAATTCAAACGAAACGCTGATGTAAAATATTCAAAAAAATAAAAAGTAACGGGATTGAATTTGGTATCGCTCAGATGGTTTAAACTGGCCTCACCATTCAGGCGAAGTATACATAACTGAAATTATAGTGTTTTAGATGTGCATGAGAGTTTTTCTTCGAGGCAAAAACTATGCATTATAAGGAGGAACATGTTATTTGAATATAATATACAATGGATACGAGAAAATACGAATTTCAGTTTCATTAGTATTATAATAAAACAAAAAGTAAAATATATGTTTACATAACTTAGAAAGAAAAATTCAGTGTATGTAATTTTCTTTCTATCCATTTTTTGCCATTTCAGTTTGTTTAAAGTATATTTTAATGCTTAATAGCTTAAATAATTTTAAAACAGAAAAAATATTCAATTATAAGAAATTTCCAAATGCTTGAATATATATTTATTCCTCTATGTTGGAGCTATATGAAAGTAATTATGTTGAATGAGTGAAAAAAATAACAGAGGAATTTTTAGTGTTAAAAAATATAAGTTATTTAAACAAACATGAACTTGCTTTAAATACCATATACATTTTCGAAAATTTATTTCATTTATAAATTGTATATTTTTATTATTAAAAAATGAAAATGCTCAATAATATAAGAAACTATATTTAAAGCGACTGAAAGAAAACTTCACAATTGCTGAACAATGCATGAGTTTTCTAAACATAAAAAATTGATGCAAATCTCGAAAAAAGAACATAACTGTGAGACTTTAATAGCGTTCATGTTCAATAATATGAAATGTTTTACGAAACATTTAGTGAACATGTAGTTATAAATGATGCAGCATATCTACAAAGGTCATTACAAATACATTCTTATCAAAACAGAGTTTAACGAAGAAAATATAAAAAAATACGCATGACCCTTTATGAAATCTCATTCAATTTACTTAGCGAAAAAAAAAAGGAAAATTTACTGAAAAACCCATAATAAACAAAGCAGTTTGTGCAGTCAACTCTAAAATGAACTTTCACGGAAGCAGAAAATCGACTCACAAACAATAGGACTCATAAAACAAAACAAAAGGAAGGTAAAGTCTCGAGCACATTTTTTCTTCTTTCAAAATTGATCATTTTTGCAGTACGGTGCATACGGCAAGAACTGGCTTTAATAAAAGATAAAAAAAAAAATATCTGAAGTTAAAAGTAAATTCTCAAACAAAAACCCGCGAAATAACAAATACATCAAAGCCATCTAGAACTTTTCCTTGTTGAGCAAGCAAAAGATAAGAGCCATCCATGTGGGAAATGATCAGATATTGGAAGGACAGACTCTTCTTTCTAGATGGAAGAGTGAAAGAAAGAGAGAGACATATAGAATGAAGAAAAAGACAGACAGACAGAACAGAGAACGCACACACACGCAGTTGAAGCGAGAGAGTTGATTCGGAAGCAACGCACGTGTGTATGACAGCCGCCATTTGTAATCCATGGGTTCTTCTATAATATCTCCGGCACGTTATTTCCACACCAGTTGGACGGACAGAGGTTTGAAGGTAAAGATGGTTCTCCACCGGGTAAAGAAAATGGAGGGTACTGAGACAAAAGGCTCGGGAGTAGTTATTTGATCAATGGATGGGAGGTTTGGACAGCGCTTTTTTTAGTTATTATTATTTTTTTTTACTTTCCTAAAAATTCCTCTCCTTTTTACTTTATTTTTGTTATATATTTTTTGGGTTTCAAAGAATGAAAGGGTTCTTGAAAGCAAGCTAATCGTCGAAGAGTACACTTTAAATTCAGAAATCGTTTTCGATATTTTTTTGTAAGTTTTCTAAGGATTTTTAGCAGCAAGACATTTAGCTGAAGAAACAAAAGCATTAAATATTGGACCAGCAAAGTTTGCTTAAGTTTTCCGATGTCAATAATGACAAGTATTTTTTTTTTTTTTTTTGCAATACTCAAAGCATACTTTATAAGTTTTTTTTCTGCATGTGAAGTTTTCATGCATAAAAATAAGGTATACTTGAGGCGAGTTTAAAAACTTCATTCAAACTTGAAGAAAATGCAAATTGCGTTGCAAGTTTTTTCTGTTTGTACAAAAAAAAAAAAAAAAATATCGCAAACGTTTTCTACACACTCAGATAATACTTTCAATTATTTTTTAAAGATATTCAAAAAGGTAATTTACTTCAAAAATCATATCAATAAAATATAACCAAAAGATAATCCAAATATAAACTTCAATGAATCCTTATCCCAGAAAAATGAAATGTGTGGAAAAAAATTTGGGATTTTATATCACACTAATTTTTTGAAGATAACCAAAAATGTATATCTCATTTGTAAACACTTTTGCTTAAAGGCATCAAAAAGTTGGCTTATTATTATCAATTGAATACAGAAATTAGGTTTCATTTTAGACAAAACCGAATGATTTAGTGAAAAAATATGAACAAGGAAATCCTACTGGAATTTTTCAGTTTTATCTGTTCATTTAGTAAAATTTCAAAATGGAATATAATTTTATAATTCTCTTACATATATTAGTCGAATATTTACATGTATACATATATTATCCCTCACTAATTTGAAATGCTCTTACATTTCTAAGACCGTTCATGAATCAATGCGCGTAAAAGTATGTCGAATAATTGGTTTTTGTTTTCCTTCTAAAGCTGCTCTGTTCATACTTCTAAATCAAGACACCTGACCATTAATGACGGTGAAGTAGACACTGACAACAACTAAGACAGTACCTTACTCTCCTGACTTTCACTCTACGTTAAGCAAAAAATTTGATGCATGATTCAAATTTACGTCTTCACTTTTAAAACATGTCATCAAATAATATATAACTAGACAACAAATTCAATATATTAGAAATTAAAAATTTTAAAAAATAAAAGCTTATTTAGTAAAACAAATTATTATAAATTTGCAATGTATTGTGAAAATCACAGGTGGGTACTGAAGAAGTTGTAATTCTGGTATTTTTTAAAAATATTATTTAATTTATCCGAATACATCACTAAATTACTTTTAAGTCCAACAATAATAATACGAGGGTATTTGAAATATTGCCGGTTTTGATATTATATAACATAAAAAAATGTAAGTTTTGTGTTACTTTGAGAGCTACTACGTGTTAAACAGTGCAAGAACAAATGTGACACTGATTCATTGGTTAGATTTTATTTCGAACCCATTGCTGCTCATACAAAATTTGATTGTAACCGTGTCTAAATGTCGTCTTCACATTTGTTGATGAGCCCTGGATTCATCATTATATATATAGGAAACTGAGAAACAATCAAAATAATGGATAGCCAGTAAATCTTCTCGAAAATTAATGAAGAGAATTTCCTCACTAAGAAAATTTGGTTGAAGCGAAGCCAAGGGGGTCAAACTCATTGACTTCTTAAAAAAGAGAAAAAAAAAAATGATCATTTCTTAATACTACTGACAATTTCCCCAATACACTTTTCCATTCTTAATATCCTATTTTCCTTTCCAATCACGGGGTCTTTATTAACTGCCACTGTATCACGAAACACAAGTAATTTTAGTATGCATATTTTGAAAAGTAGAACAGTGCATTTATTCAATTTAGGTTAATTTTAAAAGTTTTGAGCCAAAATTAAATAATTTCAGCATGAAAAGTTAAAGTTAATCAATACATTCTTCACGGACATAAAATTTTAGTAGTTATTTTAAATTATTTGAAATTTGCAGACATTCACTCACTCTGGAATTTTGTCTAAGTATCATCATTAAAAGCTCTTAGGTAAGCGGGAAAAAAAAAAGATGAAAATGCCGCTGTGTGGAAGCAATTATCTTAATGAAGTATAGCTCTGTTGATATATTGCCTAACCTCTACCCTACCTCTCCTCAGAAAAGGCGTGACCTCAGGAGTTGAAGTTGATGCTGGCTAGGAAGCTTTTAACAAATGGAGCAAACTTCCTTTCTTCTGATTAAAATTTTACCTCAAAACATTTCTTTCCGCTTAAAAGACAAGAGTTATTTACACAAACAAAAGTCTCTACTACTTACAAAATGAATTTAAATTTTATTCAAGAGAATATTACATTAAAAAATGCAAAAAAATATTTATCTCGGAGTGAAAAAATAAGCCTATGTAATTATTTGATAGAAAAGTTTAAAAAAAATAGTAAAATTTCTAATAATAAAATACTTTTATATATTTTTTACAAGAATATACTTTTTTAAAAATATACTGTTTAGTTCTATAGGCAGAAAGTACCTATATATGGAAACTCGTTCACTCTAAAAAGTAATATTATATATAAATTACGGAATTAATTACTATACTGCCAAATATCGATAGATATGTGGCAATCATATTTATGAATGTAATTAATAATATTATACGTTGTATTCAAAATAATTTGTAATCTGCATATGTAAAACAGATAAACTTACAAAAGAATACTTCTAATTTTTTTTACAAATTTACTCAAAATATTATATATATAATTTTTTCTTTGAGTATAAAATAATGTCAAATTGAAACATTGTAACCTAAACTGAGGGTATAAAATGCGTTGATAAACGAATAATTCATAACTGATTATACTTAATTTCATAGTCCATAGTTATGATGAGAATGAAAATTGATCTTTAAGTAACATTTTGTAAATAAGTAATTCTAGTCTTCTGAAAGACTAAGAGAATTAAACAATATCTTAATCGCTCATGTTAAAGTGATGCTTAAGTGTGTTATAGCATATACATTAAAATACATTAAATAATATCACTGAACATACTGACATGTTCAGTGATATCATTGAATATAAAAATTTCAATTTTCAGTGCGAAAGTTTATTTTAGCTATTTCTATCTATTTTAGTAAATGTTTCGTTGGGTACAGCCTATGTCAATAAAAAAAATGGAATATGTTATTAGAAAGAAAAAAAAAGGAATACAAAAACATTTTTTTTTTATCTAAAACGTATATTATTTCGAAATATAGTAAATAAAAGAGCAGGAAAGAGATTTATGTTACAGTATAAAAAAGTTTTAGTTTTTATATATGAATGGTTATATAAATGTAATTTTCCATTTTCTTTTGAAAAAAGAAAACTAAATAACAGATGAAATACAAGCATCAGTATTTTTCTTAGAAAGTGTTGTGTTATATCTATCCAAACACATTAATTGAGTTTTCAATTTATTTAAAATATATTGTACGTTATTTTAACTTTACTTTGAAAAGAAATATGTCGAACAAAGATATTCTTTTCAGATAACATCATTGATAGTATTTTGAATATATGAATTAAACCCATATACAATTTTTGATTTAAAATATCATCTCTTATATCTCGGTGTCTCTTGTAAATTACGTTGCAGAAGAAAGACTTTGTAAGTGTTCGCCAAATTAGAAATAAATTTAATATTCCAAATATTAGAAAACAAGATAAAGAACGTATTACTCTTTTATTCAATGCTCTTCAAAATACTTTGATTATTTATGCATTAATTTTACGACGGTGTTTTGGTAAATCCTTTTCAGCTCGAGAGATGAAAGAATAGAAGAAAAAAAAGATTATCCTTTGGTGCGCAGATTGTATGTATGCCTAGGTTATACTTTTAATTTTCTTCGCTGCTTCACAATTAGAAGAAAATTGAACTCAGACTATTTAACTGATTGGATTTTTTTTGTTCCTAGAATTGCACTTTGTGCTTGCCTGATATACTCAAGAAGTTCTAAGTGGTTTCTTAAGGCCCCCCTACTAAAGCCACGATTTAATTTTCTTCGGTTCGTTTTTTTAATTTTATTCTGCTTATGCAAGAGTTAAGTCAAATCAGTTTTTTTAAAGTATTTTTTCTCCTATGTTATCCGAATGGATTATTTGAATACGAAAGTTTAAATTGGATTTAAGGAATTGAAGATTTTTTGTGAATATAAATTAGTTTCAACTGAACACGTTAATTACGTGAAGGTATAAAAAACACCCAGATGCGTAAACAACGTGCCTTCCAACTCATTGAGATAATTAACCGTTTCTGAATTCTATTGCTTGTGACGTCAGACAAAGAAATAATTTTATTAAAAATCGATCTTGAGATAGGTTTAGATTATTTTCGTTGCATATTCTTCTTAAATTGAAAGAAACAAAATAATTTATTTTATCTATTTATCTTTTTCTTCTCTTCTGGTAAACAATTTTCTTAATAGAACAATGTATTATTATAAATGAGAAACATAAATGTAAATGGAGATTTTTTTAATATCAAAAATCATACGGAAATATTTTATTACCTGAAATACTGATTATATATATATATATATATATATATATATTAATTCATGAAAATATTTTTCTTAGAATAACTTTTGTTAAAAGGAAATACATCGAAACAAATATACAAATATTGTATCTGTAAATGCATTTTAAAAGTATTAAGAGTTTTACCACCATAAAAAAATCACTCTTAAATAATGAATTATTGCCTTCTACTGAAATTTATACTCCAAACGTATAACTAAATTGTATTATATGTGCTTTTGGTTAATTTTGTTATTCATTTGATGGGGAGATAGATCTTATGTAAACATAAAACCAATGCAAATGAGCTGTAGTATATTTATTTTGTTTCATTGGGAATTGATTGAGAGTTTCATTGAGCTTTTAAATTGCTTCATCTTGTAATCAATTTCTATCATGTGACATTATTATGATAACTTATAATAAGTGAATAATAAGTGCTAACAATTAAATGATAAATTCTTAAGAGTTTGCACTCACTCATTAATACACACAATCACAAGCAACAAACATAAGATATAACTAACCTATACGAGCACATATACTCTAATTTTATGTCAAAATGAAATACAAATATGCTCTCTTGTAGTAATATGCCAAGTAAACCCTTCAGTGCATTTATTCTTAAATAACTTAAGTTTGAAATGGAGATGACAACACAAATTCAGACAATTTTTTGAATTATTTTCACGAGGAAACTTTTCATTTTCACATACTATTTAAACTTTTATTTTAAATAAAACTCTGAAAAACAATATTCTTTTTTCATTTTCAAATGCAAAATTTCTTTTTTTTCGGAATATCTACGAAATAATTTGTGTTGTAAACGACATCACAAAAACAGGTTTTCTTGGTTATAATAATTTTAATGTCAATTATAATTGTTACTTTAAAAATAAATTTTATGAAACTAATTTATTAAATTAACTTTCCTACATCAAACGCAAAGAAATGTCATAAACATTAAAAATATTTTAGTTATTATAAAATAAAGAAAATCTAAATCTTATCTTAATATATCTTAAAAATTCAATTTATATTGTTCTGTATCAGAATTTTCTTCCTTGTTAAATAATCTTTACTCAACAGTGTTAATTATTTATACATATTTCATTCTTTAGGGTGAATTTATAAACGTGATTGAGAAAATTGCATAGCAACATTAAAAGCATCAATTGGGAAGAATTATGGCTGTGATATAAAAATTAAAAATTCAGTACCATTAAGCATTTAACTCGATTTTTTCCAGCACTTAAAATTTCTTATTTTCATCTAATTCATGATAAAATTGTAAACATAAAATGCAAACATTTTCTGCTGTGAAATATTCTTCTACTTAGTTTCTTACTAATTTTTTTCCGGAAATATTTGTGAACTACCATTTTATAAAGATTTTGTAATATCTTTTCTTTTTATAGTATCATTTATTTTCTATATTTAAAAGAAATATATTTTATAAATATTACCTGACACATTCCCATTTAAAATGTTTAACACCAATATTAACATTTAAAATCATAAAAAGTACTCTTTCATGAAGGCAGTATAGAGTAAAGGCATATAGACACATAATTATTCTCAATAAAAATATGCATATGCCCCCTAGTTTATTCTTTATTGTTAGTTCTATGAAGCAAAACCAAATAAATATTTTAAAACCTATTTCCTTACAACACAATTTGCTTCTTTTTGATACATTATGTATAGTTTTTTGTTAATATATATTTTGCATACATAATGTGATTATTAATTTTATCAAGCATTTCGATAAATAATGTTAATAATTTGTAGTCATAAAGCATATTTACCCAAGCAATAACTCATACCCAATATGAAACTTGTAGCACAAAAATAAAGTTAGAATGTCTGTGTGTGTGAAATATTTATTTTTTTCTCAACCACGTAGTTATTCTCTAGAGCCACATTTATAAAATACGGCCGAGAAAAAGAAAATTCTAAAACCCATTTTCCTATACCAATGTACGCACCGTATTGCGTCTGTATAGAAAACTGTTCCCATACATATCGGGGAACAGAATAAAGAACGCAAACGTTGACGTTATTTCGTTCGCTATCTTCCCTATTCGACCACCAGTGAAGGAACATCTAGCACTAATGGAAATAGATGACCTGAGGGATTGCCGAGTGAAACGCAGAGGAAAAGAAGCGCTAATGAATCATCCCCTGTTTGGTGGAGGAATTGAATTTCGTACCAAAAAATACTAAATGGACAGAAAAGAAAATCTCACACTTGTTTCAATGCTTAATCGTGACATGGACTGGCATAAAATCTAATTTGCTCGAAAAAGGGATTTTTTTTTCGCTCAAATGGATTGAATTTTATATTAAACTGCTTCAAAAAGGTTGGGAAACACACATATATAAGATTTGGAGTAATATATTGTTGTTTACTTAGAGTGAACGAGACAGTTGTATTTGGTGATTGTCGCTGCAATTAAACAGTATATTTATGTGTATCCTTAAATAATGAAAAAAGTTATTAAAATTATATCATACTCCCGTCTTATTTTAGATGACGATAAAATGAATTTTTTTTGGAAATTGTATGGAAATAATTCAGTTTTTTAACCTATTAGCTTGTGCGGACGCGGTTGCTTAGTGTTTAAGGCTGCGAACTCACGGTCGGTGGTTTTGATTGAGTCGCGAGTTCGAACCTGGATGTCACTAAAACTCATCGTGTAGCCGGGGCTGATGCACGACAAATCTAACAGGGCCAAATGTTCTCTCGTTGGTATGATGTGGAAGTTAGGAAAGGGGTGTCAGCTCAGGTGTCTTCTTCGTCACTAGGCCGAAGTTTAAAATTATGAGGTCCGTCGCCCAAAGCCCTCATGTTGCTTTTAGTGCGACGTTAATAAAACCAAACCAAACCTATTAGCTTATTTGTTCTCAAATACTTTCATCCTTATCCAAATATGCGCATATTGATTTTAGGAATAATGACAATGGGCACTTCGTTATTTTATTAACATAAAAGTTGGACTATTTTTAATCATACCGTTATCAATGTTTTTGCATGTTTGCAGATAATTATTCGTAAAGCTTCATCTGACAATTTTTTTGTAAAATTCATATAAACCGTTGCTTTACCATTAAAAATTAATTTATTGATGTGTGAAAAGTCTTCAGAAAATAACTTCAAAATACAAAATACGAAATAGATATCACTAATATGCATATTTAGAATAAATACGATATACTGTTAAAAGAAACAGTAACTTTTTTAGAACATTGTAATAATTACTTATATACAGTGTGATGCCCGGCTTCACACATTAACCGTAATATTCTTTATAAATTACTCTTAAAATTCATTCCAGAATACCCAAACCCCAATAAGCGTATCATGAATATGGAGCAGAGTTTCACGTGTGTTCATACATTAAATTAATATAAAAAAAATGTACATATATTACAACTGACTAACCAAATCCGAGTCAAAGCTAAACTGTATAAGTTAGATCCGGTAAAATATAAAATCTTACGTGATTACATTGAATCATTTAATCTCTTCTCAGCACTAGTCTGTGTCTAATCGCATTATTTAACCTTCTGTGGTCTCTCTCTCTCTCTCTACTACTTTAACATTAAGCTCTTAGCTGCTTATAGATGCTCTCTCATTCATCTAATCCATCATATTTTACTATGTATTTTTTTTTCTATTTACAATATATATAATTCATTCACAACCAATGATTGAAATCAAATAACGTCACATTAAGGCTCCACAATGCCAATTGAAGGGAAATGTGCGTAATGACTCTTTACAGTGGTAAGGCGGTTGAAATCTTTTCTTTCACAATGATAAAAGGTCATTTGAACTACAAGTTTATGTAATCTTACTTGAAAGCAAAACTGGAAATATATCATATATATATATATGTGTGTGTGTGTGTGGGTGCGTGCGTGTGTGTGTGTATTAGAAATTTTGCTAACAATTAATGTTACTTAAATGATAGTTCATATTAGCAAATGTATTCTCAGTTAAAAATTTCATAGTTTACTTAAACTGTTTCATAAATTAGATAATACACTATTAAAAATGCATAGATAATTATCTGTCAAAAACGTTCACCTTAAGAAAATTAATTATATAAGAGACATTTCTTAATGAAGAAGGTAATAGAATTATACATATATAATATGAATTTTAAACTTTATCTAGAGAGAATGGATATATTAAAAACTCGTTCTTCAACAATTCTTGGGGCTCATTTTTTTTCTCAGATTAAACTTTTTAAAGATATTTAAGTGCAAGTTTCATAATGCCCTTACGTTTGATTAACAATATAAAATCCATCATATATATATATAGTTATTTATTAAAGCATTCATATGAAATTTTAAATGAGTAATTTATTTGATATTTATGTTCCATTGCCACAATAATTGACATCTTAATGAATAAAAACCATTTGAATGCATTATGTTCCTTATATCCTAATCTTTTTTTTTTCAAATTTCCATAGGTAAACATCAGTATAGAATCGTTTCGTTAAAATTTCGGTAGCAGTAGAAAATATTATGCATCTTTTCAAAAATTACAACCGAACTAACCCTTCTAAGTTTTTAAAGCTAACATTTTTTTTAGGCTGTGTGATAGTATGCAAAGAAAATGTCCTACGTAAGCGGTATATTCGTTAGTATTCGGTGGATACTATTTTACACGTAGACCTATCATTATTCAAAATAACAAAATGGTGAATTTCTAAAATAAATTAGAAAATTAATACAGTGAATAAATGTACCTAACTTTGTGTCAAACATCAAGGTTATAACGGGGGTTTGAGCATTTTTCAGTTACTTGATCTTATGTAATTGTGATTTTGTTATGTTTTGTAGATTCTTCTACCTATGATTCTACATTCGTTTTCGGTAATAGTAATGTAAATATGTTTACCGCATATTTTATTTTAGAATACAATAATGTTTTTTGAAAAAACCTGGAAGGAGTGATAATATTTTGTACTCATTACTTCCAAAGGAGAAACCTATACCAACGACGAAGTACATTTTATATAGTTTTATCATGAAGCAACTCTGATAAACTGGATAGTTTGATACTTGTGATAATATGTATAATTAAGCGAACTATTCATGTGTAATTTTACAAATTTTCTATTTTTAGTAAATTTATATATATTTAATTCAAGTTGTATAATACTTTTATTTTATTTTATTACTCAAGCTAAAGGTCTTGAAGTTAAATAAAACTCATTTTTAATACTTAATTGCACGCGTATGAATCGAGTTTTTGGTTATTCAATAGTTGTTGGTAAGAAGGATAAATTTCATAACTTACGAAGTCAATCAACGAAACATAATTCATATATATTTCACTAAAAATATTACAGTATTTAGTCAGATGGTTTTATAAAGCTCTAAATGGCTCCTGAAAAAAAAATTATGTTGAATTTTAGAGAATAATATTAAAAGTCAGGCGCTCTTTTAAAATATTTTTGGATTTTAAACATTCTTTACAAAAACAATTTTTTCCAGCTTATCCACACACAGTACTTCTTTCTAAACATTTTTTTGCCCTCTGAATACATTTGCGTAGGAAAATTTAGCATTAATATATGCATATTTGCTTTAAGTATGGTGTTAGAGGCAAGGAGAAAAATTGTAAAGATAACGAGCTGGATGTGATTAGAAAAGAAAGAGTTTCTATTGAAAAGTCTTATCATCAAAAATAAAACTTTACTTTTTTCCCTTTCTCAGAAAAGTCTTTTGTCTAAGCTGCTAGTTTAACCATGTCTCGTCGCGTTAACGATGTTGTTTTCTCAAGTTTTAAGACGTGTTTTTCTGAATGATAAAGAGGTTGGCTTGTGTATCTAGATAGAACACGGTGTTTGGCACTTTGTATATCACTATCTAATATTTACTTACAGATAGTAAAATTTAAGTATTTTTCTATATTTTTCCATAAAAAATGTGTTCTGTTTGATAAATTGGCTTCCAAAGAATATTATCATCAGTTAAAATAGAATCGAGAAGAGCATGATTAGTTCAGATTGAAAATTTATGGAATTACATTAAACTTACGGAGATATTTCTTATAGACATAGCAAAAACTAAACATATTACTGATTTTTTAATAACTTTTATGCAATTTTTTTTAAAAAAAATTACTTCATATTTTTGCTTTGCTTAACAAAGCAGGATTATATCTTAATCGATTTAAAATTAATATAAATATTACAGCTCAATATATTTTTAAAAGGAGTTATAATATCATATGAAAGTGATTGCGTAACTTTTATTAGAGTAGTAACTTAAAATGAGGGAAAAAAATATTTTTTACAATTTTAATTTAATCTTGCTAGAAAATATTGACTTTGGTATGTCAAAATAATGAATTAAATAAACTTCGACGCACACAGAAAAAGTTGAAATTTAGGTATTTATCATTACTTTTAAATTAAAATATTTTTTTACTAAATGACATGTATTAAATTTAAAAATAAACAAACCACGTAAACAATTCAATAAGATATATGTGGTTCTCCCTTTTTTTGTAGACATCTATAATAATGTAAGTATATGTGACTTTGGGTAAATAAAAGACATTCATCAGCTTGATAGCCGACCAGACATCACACATTTTAACGGATCTGTTATTCAATTAAAAAAATTTAAGAAGTATTTTTATACAAATATTGATCAGAAAGTCTTATGGAATTAATGTTTATTTGATATTCGAAGTTTTTTAATTAAATGTGTCAAGCATTCAAATTTATTTCATCAATTCCATTTCTCAATGGGATATCCATAAGCAGATATAAAAACACATAATATAAATACAATTCTTCAAGAAGCGTATTTCAATGTTATAAAATTGTTTTCTCCATTTTGTGCAGTGGGTCTGCTAAAGTGTCACTTGTGCAAAAGGTTACGTATCGGATTAATAATTGAGCTTCGAAAAACTGGATTCATAATAAGCAGTATTTCAGTTAAAATTATGCATAGAAAAATATATTACGAAAAATCAAAAAAAGGATATTATTTTCAATAACACCTAAGAATTGCAAAATCTGTTGCTAGGCCTTTTGTATTGATGAATGCAAAGCATACAGAAATTTCGTCAAACCTGGTCTTTGGGCTAGATTGATGAATTGAGTCACGCAGAGCTGTATGGTTTTAGACTCTTTTATGAAGTAATATTCTTTTCAAAGAAATCTTCCTTTCAAAGTTGGAATAAAAATCCATGCTGATATATTTTATGAGCATGTGTTATGAAATTTTGAAACTGACGTAAATATATTTTTTTCATTAAATATTTACATTGTTGACTAGAGCAAGGATAGAAAACATTAGCAACCACCAAGTTTCATTTCTATACAGTATCTCTATGATTTCTCCTCCATAAAGGCTTCACTTTTCAAATTACTATTTTCAATAAACATATTTTTCTACAGAATAAATTCAATGGATAAGGTCATTCATTTTTTTTTTGTTTTATTTTCTGGGATCTGGAAACTCACATGAATCATTTTCTTAAGTCTATTGAACAAGTATCATTATAACTTGATTATGATAAATAAAATTATAACTACATGCTTTATATATAATGGTTTGGAAAATATTTTAATTTTACATAAACTGTAAATGAAATTCAAGCACTTTTCTTTCTTTTTAAGATCCAATAAACTTAATTTTTATAATGAACAAATGATTTAAATTAAATTTCCCATTTTATTTCTTAGTAAAAAAATCAAATATCCCCCCCACCCCATTTCTTATAAATATGAGATTTGTTGAAAACTGAATAATAATTATTCAATATCTACGATTTTAAAAATATAAAATCACTTTTTATTTCAAATACATACCAACACTGGTCCTAATAAAATATTTTGAAATAGGTTCAACAGAAGATTTCGATCTCTAATATCACTCTTTTAACGCTAACAATTATACTATACATTTAAAAGGAATTAAAAAAAAGTGTGAATTGCTGTTAGTTTCTTTCAGCATAGCAATATATGTTTGCTTTATGCAAAATATTTTTTTAACTTTAATACTTTATAACCCAAGCTTAGTAAAATTTGTATTTTATAGTTGTAATAATTTTAAAAAATATTAAATTGGCTAAACAGTTTTTCAAATAAATTTCTCCTAAAATTATATAGGTGTATTAATCTATTCTTGGAGTATAGATGTTATGATTTTAGTAAATGTTTTTCAAAAATTAAAAGAATTTATTTCTAGGCAGCGCGAATCTTAACACATAAAATGATCCTAAAACATACATTTTACTTTCCGGTTTGAAATGAATGTTCCAATTAAATTGTTTTAGTATTATTGATTACATTGTTATATTTAAGGATTTTTTTTTTCATTTATTCAAAAAATTAGCTTTTTCGAGTCAAAACTAAATGATCCGGATAATTGAAAATACAATTTAAATGTTTTAAATTAAAGCGCCATTGTGTTTTATATAGAAAGAAAATTTCAACGAAAACTAACAAGAAAATTCAAGAAGTCATTTGTAACACTTAACAGCATGTGCTTTTTCAAAAATCCGCCTTTGTTTTGTTGATCATTGAAGTAAAAGTAAATACAACAGAGTCTCTTTTGATCCCTTTGATGTCAAGTGTTAAAGTTTAATTAGCGAAAACTCAAACACTCAATGCGTTGCTTTTCATTTACTACAGATTGTAAAGAATCATTACTTAGTGTGTTTATTGCAATTGAATAGATTAAACTCTAAGAGAGAGGGAGAGACCAGCACATACTAATTATATGCTTTGAATTAAAATAACAGATTATTGAGTGACATTTGAATTCTTCTTAAGAACAAAAACTTCTTGAAATTCTTAAAAGGAAACAGTGAAAATAATATATGATTTCCCCCCTAGAATTTTAAAGAACATGTCATTTTTCATCTGGAAATAATTAATGAGATTATTTTTAATGGGCACACACGCAGTTGCAGATACAATGAACATAAACAAGTGTGTTTGTATGAAATATGTAGAGAGATAATGCTAGAATTTTTTTTAAAAAATTGCAGATAGTAATGAATCTTAAGAGGAAAATAAATGTTAATTTCATGATACAAGTTATCAAATTTATAAATTGAGTTTTAGCTTTCAGCTATATGGAAGTTCAAATATTTACAAGAAAATGGAAAATAGAAAATTACATCTTAGATAAAATATTCATGAACATTAAAATATTAGTGTAGTAGTGCATGTTTAATGAGTCTTTAAAAATGAGGTATTTAATCTATATAAAACTGTTAATTCTGTTCCATTTACATAAGTCAAAAATTGAAATATTTTTTTTTAAAATTTAATCTAAATTTACATCTAAAATTTGGTTATCATATGATAACATTTCCTTCTTTCACAAACTGAAAAAAGAATGACACTTGAAACATCTAATCCAAATCCCTCTAAGGCCTTCACAAAAAAGCGATGGTGCAATAATTATCATTAGGATAAATAACAATGCTGATATAAGATACATTTAGTTAAAATATGCATGTTTAGTTATAAAACTACCATTTTAACAGATATGTATCTTATTAAATACTAAACCTTTTCAATAAGTCAATAATAGATGGCAGCATCAATTAATTCAACGTCACAATTTTTTTTAATAATATCAAGTATATATTGTTTGTATCATCCTAATGAATTTCATTTTTATGGTATTTTTTAATTATTTTTAATATTTGTATATAGATATGAAACTACATGAAATGATGGTGATGAAACTTGTTTTAAAATAAGCATTTTAAGATTAGGAATTGCAATATAGAGAATTTGTTATAAGCGATAATTTGCACATATTCAACCTTTTTTATTGTAGATTTTGCTTTAAATTGACTTACAAAGTTGGATATTCTGTAACAACAAAGCTATAACTTATTTCGAACTTATATTTTACATTATTCAAGGATGGTTCTGGCACATTTTTCATAGAGTGTTCTAAATATATTTTGAGAACTTATTAAGTTTTTATTTTTGGCTTCCAAAACGGAAATGAATAACTTGATATAACCAGCCTAACCCGCGACTTCTAAAAGTTCACAACTACATTTCACTATTTGATTTTACAGCAAACTTTGTATCAACACTACTCCAATGGTGCATCATCTAACGGAAAGTGTGAGAGGAATGGGAGGGCAACCACAACAGATGGAAGGAACCTGCTCACCCCTCTGATAAACAGCTTGTTCGAACCATCATCTACTCTCTCCCCGACCCGCTTCGATAATTTTCTTTCACCTCTTCACCCTTCCTCTAGTAGATTCCGCCGCTTTAGTAGTACGTGCCTTCGCTCCAACTCTGTGCCTGACAATTCGATCAATAGGGTTGTGCGGATGGCCTCGGAGACTGCTGGGATTGCTGCTCTCTCCGTAGGTGTTCTTTGAAGTTTTCTTCGTAACATCAGTCCCATTCAAGTGATCTGTGGTCTGCTCGATGGGAGAGGTTTAATAATTTTTTGGAGTCTGAAGAGCTGACTTCCAAAACTGTCTGTACTGAAGGTATAATGGGGGAGGAGTATGTGTCTGAAGAAAGTTAATGTTGTTTTGTCTAGCAGTTTGCGAATGTCTCAAATATAAACTAGCAGACACGTTGTTCAAAAAACTTGAAGGTGGATATTCTTCGTTTCTTTTGGATAAAGAAAAAATAATAAAGGGATATTTTTTTTCAATTTTGTTTCGGATAGAGATAATTAAAGATATGAAAAAAATGACTTAAAAAATGTTGAAATAATTAGTAACACATACACTTTCAACTCACAATATTCACAAAAGAGCTTATGAATAAATGTCAATAGATATTTTTTTGAATTTGAATATATATCATATTACGTAATAATTGTAAGACATTGGAAAGTTTGTTTTCTCTCACTAATATGCCCAACTTTAAAACACATACATTTAAAAATCAAATTTGATATCTAAAGTTTTTTTTATCTAATTGTTAGATTATAAATATCTGAATTTTTTTAATATAATTAAATAACATTAATAATGTTAAGCAGTCACACAAGCCTAGTAGTTATGGGCCCGAACTCATAGCAAGCACAACTTCCATCTAGTCGTGGGGTCGAGTCTTAATGCCACTTTACACCCAGCATGTAAAGAGCTGATTCCCGTTAAACCTGTCGAGGCTCTAAGACCTTTCGTGGGCATTGTGGGGAAGTGTGTAAAAAAGCATACTTGATACAGTGTTCATATGTCCAAGGCTTAAAAAATCGAAACTGGTTGTCAATAGCCTCCATTCTCCTACTACTTCGATGTTATTATACAATTAATCAATCAATTAATCCTTAACACTATTATTAGTCCCTAGTTTGGAAAGTGTTTAGTTTTTTCCAATTAAAAAATGTTAATTTTGTTCAAAATTTAATAAATTTAAATGATATTTAATGTTTACTTTATCATGTATCATTCTTGTCAAATTCCGATTAGAACTTAGAATCCTATTTCTTCAAATGCGTTTCGATTCACTAGATATAAAATATAATTTTGCAATAAAAAAAGAGCATTTGCTTAATTTTCATACAAAGAAGATACTATTTTTACAGAAGAAATATTTACCCGTTTGTTCGTATTTCTAATATATAATTCTTATAAATGAAATTATTTATTACCCCTCCCAAAAATTATTTTTAAACTAAACAAAAGAAATTGACCTAAGTATATATTCTTAATAAATTTCTCTCCCTCTCTTCCACTCACTTCTGCTTACAGTATACTTTACTTCATTTATTCAATGTAGTTAATTTATCCCTCTTAATGTGTATATTCTATTAAATTAGTTTAAGGTACTACAGAGTCAGAGAGAGAGAGAGAACCAGATAACATTTTTTTAATTTAAACAATCCTTTAAAACATCATATTCATTATCAGTTTTTCGGATAGTGAAACATATGTTCAATATATTAAATTATATGTTGTCCTGATATACGTAAGTGTAATGGGTGAAATATTTTTAAAAAATTACATAATATTTAAAAGTTAATACGCTTGATATAACGCTCCAGTAAACTTAGTTTTACATGCAGACATTTTTTTAATTCATAATATTGCTTACGAGCTTTAAATAAATTTTTTCAATGATATTTTTAGTTCAGATACCTTTATAGATTTGAATCAAAATTGATAATAACTCTATCACTATTTAATCCTGGTAGAAAACTTTTGTGTATATATAACAAATATTCTGGTAGAAATATTTTGAGTATTATTCAATGAAACATTATTAGCCGGGATATGCCATAAGTTGTATCAAGTTTTTCCCTTCAACCAATATTTGGGGACCTGTCGAAGTTTTTTTTTGGTTTGAATCAAAAAATTCTAGCACAAAGAATGAAATTAAACCTATGTATATTGGATAGGAATTACGAAGTGTAATGAATGGCATTGAGTAAATGGATATGTAAGCAGTGAAAAATTTAATACTGTGTTTTATAATCGGTATCTTAGCGCGAAATAAAGATTGCAAATTGAAATTAACTAGTAAAACATTGGAAATTGACCTACTTTGAATTGACCTGCCGAGTCTTTGAAATGTAACCGAGTTAAAACGACAAAATGTTAGTAATTCTTGCCTTCAAATTTTCTTCAACTAAGGCAGGAATCACCAACATTTTGCCAGCAGGCACAATTGCACAAAGTGACTAATTTATGTTTTCCCACTTCTGTATGACCCCAATGGAAAAACATTTAAGTTTACAATTAGAAGTTACGTAAAGAATTTATGGTTTACACATAACTGGAGAAAGGGATTCTTATTTGTTTTTAAAAAAATCATTTGTATGCGATTATATGTTTATCAATTTAACTAAGCGTACCAGACCTCGCGGTTTCAATCTGTTCCTGGTAAGGACCAATAAGACTTTTGTTCTTTTTATTTCTTAAAACATTCTTAAAAAAACTCAAACATGTAGGCATTAAAAAAAATTAATACGTCAATGCCATAAACAGTTAAGGTTCCAGCAAATAATGTAATTATATTTAAATATTATTGCAGTAAATTGCTGAGAGTGAACATATTGAAAAATGCTTTCCAATATATTGAAATATAGTAATATAAAAAAATCGTCCTTTAACACTTAATAAAAATTGGATATTCATTTCACAAATATGAAATATACCCATATTTTTAATGTCATAATTTACAAAATTCCAGTTGAATATCGAAGCATTAGAAATGGCTATAATATCTACATTGCTAAATATGATAGAGGTTACAATAGATTCTTTATAAAACAATTAGTTATCTTGAAAAACTAGTGTAATTAAAAACAGCCTTGAAATTATCAAGGTCATGAGGAACAAAAAAGTTTTTTCTGTACAGAGTTATGATTTCGAGGACCTTTTCAACTGAATGGATATTGATGATTTTATTAGAGTTGCTTTGCTATTATACAATAAATATTTTAATGACACACAGTTCGAAACAAATTTAATACTTTAGTAATTTTTGTTCACAAGAAAATTTCATTGTTTTTGGTCAAAATCCTTATTAGCCAATTAAACGCTTGTCTCAAGGTAGTCCTGTCAGTAATTCCCAAGCCAACCTTGATTTATGTTTATTATTATTTTTTTTAAATTGAGCTCATTGATAATTATTATTATTAATTATCACTACATAGATTATTTGATTGCTTTTAGTAAAACTAACTAAATTTAAAACAAAGATTACATTCTACCCAGATTATCTTACTTTATTAAAATTGATTTCAATTTAAAAAAAGTTGGATTTCTCGAATTATAATTACAGATTGGTGATAGTAAATTGTTTAGCAAAAACTATGAAAAGTATTACAGCTAAAGTATTAAATTCCTTATAACTAAAATTTCTTTTGTAACAGGAATTTGCATATGTATCCATTAATATTTCATTGTACTAATTTTTACTACATAACAACTATTTAACCACACAAAATAGACCAGTCCAACAATATTGAAAAAAATCATTTACAGTTGTGAGTATGATTATCCCATATATATGTTACTTAGAAACTTACACATTTCATAAATATACTGACCATTTATATGATTTTAATTTATTTTTAAATCAACCATACACAACACAAGGTCCACCAAGTCAATTTGTTAGCTGTTTAACTATGGAGATTACGATTGTTTGTGTCACAGTTTACATTTTTCACATATTTTTGGACTATTTTACTCATTTACACACTTCAAACATTTATATACCCAACCAATTACAAACCAAATAACAACTTGCATCTTTTTTTTAACTTTCTGGTAGTGATGGAGTTTTATTTTTTGAGCACTTAATGCTTATTGTTGAATACTTTTTACATATGTATTCACCTAATTAGATCTTAATTTCTATTAAACCCATTAAGGGATGATTTTTCTTATAACTTTTGACTGCATTGCTAATTTTTCAAATTTTGTGAATGACTACTTTTTAATCTTTTACTCTTAATTATTTTGCTGCATTTTTTGTACTTTTGTTATTGACCATGAATATTTCCAATTCAGTCTACAAAGTTGCAAAGGGGGAATATTAATGCCAGAAAACTATAATAACCCCGAAAACTCTGTCAAAATACCGAAATTTCCTTAAGACATGCCGATTTCCCTCCTTTGTGTTCATTTTCATTATCTATTTTTATAATCCATTGCTTTTATTTATATATAAAATAAATAGTGGATAATAATAATAATAACATACAGTGTGTGTGTGAATGCACGCATGCATATATATATATATATATATATATATAGTGTGTGTGTGTGTGTATGTATATATATCTGATTTGGTATCAAACGATAAACATTCCATCGTCGTAACAATTTTATTTGCTCATCTACATCCTACAAGCATTTGAAATAAGATAATCGCTTTGAAATTATCATATATAGAATGCTAGTGAATGTAAGAAGTAGATCGCACAATTGTGTATGCAGAAAATACTAAACTAGTATTACTACTGCAAATAATTATTACTTAGTACTGTTAATGCTAAATCTACAGTGAAATGATATAAAATTTGTAAGTACCCGTAGTTTTTGATATGTTTGTAGATGTATGTATGTATACATAAGTAATATACATGCACACACACACACACATATATATATATATACTCTTAAATATGTATATAGAGAGAGGAAAATCGTAGCACTGTATAAATGATTACATATAAAAATTCAAAGTATACTTTTGAAATTATACTTTTATGTTTCTTACTTTATCACGTCAGTCACTCTATGCATATATGTTACATATGAAATTATACATCAGAAGATATGCATAACATGTAATTTTCAGTGTCAGGATAATTCATTGAAAAGATTGTAAGTAACGTTTAAAATTCAAATTATAACTATCATTTTTCATTCTTCTTGTGAGAGAAGAAATGTTACAAGTAAAAGATAAATGCGAAGTAATATATTTATTTAAAATTTTTTATGATAATTTAATGTTTAGCAGGGTTTAGAATGGTATATCTTTAGCTTGACAGCTCAAAGTATTTACAACTTACAAAACACAATATCTAGTAAATATTTTTTTTTATTAAATTCGTTACATAAAACTTTACATAGCAAAACATTGTGATTGTTTCAATCCTTAATCGGTGATGATAATTCTGAATTACGTATTGTAAACCCTATGTTCCTTTGAGAATGACTTTTTAAATATTGCTGAGGTAAAAATCTACTTAAAACGATGAAATTTCGAAGAATCTATTCATATGAAATAAAGCATTAAAAATTATATGCTTAATCATTTAAACCATGTAGATTCATTAACAAAAGCATCCTTTATAAATTCTTTCATTATCAAACCCTGTCCCAAAGGCTTATTAGTCCTGATTAAACATGAAACTGTGTCTTTTGACAAGAAGGATGCTTACGCCATGTATGAAAAGAGAACATGTGTCGCCTGTCATTAATCGACAAAGAACTCAGTTAAGCCTGAAACACCAGTTCAATGCTATTATTATTTACGGAAACCGGTTCTCATAAGCGATGTTATCGTAAATTATCCTTCTTGATTGAAAATAGTAAGGTTGACAAAGGTAGGCAATGTGGTTTATTATATATGTATGTGAATGTAATGGGAAATATTTTAAATGGAAAATAATTTAAATTAAAATTAATAAATAATGGTATTTCTATCATTAATTAAGCACTTCTGCCTTAAAATATAAGACATTTATTTCGTATCATATCACCGTGTGGGTGAATTACAATTTTTCACATCATTCATTAACTAAACACTTGAGATAAATTAATCATTTTCATATAATTTAGAAAATTAGACAATTTTATTATTACAGATGTATCTTTGAAATATGAAATTGCTACTGCATGAAGCAGTCTAGTTGTGAATTAATGAATATCAGAAGAGAATATTTAAGTTTACCAAGCAGTTTTATTCATTTAAATAACATACTTTTAGATGTATTTTTTCCATTAAAAGAGACGTTAATATGCCTTTGATATCACACAATTTATCTATAGGCCTATTGGTACTGAAACAAATTAAATCAAGAATGATAAACCAATATTTCTTATAATTTTTTTTTAAAATTCTAAGACTCATTTCGAACTCTGAAATTGTGTTATCTCCCTAACAATTTTGATGGATGCATTTTAATTTTAATTTTTTTTATTGTAGAAAAAATTTAAAAAAAGTAGCAGCGATTTATTAATTTATTTTATTACTGGAATCTTAATTAACAAAATACCAAATTTACTAAACAAATTTATTTGACAAAACATTCTCAGTAAAAGTAAAAAAAATAAAGAAATCATAAGTCTACATCTAGTATCTCTAATTATAATAGCTATTGCATAAAAAAAAATATTGCACAAATCGTAATAAAATACAAGTCAACACCTTACTTATGAAGAAATTGGTCAGATAATTTGATTATTATAAAATACTTAAATATTTTGTAGTATCGTTGAATAGTAAAATATATTTGTAGAATTGTTAAATACAGAGATGAGTAAATATATCCAAGCACCAACACCAATAAAGGTAATTTTTAATATGCATATTTTCTAATTACATAGACACATGGAAGAATAAAATGTAAATACATTTTGACTGCGAACCGTTGTCTACCCGGTACAAGTGGATCACGTAACTTTTCTGACTATGCATTGTAATATGAGAGCAATTATATTAAACTAGGAAATGTCATATAGTTGACATGGAGATATGCTCTACACCTCTCCATTCCGCTACACGATCCAATTCTAAACACGGCTCGCATAATGTATGAGTGAATTATGCGTTTGGAACTAGGATTTGTCATACGGAAGCAATGTTCATAATATGGAATGCAGAAATTACGTCAGATGGTACATGAATGTTTCACATATTAGTATTTTATATAAATTATAATTTTATTTAGGTTTACATTAAAATAAAAGATGGAAATTTAATGTTCCCGATAATTATTAACAACAACATTTACTTTTTTAAAGATTTTATCTTTCTCATTTGTAAACAAAAATAATTACACTATACCTAATTTCAAAGGTAGATCTATTTTTTCAACTCAACACATGATATGAAATATCAAATAAAAAATCAAACAATTTCTAGTATTTTATTGATACATTTTAGAAACATAAGGTTTGAAAATAATTAAAGAAATAATATCTGTATAGTATACTTGGACTCATAGGGGTCACTTTTTGTTAAGCGAAAATATTTACTTAGCTATTGATATTGACTTAGAAGGTAATAAATGAATGACAGACAATCAACTGTTCAAATTAAAGAATACAATAACATCAGCTAACAATGCATTTATGACGTTGTATGCATCGTTAAGTAACACTCAGAATCAAAAGGTTTTCAATGGCTATGTGAATTTGTAATTTTAACAAAACCTAGTGTGAATCTCAATGATTATAGCTAATAATTCGAAAACCAGTTTTTCTTTATTTCGAAACCAAAATATTGAAATATCCCAATCATATACATTTAATATACTGAATCTAAACGTGAAAGTTTTCCGAAATAATATTTTAATACTATTCAAAGTTTCTAAAATTGTATCAATTGATTAAAGGGAATGCACACACTTTGATTAGTTAATATGATTCCGAGCAAAAGCACGGATTGTTAAAAGAACATACAGTCACAAACCAACAGTTTCCTTTTTTTTTCATAAAAAATTATGCCATACATTGCTCGTTTTTGACATATAATGTCATACCGTGGGAAGCAAAATATTTCTCGATGAATAGCTTTTTTCAGAAAATAAATTAAAGAAATTTAAAACTACTTTTTAAACTTACGATTTCCTTGAATAAAAATAGAAATATAAAATGTAGATATTGAAAAGAGCTAAGTTAATGCTTTTTTTTGATAATGTTAGTAAAATAATAAAAGATGAAATATATATATATATATATATATATATATATATATATATATATATAACCCATGTTAATTTTATTGAATACTAAATAGCTGCTCTAAAAACAGTCTGATTTCAATCATTACCACTTTTGAATAAATAAGCTACATTTTATAAACTAAGATAAATGGCATATATTTGCATCTAACAGAATGTTCTTTATGTTCCTACGTTATAAATGAGCATCAGAGGAATAATGTTACAGTTTCTTTCGAAAAACTGATGTAGAGATATTTTTCCTTTTTTTTTTCGTTGAAAAACCTGTCATAGAAAATATTGTTCATTTATTCTCTAAAGTGTCTGATAGCTTACTTTGCTGCATAACATATCACTGGACATTAAATATTCGCAGAGAGGAACATTTTTCAAAATTCAGTATTCTTCACGAAACGTTTTAAGATACTCATATTTGAAATGATAACTATTGATCGAAGTATGCATTCTGATTTGAGTTACTGACACTTTTAATGTTTGAAATTGATTGATATAAGAATAGTAGAATATAATAATTTTTGGAAAAAGTATTTAGAACATTTCGGACCCATAAATACGAATAGTTTCCATTATTTTTCTTTAATTTAAAGTAAAAATTTTCTTTATTTTGATTAAAATAGTGTACATTTTATTTAAAAATAAACCCTATCTAAATTCTACTAACTGAAAAGAATCATTGTCAAAATAAATATAGAAATCAAAATTTAAATATCAGCATATAAAGACATTTATATGTAGAAAAATAGCATGAAATAGCCTTTATCTATGACATCTTAGGATCTAGTTAAAGAAATACATTTCATACTTCAATTAAATAAATGTAAGTTTTAGGACTATTACATTTACCAAATTTTTCAGAAATTTAAAACAAAAAATTCTAAGCATTAAATCTTTTGAAGATTTTATAAAAAATATACAATTAAAAATGTGTGGCCTTGTGCAATATATCTATAAACTAACTTTACAATGCAATTCAAAAAACCTGCTCTTAACTCAAATAGTTAATTATATTCAAATTTATTTTGAGTTTTTGGTATTATCAAGCTTTTAATAAATTTAAATTTTAAGGTATTAGTAAATATGTAAAAATTACGGTAAATGAATGCAAAAAAATTTTAAAGTGCTGAATATAAAATAAATTAAGCTGGTTGTAGAGAAATGTGGTTGAGTAATAAGTATTTTATTATATTACTGTAAATTTTTAATTTATTATAGAAAATTAGATAATGAATATTACCGTTCACAGAATTTCTTTATAACTTCCACGAATTTAATTTAATTTTCTTTTAATTAAAAACCATATTTGCAAAAATACGTTGTATACATTCTATATTCTCCCTTATAAAATCAAATTTATATATTGTTTTTTTTAAATATAAAATTATAAATGTTAGACTAAGATAATTTTATTGTATATATTTTCAAGAAATAAGACTTTAAAGCTGAATCAAAATTATAACTATTGAATATTTACGGCATGCATTCTTATGTAAATATTTATCACAAGAGTTTTAAAAAGAAAATATAAACAAAATGTCTCTCACCCCATATGAATCATAATAACTTCTGATTTAAAGTCGGATAGAGTGAATTACTTGCGTATAGAGTATGACCAAATAATTAATTACTCTTCCATATTAAGCGTTTCAGATTTGTTTGTAAAGTAGGAAAAAAAATGTATTTTATATAATAACAAACTAGCTCTTAATCGTCGAATCATTCATTTTGTAAGACTGGCAAGTGGACCACAATGGCTGTCAAGTTTAGACTTGCTTTAAAGATTTGTTAAAATGGCGGGTGTGGCGACAAGATAATTTAACTCTATTTTAACAAAATAAGACACGAATTTTCAAACTGGTGGAGTTCGTTAATGGGGTTATAAAATTGTCTGAATAGATCGCTCTTTAAAAGCTCTGAAAGCTTTCCATTTAGCCCAGAAAGCGGAAAATATTTAAGATATAAACGCACAATGCACTCTGTGGAAAGTACATGCGTGACTTCACCAACGCTTTCACTGTTTTGACGCTTAAACTCAGTTACACGAAAACATTCGCATTTTTCATATAGTTTATATTCTGCGTTGAAGTATATGATGCTGAGATGTATAAAATACTAGGACGAAGCAACATTTATTCTAGATAAGGGACTACTTAACTTGCAATCTAGTTTTCTCGACGCGCACTTATAAGCAGTTTTGTACACCTTCTATGCCGGAATAAAAATTTGAGAGCCTTATGCGTGATTGTTGTACACGGTAAAATAAAGGGACTTGCTTCTCCTTGTGTTTGAAAGCGAATTTTAACATTCAAAGGGCTACCTTTAGTCCACAGCTTTAACAAAATGGTATTTGTAATGTAAAATAAATATTTTTATGTTTTATACATTAGTACTTCATATAAATTATAACAAAATTACTCTTCCACACATATTTTATGATCTCTTTAAGAGCAAGGTTAATAATGGTGTATAATATTCCATTCATTTACATTTTAACACAAAAACAAATGCTACAAGCGGAGCACATACGTGATTTTTGAAGCAATGTATGAAATTCCAGAGAAAAATAAAAATTGGGATGCATGTCGTGTGCATATATGAATTGTTTGCAAAAGTAACGGAAAAAAATATTTTTCTAATTCTGACCAGAAATTGTTTGCCTTTAATGAAAATGTGTAATTTAATTACATTTTATGTAATTAAATTTCTGGAGGCACAAAAATATAAAACTGTATAAAAATGGAAAAGGAACCTATAATAGAAACTTTATCTTTCCCTTATTTTTTGAGTTATTCATTTTGTTAATTAACTTAATCTGACGATCATATGAAATAGATAAATATAATATTAAATTATTCATAATTTTTGAAAGATAAAATGTACAATAGTATTGCTCGACAATTTGGGAAGTGTTTGAGCTTTCAATGTATTATTTATTTACAAGATACAAACAAATTACCTTTTTTATCCCTGAAAGTAATATCCGTTGGCCGCAATACCCTTTTGACTTCGTTTATAAAGTTCCCGGAATGAGTCAGTGAAGTTTTTTATTAGGATTGATGGAAGCGCTGATGTCACGTTTTATCGGATGTTTGGTAAGTCTGCAAAAGTGTGTCGTTCATGGTCTCCGATGAGAGGAACCTATAAGGAAATCTGTAGCGTTGATCAGGGAGAAGCTTGGAAGTGATAACAGCACACAGCGTTAAAGAAAAAAAGGTTGTAATACAGGATCAGACGAACATATGTTAGGTATGAAAATGACCTATCTTCCATCACATCTTGAGCGAAAGCGTTGATGCAACAGTAAGTCGGTAATAGAAATCTTCAGAAGTTTGAGGTAGTCCTACCAATGATTAATATTCAATGGATGTATTGTAGTCCAAAAACGCAACCAAGACTGTCTGATTTTAACTTGCATGGATATCTTTTGAGTGAGCTGGAAGTTAGTAAGCCCATTCCATTGTTTGCAGTTTTGACTGGTTCTGCAGGTAGATCTGCAGTAAGCTTTCATAATTCTGGTGACAGATGACGTGGTAAGGAAATGGATAACGCCACACTGTCATTTAAATATCTTCGGTGTAAATACTTTTATCTGCGGTCAATGAGTGTGGTGCAAAACAGAAACAATATTGCTCTTTTCCAAATTTGGTGAATATTGAGCTACACTTTTTCTTCTACAAATTACCATTTCCTCCCATTCAACCTTATCAGAATGTCGTCTGTTAAACAATACGACTCATCTGCTCAACTGTTCTCCCTGTTCATCATACTTGATTGAGGGCAATCCAAATGGGTAATCATCCAATTCGTTTCTTTCCTCTCAAAACGTCGAATGTATTCAAGTAGTTTTACCATGTTACTGTATGTTTCTGTCAGCACTCAACATTGCACATGCATTTTATGACCATTTATTCACACACTGCTAAAAATCCTACATTTTTTTTTATTTGTTCACCTTTCGGCTGGAGAAGTTTCAAAAAATCGTCCATTCTACTGACCAAGTCGTAGATTAATACAGTGTTCTTTTCTGAGCTCATTGATATCGTGCTATCTCTTTCACAGTCTCTCCCCTGCAAGGTTTGGATGTACTTTAACTGTAATATGATTTTTGAATAACCTTCCATTTTTTAATATTTTAGATGCTTTTAATTTAATCAAACATGTCAGTTTAATTCACATATAGACTTTTATTTGAATTATGATTCTTAATGATCATATACTGTTAAGCAGAAAGTTGCAAGGCAAATGTCCACATTATTATTTATTTTATTTTATTACTAGCGTGTCGCCATGATATTGGATATATACTGGTTTATCCACAAAACAAAAGTTTTACAAAGAAAAGAAGAGAGGAGTTATATTCAATACATTATTTTGACAGTGGATATAAATACCTCTATAAGCTACGAATGAATCTCTTCAAAGTCAAGAAAAAAAGAAATTGATAGTGAGTATAATAATGATATATTTAAAATGATTACGTTATAAGATATTTTTTAAAAAAGATGCAAGAATTTTAAATAAATTATATGGGAAATATCATTCATAAAATATAAACTTCAAATGTATCAGAAATGAATAATAAATTTTGAAGTATTTAACAATGTTTATTTTACATATGCGTGACATAACTCAGGCTCAGATAATCTTTTTCATATTCTATTACTGTAAATCTAAGCATTTAAAATTATAATTTTATTATTTATATGAACATACAGCACAATCACGCAGCACACACACATCATCACACAGGTCACACTTTGCACACACACACACACACACACACACACACACACACACACACACACATATATATATATATATATATATATATATATATATATATACAGAGAGAGAGAACTCTTCTCGTATTCTCTAAAAAATTATTTTACGAGAACAAGGGCAGATATGTCATATTTATAAGCCATTTTCATAAAATAAATCCCAGAATTATTTTACTACATAATTAAACATGAATTTCTATTTATAGTTGTTTTACATAAAGCATTTCTAGTTCAGAGGAGAAGCAATGTTTTGTGATGCGGAGGATATTCAGAGATATAATTAATTCTAATATTTCTTTGGAAATATGGAAAATAAAGACTGCTATCACTTTTGAAAAATAGAAGTTCCAAATAAAACTCGTGTTTAATAATTATCAATAACTATTCAAATGATGTGCCTCTCCTTGTTTATCGCAATTCAACGCCATCCCAAAGTGCTCGTCTTTCCATACTAAACAACGTCAACCAAATCAACAAAGAAGTCTCTAAGATCAACTCGCTTATAATTAGGGGTTCCAAGATAAACGGTGATTAAAGTGCTTTCTTTTAAGCTGAAATAAGTACCACGTAATCACCATTTTAAAAGAATTACTTTTCCTCTCGACATGAGTTAAAAGCTTCATCTTTTAATGATTGTCGCATAATTTTACTAAGCGTATTTTTAATTGCGAGATGTATATTAATCGACTGAATGGAATTTAAAATAAGAGAGGTTAATTTTAATACTGATTAGAAACTTTGAAAAAAATCATAAGAAAATGAGTTTGTAACGCTTCACTAATTTCGCTGATATTGCTGCCAGCAATTGTTGTTAAAAGCATCTAGCGATTACCAGCTTTATGTCAGGCAAAGTAAACAAATATGCATATTATTTTATGGTTTCCACTTTATTTTTCTTTATTATTAGAGTCATAAAAATATATGCACTTAGACCTTGGGTTCCACCGTTGTCCCAAATATTTATTAAATGACATATTTAATTCATTTCGCAATATTGCGTGTTTGATGCGTAACATTTCGAAAGATAATGAGAGCTTGATTTTTATTTTAAATGTATGCTTTTATTACACTTTTAAATGTTAAAAATAACATAAGATTTAAAGCAAATATATAGAATATACAAATAAGTTAAAATTGAAAAGTAGAAAGAATTTCACTTCATAAGCTTCACACACACACAGCATATAAGTTATTTTTCTATATAAAAGTTAGCAATCACATTTTATTTGACAATAATATGTATTTCAAAATCTATTCATTCTGAAATACAATTGAAAATGTAATCCAATAACAATATAACATGATAAACTATAACTTTTTTAAATTAATAATTTCTAGTAATTAATAATTTTCATTAATATACTAGTTCTGAAATTTGGTAATGAAGAAAATTTTCAAAATAGTATCTTTTGTTAAATTAACTTGAAACAATATTCAAAAGCATATGCCCATTTCTAAATGCTGACTAACACGAAGAAATAAAATTATAACATCATTTGAAAAACATTGTACTATAATTTCTTAAAAAAAAAGATGCTAAGGCTTGTGAATTCTAATTTCACTTATATATATAGGATTGCTAACTTCGGTTCATCACATATTTATTTTTCATATACTTATTTTTATAGGTCTTGGAGATAAATAATAATACCATTACGATGCACTGGTAAATATTGACTATTGGGTGGCTTCAGACAGGGATGAAAAGATGAAATCTCATGGACCAGTAGACAGCGCATATACTGCTATGCAAACATACTGTCAGAAATTGTTTCTGCGCTTTGAAAAATTTAATGATAAATCTAAAAAGGAATTTTCAGAATTACTATCTCAATGTTATGTTGATGACATCCTACCATAATTTATAGTACTCTTTATACCGTGCTTTCTTAGATCCTTTCTTATATAACCAAAGCAGGTCTACATTGACTCAGTATTAATGAAACTCTTTTAAGCATAATAAATTTTCAAAGTATTTCGTCAGAGAAACGTGTGCGAGGCAATGACAATCCATTACATTATTACCAGAAAATATCATGTCTGACAATACAATTGGCTGAGTGGGGAAGTACTTGAGAACACTTTTATCGCAAGTGTCATTTTTGACCTACTCATATAGAAACATACGTCACAGCAAAGATAGGTTTCAACAACTACTAATTGTAATATTTCAAATTAATGTAACTGATAGTTATCAGTGAGTTCTAAGCTGATGCAATCATTGAGTACTATATGCATATATACCAAAATCCTTTTTTAATCTCGACTGAAGTAGACATTTATCGTCTTATGCTACAGTAATTTTTTTCTTCTTTTTCAAAAGAATATTTAAGAATGTATATAATATACGAATCAGATGTAATAAAACGACATTTTTTTTTCATCTCTGTAAATTAATTATTTGTTGATAATAAAATAAGTATTTAGAGATTTCTCTGTAACCTTAATGTACTTAGTGATTATTTGTAATAGTAAATGGAAATGTAGGAAACAGAACATTACATTTAACGCACTGAAAGAGTAATTACATTATTTAAAACAATAAATTATAAGAATCTGGAATGTTAAGATTATGTGTAACATTTTATGAAGATTTAGTTTTTTAAAATGTTCTGAAGTAGGATATATACAACGGGAAACATACATAATAATCGAGAAGTAAGATATTATTTCACGTATAAAGTTCATTTTTTTTTCAAAATGTTTAGCGAAACATTTTACACCAATTTTAATGGATTTACTCCTCATATTATTTAAGCATATTCTTCTTAAAAATTTTCGTATATTCAAATGTTTGTTTGTTTAATCACAAATTCAATCATTAATCCTGAGGCCTTTTTTTAAATACATCAAAACACTCTGTAATCTATGAAAAAACTAAAACATTTGCTCTGGCACATATTACAAGAAGCCAGAAGTTGACAGTTTCATAATTTATTTTCGTTCAAAACAATGTTCTACCTTGAAACAATAAAGGGTGATAAAATAAATTACATCGTGTACAGATCATAATTTATAAAGAAAGTAATACTAAATATTATGTACGAGTGTGTTTAAAAAATACCTGTTTTTCACAATAGATGGTGTTATTAAGATATGTTAGGTTTATCACTGTTCCGTGTCATCTCTTAAACGGCACTAAAACAAATTCGACTCTGAATAAAATGTTACTTTTCATTAGGTAATCATTTGCTGTAGCTGTCGATGAAATCTGAAATAGCCACTATGCACTAATTACCAAACAACAACTAAGACAATTAGTTGCTTCCAGTGAGTCTACTACGAAGAAGGCGAAGACGGTTCGGTTCCATCAGTCATAAAAGAGATGACGGATGATTTTTTGGGGAGGCAAAGTGACCACTGTATAATAAGTGCAGCAAGTTACCCTATGTCTCATTTCTAAAAAAGACACATTTGAGTCGACCTCTCAATTCATATGTTTCTGAAATTTTATAAAATCTATATTGTTACTATAACTAATGAACCAGAGATGAGAATTTATACAAGTTTTACATTCGTTACAAATTTATTCATATATTCCCGTAAATAACATACGTTTCCTCTCCGACTAAAGTAAGGAACCATCTGGTTTCGTGAAATTCAAATAGAACTGCATTTTCAAAAGGGATGTTTGAATCAGACTGTGTCCACAAATTAATGTCTAGCATACTCGGAAGTAAATATATTAGTTTAAAATGGAACGAGTTTACTTATAGTTTAAGTTGAAGGAATATTGAATTCAGCCGACAGGTGTTTAGATTATCAATTATCTAGTTAAGGGGATTAGACGTTTGGCACTTCCATTTGCTTTTAGATTGTGTAGGAGAATTTAGTTAGGAGACTTTGTGACGCAGTTTATACCGTAGTATATATAGATAACGAATTCCGATAAAAGCAATTTATCTTTACGAATATTGGTAAGTAATGGATTATTAAAGAACTATGCATTGCTTAATGGGAGAATCACAAAATTAAGGTAGAATTTTGTTGAATTATGTGTGTATAGAAAATTAATAAATCAATACAGAAAATATAATACTGAATGGTTCGATATTAATTTAGGTTATAACTATGATATAATGATATATGAGAGGAAATTCCATTTTAATTATATTTTAAGAAGAATTTATTGTCTAATTGTTAACGAGCCATGAGCATTTATAACTAATACTATAAAGAATTTACTCTCACGTGTGTAATCAAAAATATTAAACATTTGTTGAGTTACAGTTTGAATAAATTTTACTTCTTTGAAACAAAAAAAAAAGTTGTATTATTACAATTTTATTTATTTTAAATTATAATGTGCATTAAAGTAAAATACGTTACATAACATAAAAAAAATTATCACGTATGGTATTTTAATACTAAAATACTCCGAATGTGTTTGTAAGGAATATAGAAAATTGACACTTTAACTTCGCGCAGAATAGAATTCAAATATTATTTACAACTACCGTTATTATTCTAAAATGCATTTTAAATTTATGAATAATACAACAATCTCAAAAGATATATTTGTACAAATTAAAGTAAAAAAGTCATGAAACATACAAAAATATGAGCTACATGCATAAGAAAATATTTAAACATAAAATATGCGTCTACAAAATTTGAGAATACTAAAGTACATTAATAAATAAAATATGTGAATATTAAAAAATATAATTGTGGATTATAAGAATGTTAAATATGTAAATATTAAAATATAGGATTTAAACTTTTCCTTCGAAATTAGATTTCGATAATCATATACACTTCTTACTTTTCTTTATAATTTTAGCTTGTATTTAAAACTAATATAATTATATGAGCCTACTATACATTTTTTACTCTAAATAGTAAATTTGCAAGTTTATGTTTTGAGAATTTTTGAAATATGTTTTAGGTTTATTCAAAATTCATAACAAATTTTGATGGGAAAAACTATTTCATTTCAATTCTTTTTGTTTATATGAAATTATTTATGTGTCATTTTACACAGTGATTTTTTCTGTAGTGTAATTATGGTTGCATGCTGAAAAATGTTATTTATTACTTTTATTTCAGTTTCAATGATAGTCGTATTTTAGTTTCAATAATATATTAACTGAAAAAATATCCTTATATATATATATATATATATATATATATATATATATATTCCCTAAAAATTTTCATACAATACGATAGTGAAAATCTATTCAAGTAATGGTGAATCTGGCTTTAAATTCTCGATAACATTCACAAGTTAACAAAATCCCTAATCTAAAAATCCAGTTTATGTGATTTACTATCAATATTCAAATAATATAGATTACCCATGTATACTCCAAAACCTTAAGAATTCATTTTTTTTCCAAAGTAAACAATAAACTAGTATTTACATAATCAGTTTTGAAAATTAAGCGAAGAAGTTTCCAATTTAAGACATTATTTTACTCGTCTCATTGTTTTCAAAGTAAAAAGAAAATAATCCAATGCAAATATGATTCGTACATACTAAAATACTTGAAAGGCGAAACACATACGTATCTCCCACAACGCTTTCATTGAGTCATCTTTCCATGTTAATAACTTTCTTCGAGTGACGATGATTGCATCTAAATATGTTGATTGCATATATTTATATCAGCAGAATGAGGTCTTATAAAAAAATAAGCACCCATTTATACCATTACCATCCCAATTATCACCTTTCGTAACAACCACTTACACTACATCAGAAACTCTATATCATTACCCAATATCAGAAACAGATATCATAACAATTCACCGATAAACAACCCAATTATCGATGCGAAGATGCATCAAAAGGGTGCAGCCCTTCTAAATGAATAACAAAAATTCTGGCACCGCATTTAGTCTGAAGCTCGTGTGAAAATCTTCCGTAAAAGTATCTCAACTCATAATGGTAGTTCATTATCTAAAGCGTGATGTTACCGCTTGGGGAAAAAGATGGATTTAGGATAAAAATGACGTCGAAAGCGGAAGAGTTGTAATTACCGTTCCAGGGATCGCAATTGTAGTCGATCCCAACACATTTTCTCTCAGAGAATTGTCTAAGATGAAGAAACTAAATAAAATTAATTGGGTTTAGAAGATAATTAATGAGCTGACGCATCTTTTTACTGTCTTACTTTTCAGAGATTAGACATGAATATATGTGACTGATGAGCGAATTTTATTTTCTTTGTCGTGAGATTGTCGATATTCCAAATCTGTTTCGGTGAAAGCGATGTTAAAGAATAATACCCTTTTTCCAGAGAAATAGTGACATAATTATAATGTTATGAAAACAGAATATGTATAATCAGTGAATTTTTGTTATTTTTATTTCATTCGTGCTACAAATATTCCAGAACAATTAAAGATTGAATGTGAAAATTATCTGTGCCATATTTTTTTCCCCTTTGTTTTAAAAATATTATATTTACAATAAGGAAGTAGCCTTGACATATAAAGTCACAAATTAACAAAATATTATATTTATACAGAACAGAACTAATCTTTAAGGAAATAATATTTAACTAATCCCTAAAATTTTATAATTGAGATTACTTACGTTATTATTTTATTTTAAGTATATTATAATCATTGCTAGAGAAAACATTTTTTACATAAAAAAGAAAATTTATTTTTTTTTAATACGCAATATGATATAAGGTAATATAAAAAGTATTCCGTTTTATTAGGTGATAGATTGAAAGATTCATCCGCACAGATACAAGACATAGATTTATTTTCTTTATTTAAGACTATTTACAATGTGGGATATATAATATTGGTGACTTTTCCATCAAACATCTGAAACAAATATTAAAGTAATATAGAATCGTGCCCACAGTCACATTTCATACGAGTACTTCTAAATTTTTATTAAAATATAATTCCTAAGTAAATTAAGTAACTCAGATCTTCATTGTACTTTTACGGTTATTGTATCTGATCTCCTCTTTCTTAGTATATAAATTGATATCTTTCAGTTGTTAAAAATCTGACAGATCTCAGGAGAGCTAAATTGGCAATATAATTGCTTAATTCAAGCAATCCAGAAAAAGAAATGTTTCCAATTTGTTTTGTACAGATTTCCAAAGAGAGTACATTTTGTTCAAAAGTACATAATTTTTCATTTTTTTTTTAAATACTAAGCAGAAAACGTGTTGTTTGTATATAAAAATAAGTAAAAATCATAAGTAAAATGGAGCTCCATAGTCGGCTTTGTGTTATACAGAAAGTAATATTGACTGCGTAGTGAAGATTAAAATCTTATCGAAAAGATTAATTAAATACAAGTGAATTATTTTAAATTTAGAAAAAATATAATTATTAAATTATTTTTCTAAATCATACATGACTATTTTATTTTTGAAAGATATCGGGGGAAAAATTTCAAGAAGCCAAATTAAAAAAAAAAAAAAAAAAAAAAAAAACCGTTTTTGACAGAAAAAAGTTCAATTTGTAGTTTCAAAAACATCATGATGCGATCTTCATTGCACACTTGGTTCAATGCGGATTACCAACCATCAACACCACTCATTTTAATTGTTTAATAGAAATAGAAATATCTTATAAATAATGAAATGTTTAAATTAATCTTAACCACCTCTTTTCTCTAAGGAAATATGTACAAAAAATATCCTTAATCAGAAAAGAAGGTGTTTGGACATGAAACTAATATAAATCATAATAAATTTTAAGATGTAATTATTTATGTATCATTGTACTCATCATGTAGAATAAAATGATAAATATATATATGACTAATAAACACGATTCAAATGTACTTTGGTGATTTTAAGAAAATAAAGACAGTTTAAAACTAAAACAACATAATTCATCTGCTAAAAAAATCCAAATATTTTATACAGCTTACCAAAAGTACAAATTTATGAAATACATTGATGTAATTCTAATTTTTTTTTGCAAAATATTTATTCAATTTTAAATTCTTAATCATATTATCTTCATAATTTTGTATCCTCATATCCTCACATTGCATTGATCATGTTGAATGTATCCTATGTAAAATATGCGACATGTTTATTAGTTTTTCACAAGACTTTAGTTCGTTATAATTAATATTTTTACTGCAAACAAAATACACATTTACAGATATATACTACAAATTTAAGCCAAATATTAAGATAAATTAAGCATTGATGATACGTAAAATTAATTATTTTAATGAAATTAACATAATTTTATTTATAAAACTTACAAAAATTCAAGTCTACATTAAGAGAATTAAACAATCCGAAACTCACCAATAATTTTCTATTGTACATTGATAAACGGAACAATGGCTCACTTTTTTAAAATCGAAGGGTTGTTTCTATCAATTGAGGATCATTTTATTCCTCCTAAGGTGTATGCCTACCAAAAAATTTACCGTTTTCGTGACAATTTCCGAAAGTTTCGTTATTATTTTTTATTAAATCACACATATTTAAAATTTCAAAGTGGTTTACATTTGATTTTAGCGTAGTTAGTTAATGCATTAATATAAGTATATATTTTTAAGAAATATTATAGTTTTATTTTTTTCTTTTGTTATTCTCAAAAACTGCTATTTTAATAGTTCTTTTATTACAAAAAACTGATTTCTTAAAAAATATTTTATATATTCAAATGAAATTTTACCACAATGTTCTGTACATCCCTGGAAATGTTTTGAACTTCAAACACAGCTTTTAAGTATATAATTATTTATTTTGGAACTTTATTGTAAAATCATGTTGTGTGTTTATAAATGTTGGTATAACATAGTATGTATAAGAGATAACTGTTTTTTTTTGTGCTTCACAACACACATATATGTATATTAAATATAATGTTGAATCAAAAGTAAAATATATTAATTTGAATTTGTTACATGAACTTTAATGTAAAAGTCATTTCTTACTAAATTTTAAACAAATATGATCCAAATTTGAAAGAAAAAAAAATTATTAAAATGACTTTTGAATTTACAATTTTATATACCATTATAACTAAAAACATAAGTTTTCACAAAAAATTCTTTTGTTTGAAAACAGTATGTAGGCTCATACCCTTAAGTGAACTTTAGTTTTTTATTCCATCAATTCTTATTTTTAAATATTACAATTCTCCACTTCCTCGCCATCCGAATAAAATTCTTACTTTGAAATTTATTATTCAATTTAATTAAAATATTTAATTTTGTATTGATTTGAAGATCGGTAATGATTCAGTTTGTTTTGTGGATCATATGTTATGTTTTTATTCTACCTGAATTTTAAATCAGTAGATATAATATATGTTTTTTATTAGATTTTGACACATTTCATTTTATTATTCTATCTGAATTTGAGAATTTCTGATATAGGGGCAAGAAAAGGCTTGGTAGTTCAAATTCGATGTATTTTTAACTTTAATGTGATTTGAATATGATAAAAAAAATTAAGTGTTATACAAGAAACATATTATATAATTATTTATGATACAAATATTAAAGTAATTATTTGAGATATTTCATTTAATTTTGTAGATATATTTATTCCATATCATGTTATATTGTTGTTTGTTTACGTATAATGTTATAAAAATGCCTTGTTACATTTTTAATGGTATACAAGAGCCGAGTTATATTTAACTTTATGTGGTTGTTTAAGTGATATCTAGTGTTATAAAATTTGTAGGTTTTTCTTCATTTACATGGAATTGTAGATCAAGTATTAATTTGATGAAGGGGGAAGAATTGCTGGATACTGCTGTAAAGTGTTGATTCAAAAGATTAATGAAATAGATAAATTCAAGCAATGTCTCTTTTGATTCCCTTAATGTTTCATTCTTTGCTGCAAAGTTGAAAAATTCCAATGTTTGAAGAATTGGAATCCAAAAATTGTACTGAAGACTTATGAACTACACAAAAATTTATCTTTCAATAATTGTTGACTACCTCACAAACCATCAATATTCAACCCCATTTGTTTCATTGCTTCTTTTATATGAAATATTCATTGCGTTAATATGAGTTATATAAAATCTCCTCTGCTCAATTCTCTCTGATTACATTTAATTTAAAACTTTCAATATCTAGGTACATTAAAATAGTAATTGAAAATGAACAGCAACATAATATGAGGTTTCTAGAAAATATCTTAATGTATATATTAAACTCTTAATTTACAATACCCATACAAAAATTAAATATACAAGCTAAAACTTATACAAATAAAATTATACGACATTCTCCAAAGATTTCTTTTCAGCAATAATTATGGAAAGTTAATTGGATGTTCTGCCTCTATTCAAGAATCTGTATTAATCCTGAAACTTAACATTTTTAATTTCATGTATATGTAATTTTATGTCTCTCAATACGTTGTAATTAATTTTCACATCATGTTTGAACTATTAAAAATCAAAAATGTTTTATATCATTCATTTTAATAGAAGAAAACGGAGCATTATATCTTATACATAAAACTTAATAGAAATTCTCAGAGACTGAGCCAATTAAATAATCAAACAAATATTTCTTTCATAAACCAAATTCACTTCCGCACTATATAAGTAACGAATTGTGTATTTTTTAGATAAATATATTATTTTAAAAAAGAAAATTTTCAAATTTAAAATGCATTTAAAATTGAGATCTTTCACGTTAAATTGATTTACTTTTCTTGAATCCTTAGCGTTTTATTAGCACATCACCCAAAAAAATCTAATATATATTCTTAACATTTTAGGAGATGCAATGCAAAGAATTTGTGTGAAACATCGCTTCTCAAAAACAGACATTAATAGTACCACACAACTAAATCTTACATACCCAAACCTGTTCGAACATCATCATCAATTTTCCATTGCACAACGGTAAACCGAAAAGTTATGTGTTTTTTCCTTCCCAATTGTATTCCATCGTCGCTTCTGTGTGAATACGAAAAATAAGGTGAGCCATCCATCATTGCTGTGTTTCCGACGCGCTTATATGACATGTTTCGTGACGGCTGCATCCCTAAAAAACATTTCCTAACACATGCTTCCTAGTGTTAAAATATGCATGTGTATGTGTGATCGATTGACACAGCTGGCTAGATTCACAGCTTCCCTGCATTTCACAAAAGAGAGAAGATTTTGATATTTCTTTTTTTCAAATTTGGTTTTTCGGAATACATTTTTGAAAAGAAGTCTATTTCAGATATGCGTAACTGACCGTAGATATCGGTTTATTATGGAGATATCTTTCGATGATTTGTTCCAGAATCTGCTGGAAAACTTTTTGCAAGGTAATTAATTTGAAATAGAAAAATTATAAATTTCAACGTGAAATAATGATTACTATATTGAATCTTTAAATCTTCTATTGGTATCATTTTCTAAGATTCAAATTCTAACTTAGTTTTCTTTACCTATCAAATAATATACATGAATGATGTGACGGAATATGCAAGGTAATGTAACATCTCTTTAAAAAAAAACTTTTTTTAAAAAAATTGCTTTTATAAAATCTTATATGCGTCAATAAGAGCATACATTTCAGACTAAATAAAATTTGAGGACACACTTTGTGACTGTGTTCAAGACCAATTCATACGAGGGTTTCTAATCCGTTTGTTGATAAAAGTTTCAAATGATTCAATTATATTTTTACGTAACTCTTTCATAATTTATCTAATAATAACAATATTATTTTAAGAAAATATTCCAGCATTCTGTTGTTTTCTGTCTTGTTTATAATCCCGAATTACGACAATTCTCACTCTTAAACTCTACAATTTTTAATGCTAGTATTTATTTTCTTCTTTGTTACATGCGCAGAGAGCATTTGGAAATATCCTTGTCACAATTGGTACCAATGTCAAAAATTAAACCCTCCGTAATAAGTTGAAATCAATTTAAACTAAGTGTAAAACTACTTAGTATTTGCTTTGTAATATAAGGAATAACTGAATTAAAAAAAATATCCTATTTGCATCAATTCGGCCATCCAGATGTAATAAATTACAACAATGTATAAAAAAAAAGAAAGTTAATTAATTGTTATATCCTTTTTAACATCGACTGTTAAAGAAGGTAACAATAACAAAATAGATATAATTCAAATTTTATGAAATTTGAAATTAAACAAACATTTCAATTACAAATTAATTCCAAATGAAAGAAATAGATCTATAGCATGGTCTTAAAACTATGAATTTTGTTGAGAGAATTATTACATTTGAGTACTCTTTCACCAAAGGTCTTCACTGGAAAGAGGATATAGTTTTATACTAAAATAAACTCACTGTCCTCCAGAAGCATATTTTGAGATGTTAGTTGTGGAAATATAAACACATGTGACGTCCTAAACAAACATGTCTATGAATAAAAGGCATAAGTGAAACTCTAACAAGATTTCATTTAAAAAAGCAAAAAATAAAAAAATAAACATTCCTATTAATAACGGTTTTATAATTTCCAATTACGGTGAGATGTTGAGGATTTTATTTAATTAGTCACGTATTTCTTGTAACAAGCATAAAGTTTTTCATTAAGCTAAAACAAGCTTTGATTATCTGTTAACATTATTCAATTAATATTATTATTATGATTTTCAAACCATACATGGCCATGGTAAACTGTGGAATATGGACATGAACCAATGCACCGCTCACATTTTGAGTTGGTAAACTCTGTCAGGTTGATTATATTTTTTACATTCTAACATCGTTTATAAGGCATGAACGTAATATATATTGTATTTTGACACTAAAAATAGTTTTAATTTTCCAAACAGGTTTCGTCCTTTTCGAGATTATATTTTATTATAAATCACTGTCAAAACAAAATTTACACACTAAAAGCGGATGCTTACATACATAATTTTAATACTATGACATTTATAGACTATAATTCTAAATAGTTTCTAAATATGTAATAACATTTATTGTTGTATATATTAATTTTAGTTAAATAGAATTCATTCCGTATCATAACTCAAATGCATGAAACATATATTTTAAGGCTTCATTACTACGTTTTCCAATACAAGAAACAGAATTTTGAAAACAAAATTAATTTAACGTTAAAAATAATTAACACTTCTACTAAATTAAGTACGAACACTAAAGTTTCATACTAAATAATTATTTATATTACTTGAGAACGTAGAATATTTTGCATGTGATTAACTAGAACTTATTTTTCCTGTGATAAATTTGCTTTCTTACACACCTTTGAGAAGAGTTAAATATAATATCACTTTTTAACGTAGCAAAATAAATTTTTTAAACTGTATATATAATTACTGAACATCATCTCTTCCAAGCAATAATTATACAATTTTTGCACAAATAAACGAATAGATTTTGATCAGAGATCCATACAATATTTTAATGAACTCCTTTCCGGCTCATTTTCGAACTGAAAATCAAATATTTAGCAGAATGGCGAGAGTTCGGAAATTGACTCTGAAACTCGTCAAGGAACTTCTACCTCACGCCATTCCTGCATGACGTGCATGGAAAGTCGATTGTGTTTTCCTGCGGGTACCCGGTTTAGTAAGAAAAGTAGTTTTACTGATGCAATTCAAAGCTAGAGCTATATTAAGGTGTTTAAAAAAATCTAGATTTTATTCTTGTGTTATATATATATATATATATATATATGTATGTATGTATTACTCTTATTACTTCTCTACATTTTAAAAGCCAAAAAAGTGCTCTGTAACTTATGGTTATTAAATTACTTTTAAGTATAATAAATGTTAAGTATTTTAAGTCATATTTATCAACTTATTAATGTTTTGTCAGCATATATATATAATGCACTATTAAAGTATATGGTGAATGGAACTCTAAAAATGACTTACAAGATATATTTTTTATTTATATTTAATAATTTTCATTTAATTATTATCTTTCTATTGATATATTCTAGAAAGAAAGAAGTAGAAAAATATGAATTGGAAATATATTTATAGGAAAATTTTGGGAATTTTCTTGGGACTCCATTTTTAGAGATGTCAGTAATTTCCCAGAGAGTTTCTATCACCAATGTTTCGGAAACAAATTATAATTTGTTTTTATTAAGACTTTGGCGTTTTATATTTACTTTTAATAATTACAAATTTAATTGCGTGAAGGTTATTGTTAATATTTTGTTTATACAATTTAATAAAAAGGCAATTAACATCAATAATTTCATACTTTGTGTTCCTATTCTTTAAATGTTTTCAGACAAATATAATATTTTACTATTATATTTAGCATAAAAAATTAATGATGTTATTCATTACTATACATATATTTTGCATGCCTCTCTCGATATATTGTTTTCTTTTCGATGAGGTATAATTAATACCGTGAAAAATTTATCATTAATTAAAAACGCGTGATGAAATTTATGAAAATGATTTTCAGTCTAAAACCCATACGGTTCAAGTTTCAAAAGAGTACGTAAAGTTAATTGAAGCATTTAATAATTATTTTTTTAGAGTTAAAAATTTTAGAATGTTTTTACTCAGTTTGTAATTTTTCGATACATTTAAAATGAAAATCATTCCATAAATATTTACCTATCATTTCCAATACGTTCTGTGTTGTATGTGCATAAAAAAATTAGGGACCCTTTTTGTAATAAAATGAATACCTTTTTTTTAAAACATATATTAAGTTATGGGAACATTAGGCGAGTTTTATTTCCTAATTTTACATACATACCAAAAATTACTTTTTTTGTTAAAATTAAACATTTATAGTTAAACCAATCCTTGAAGTTGCTTGAAATATTTCGGAGAATATTACAAAAAAATATCTTCCTAAAACATTAAATTACGCAGAAGTAGAAGAGTTTTGAAATTTTCCAAATTTCTTAAACTAAATTTTTAAACTTGTATAATGAACAAGTCTATACCTTCATCTGAACTTATTTTACTGAATAAAATACATAATGAAATGCATAATTGTTAAAATGTAATACTAAAACATAACTTTTAAATGCTTAAATAAAACAGTCGTTAAAGGACGGGAGACGGTTTAATCCCCTTAAATTCTAAGAAATGTATTCAGTTTAAGGGCATAAATCTGTAAGCGCTAGTTATTGTAGAATCACTTCTGTGGTTGATTTCTGAAATTGTTTGGCATTACCTATATAATAAAACCACAATTAAGAATAAAAAAATAATAACAAAGAACTGCTTACATAAACATTTTAAAAATTACGAATTTTCTGATGCAAATATATCGTAAGCATATATATAATGTCTGCATATACATATATAATTAATTATCTCTTTTAGTAGTGTAATTAATTAGAATTGGATTATATATGCTTATAACCAAAGATGTATAAGTAAAAGATAAAGGGACATTAACAAATTTTTTTTCACTTGAGAATTGAATTAGTTTTTCAATTGCTAAGAAATTCACTGAGGAAATCACCATGTACATGCAAATATAATTCTCATATAAACAAATAATTTTTTTTGTTATTAAATAAATATGTATTGCCAAGTAAATGAGAATAATGTTTTAAAATAATTTCCTGGAATCTAAAAAAATAACTTTTTGTAAATAAATATACATATATTGTTAGATTTGTTCGCTTGTTTATTATTTAAATGTGCATGTCTTATGAATTTTCTCGTCTGTAAATATTTTCAAGAATTTATGTTTAACATATATAAAAAAAATTCATGAACAGTTTTGGTATGTTAAGTACACCATGTTTGTTGGAATGCTATATATGGTGACATATTCATGTAAATTCTTCTTATACCTTTGCCTATATTATGGTAGTTTAATTATTTTTCTTAAAAGATTTTTATTTTTTACAATTTTCTAATTTGGTAAAGTTATAGCAATACTTGGACAGTTTTAAATGGGAAAAATATGATTATGATAGAGTATTATTTACTTTTTCAAGTGGTAATTCAAAATTTAAAAATTGGTTTTGTAATTACAATGACGATATTCATCCACAAAAATTATTTCCTTCGTACGCTACTGTATTTTAGTGAATATATTTTGTTGGCATTATGCACCTGTAAATGATACATAATATCATTCAACAATCAAGAATGGTATTATCTTTATATATATATATATATATATATATATATATATATATATATATATATATATATATATATATATATATATATATATATATAAGATTTTAACAAAAAAGTATTGATAAAATAAATTCATATTGCAAAGGTTTACTTGTTTTGTATTTGATTCTTATTGTTAGGAAAAGTAAAGAAATAAATGGCACTGAAAATCTTACTTAAAAATCATATTCATGAAATGAAGTAAGAGATTGAAATATTTACTTAAAAGTTAAAGTCTACTTAATGACCTAAATATAACACTTTCTAGGAGAAATTCTGTATCACTCGAAATATACCAAATATTTCAATTCTCTTCAAACTCAATGTGCATCACAGTATTTAGACTAAAGATTGTTTAACACGGATCTTAAGAAATGAAAATGTTACAACAAAAAGTATTCAGGGTAATTATGACATTAGAAATAATTTTTTTTAAAAGTTCTAAGAATCAATCGTATTATATAAAAAAATTACCAAAAAAAAAAAAAAAAAAAAATTAAGAAAGTACTTTACAAATACCATAAAATACTTTAAAATATGAAAAAAATAGTATAAAAAGATCAAAAAATAAACATTTTTCTATAACTTTGAAAGCAATTATATATATATATATATATATATATATATATATATATATATATATTCTTCCACTATATATATGTGTGTGTGTTAGTACTAATTAGACATTTACTACCAACATTTCTTTAGAAGATATGCAATATCTTTGAATACGGAACAAATTATTTAATATTTTGCATTTACGGATTAAATACAAACCCAAATCAATCTCATTTAATGATTAATACCACATTCCTATTCCTTCTCTTGGTGTATCTCTGTGGAATCTTCCAGAACTATTCAGCAACACCTATTGTCATAGGCATTCCAAAGCGCTTCGTAATCTTTTTCTTTCTCTATCCTATCGATAGCTTCAAAGCTGGGATAATGAGTAAGCCTCCCTTGTTGACAGAGGGAGGCGAGCAGTTAGCCTTGATTGCAAATCGCCTGGAATCCTTGAAGGAAATAGCTTTTGCATTCCAAAAGGTTGGCGCTCTCTCTGTCAGGAAAAACCCATGTGTGACAGTGGTGCCTGGGAATTATTTGACGAGATCACAAGATCGGTTTAATTTGCATATCACCTGAGATATGAATTCCTAGGGGAGCAAATGGAAAGGTGAACAATGCTGTTTGCTATGCGCTAATGAATTAAATAAATCGTCAGCAGAGAAATAGCGGTAATTACTTTAGAGTTTATAATGAATGGCTTTGTATTGTTTCGAAGTAATTTAGACAACGCTTGTAAAACAAATTTTTTGCATAAATGTTTGTATCTAAAAGTTTTGAAAATTATTTTTAACAATATTTTAGAGTTCCTAGGGATAACGTAGATGCCTTTAGATATTTTTTGATAAAAAAAAGACCCTTTAATTTATCACATTATCAAAACAATAAATGTATCAAAATGATACTATCGTTTCGCCGACATGAGACCAACTTTGTATATCAATAATATTCTTCGTATATATATTTAATTCTAAATGAGTTTTGAATTTCTTTATTTATATGTTTATATTATGAGTAAATTGTTTTGCTCAATAATTATCCTATTTGTAGATTTCATTCTATGTATGTTAATTTCTATATATTACTCTTATTATTGAATTTATGCCATACTTGAAATTATTACAAATAACATGAAATAGATGAGGTGCGCCATAATTTACCAAAATTGTTTGACAAAATTAAATAATCTATCTTTTTTAGATATCCGAAAATCGATATCTATTATGTATATCCATCGTTAACAGTAAATTAGTTTCATAATTAGTATAGTTTCTTAATATAAATGAAACTAATATATTAGCATACAAAAACACATGTTATCTTAAGTATCGAAATAAATGCAATACAGGCTATGTATCAAGGACAATTATTATTAGATTCAGTTCTTTTTTTAATACTAGGACAGTGTTTTATCAATATTTTCTGATTATCAGATGTATCTGCTTCTTTAACGTATCAGGTGTTATTCCACAGGATAAATGTGATTGAATTTCCTTATATGCATTAATAATAGCATAAGAGAGTGGTTTTGGCTCTCATCCATTTTTCCAATCTTCCGAACAATGCATTATAAATCTAGGACATTAGACAAATTGCAGAAAAATAAAATTATCGATCAATCTGATTCCATATCATCACATACTGTCCTGTATTCAAATGAAAATTTAGTCAAAGCAATCATAAACGTGGAATATAAGAATAGGATACGTAAGATAATTTGTTTTTAGCAAAATTTTGAGGAAAAAACTACCGACTCAGGTTTATAATTTACATAATGATACTAAAATATACTATCTTATTTATTACACATATAAGAATATGAAAATTCATATTATTAATTGTTTATAAAAATGTATTGACATTTGATTTTTTAAATTTTCTATATTTTTAGAACAAAAATAGGCTTTCACGAAGTTTAGAAACTTAAATTTGTACTTAAAAACAAAATAATGTATTGTTAACTTACAATGTTAACATTATTTTTTTTTTCAATAACTTAAATTCTTCGTACAATTTTTAAAAATTTCCTTATTTTATAAAATGTAAAATTAAATCCAAATACTTCTTCTTTGCATTACATATTTCAGTAAACTTTTACGATACATATTTACAGTTAATGTAAATTATTTATTTTATTGAATAAATACACTTCAAAAAATAATGTAAAACTAAACGAGAAAAGATCATAAATGAAGATGCATTTCAAATAAAAGTAATTTTGCCAACACATAATAAATGTTAAGCAAATTGTATATTGAATAAGTAATAAAAGAAATAATTTCAGTAAAACTGAGCATGCGGGACACACACACACACATATATATATACATGTATCGAATGCTTATTAAATTTTTTACTACTTAAAAAGTTCAATTTTATTCAAATTATTCCTTTCAAGTTATTATTTTATCATGCCATCAAGGTACTTAAAGAATTTATGATCACAATTATTAACATGGATAACTGAATATATTTTAATAATTTCTTATAAGATTCAGATACAAATACTTAAAGAAGGACAAAATTTCAATAAGGAATATGCTATGTAAGAATGATGTTTTAATTTGAATTTTACACATGTTAAAGAGATATAAATGCAGTGGAAATCTCTTAAGAACTGAGTGATTAAAACAAGCTAAAAAATTTTAATATGTATTATATTGAGTGCCAATTTCTTTCAAAAACGTAAAAGTTCCGGTAACATTAGAACTTTTTACCAAATTTTAAAAAAAATATTTAAGATATTCCTTAAAATTAAAATATTTTTAAAAAGCATATATTTTTATTAAAACGTGTAGTAAAAAATTCCACATATGTGTTTTTATACAATTTGGTGATGGAAAACAAATCACCTGTACAATTTACTTTTAAAAACAGATTAAATATATTATTATATAAGGTATAATTTTAAGAAACTACGTTAGCTCAAAGTTGAAATTTAGAATGGAATGAGTCTCATAATTTAAAAATTGTTTGGTATTTTCTATAGAAATCGATATAATAAAGCACGTTTCTTCAACTCCAGAATAATTTTTAAATATTTCTTTTTAAAAAAAAAAAGAAATATGATGGAAATTGTGGATGACATAAAATTTTTAAAAAGTTTCAGTTTGAGAAATTTTTATTATTGACGATATTTTATATTATTTTGTTCAATCAAAGCTGTTTTTATTTTTTGCACGTTATGTGTTTGAAATTTATTTGAGACTAGGGAAAAAAATTACGCAGAAGAAGAAATATTTTTGAAGAATATTTGAATCCATGTATCTCTTACAGTACTTCCTTTTAATGTACAATCAGTCTACAGCTATTTTTTATTTCCTGGCTAGACGATCCTTTCAAAAAGACTTTCATTTTTTTGTAAATAAAAGTTGGCCGGAAGTCAATCGAAATTCAATTTTCGTTCTTCTATAATTTTATTCTTGTATCATACTTCAAGCAATATATAGTTTTTTCGTTATATTTAACAAACGGTTCGGAAACTGATATATTTCAAATTGCCATTTTTTCTTATGAAGTAACATAAATGAATTTTTGTATTTTATTCAGTTTTGTATAATACATAATAATAAAATATTTGAGGCGACTAATAAGTTATTTTTTTTGCAGAGGTACAAGTTCAATGTGATTCAAATTTATGATAAAAATTTTACAATTGAGATAAAAAAAAATTTGTGTTTTTTATATTGGAAAACTTAAGAAAATATGAATAAATAGATGAATTTTACACAAAAAGTTTAATTAAAAATTACGTAAAAGACATTGTATAATTCAAAATTAGTAAGAGACTAGTAAGCTTTTGACATTAATCGAATAATGATTTTAATAAGGATTTGATTGTTTTATCTTATTTAAAAAACATTAGGTTTAAACAACATTTTGATATTCACTTCTATTACTTTTCAAAACTTTGGGCGTTTCTTCATTTGTACATTTTTTGAAATACCTTATAACAGTACATCTTCCTTTTAAATAGGTTTAACTGCTGTCACTCGAAATTATTTGTAGAATTTTCGAGAAAGAGAAATAATTAAATGTTTTGAAGCAAATATATATAAAATTTTTCGCAGCATAACTGAAGAAATATTTGGAAAATTCATATTAATCTTCTAAGATATATTTAATTTGGCATTTTTCATAGATAATTGTCAATACATATTTTAAAAATAAGATTCATTTATTACTGATAAAAATTTTAAATTATTACCTTGCAACAACATTTTTATAATGAATTTTGTTTTTAAAGACATGGCTTAAAATACATTAGAAATTATCGTAGAAAATTAGAGGATGAACTCTCTTTAGTTAGTACAGTTAAGACTCCATTTTTTCAAAAGGGTTTTTTTTAAAAAAAATGAAGTAATATTTCAAGAAAACTTTGAAGAATTTATGATTTTGAAATTTCTCTGGAAATTTAAGTTAGAATTAAGACAATTATTTTTCAGCTATATGATTATATTTGTATTTTTAAAATGTAAATAATAAATGACTGTCATAAAATTCTATAATTCATTTCAAATATAAGTTACATAGGCAATATAATAAGGTCAAACTTTCATCGAATCGTTCATACAATAAAAAAAGTATTCAAATTGATTATACACGTATAAATACCTAAAAAAATAGAAACTGTATGAATATTGATAGAAATAATTTGTACTTATGTGAATATGCTTTATTTTAATACATGCATTCGCTGGTTTGATTTTGCTTTGTAATCGATATATATGTATATTAATTTTAGTATAATAAACTAATAATAAATAAATCTGAAAAGTTATTTTTTTCTATATTTAGAAAAGAATAATTTGAATTCATAATGTCTAAAGTCAAATACTTAAGGAATATTAATTTATTACAAATTTTTAAATGTAAAAATTTACTTTGAAATTAAAACTTTTAATTACTTATTGAGTTACAGAATAGAGTAATAATTTCAGTTCTTTATTTGATAGGTGGATATATTGTTGGTTACATTTTTAAAAAATAATTTTCTTTTGACAATACATTCCATAATGTTCTTTAAGATGTACATTTTTCAGTCATTTGATTTCGTTTAAATAAAAAAAAAACTAATACAGACTTCGAAAATTAAACGGAAAACAGTGTAAAATGGGATAAAATGAAGTCAAGAAAATTAAAATTACATCTCTAATGGAATGTATTAGTCGGTATCATATTAATTTTACATGAAATTACAAATTTCAGGAGGCCAAAAATATAATTTTCGCTAACTTATCTTCGCTTAATTATATTTTTGGTAACATATGTAACTGTAAAATAAAACATTTAGAAAGGAAATTTATCGTCGATGGATTTTCCTCTTTTGTTACTCATTTTTTTTCTCACTCTATTTGCCTAATTTTAATTTCTTTTTCTTCTATGTACTTTCATTTGCTTTCATTAAACAGGTTCAGTATAAAGGAAGGCACAAAATATATTTTACGTTTCCTAAGGAAAAAGCATTTATTCTTACTGCACATTATTCTAAATGAAATTATTTCTACTTATTTAAAAATTATTTTTATCTATCAAGTTTTAATAATACGCAGATTCATTAAATTATACCTCAGATAAAAAAAAATTCTTAAAATCCATGCTATTCCTATAAAAATATTTTCGCTTACTATCTAGAAATATTCCTATACGTTAATGAATTCAATTCTGTTTACATATTAAATATATTCAAAGTTTTATTACTCACCAATCGTGGTGATGACCGTCAGCGAGTATAGAAAAGCTCCAGAGAAAGACCACTGTTGGCTACCTCCATCCTTTCCATCATATCCATCCTTGACAGCAGCAATTAACTCAGTTTGAAAATGTCGAACCTCATGAGAAACCATTCTCGTCCAGTTATCCTTGTATAGAACATTCAGTTTGTCGGTAATCTCCCACAGCCTTCTCACAGTCTCTTGGCGCAAGTGACTCACCTGAGTAGCCTTCTGTTCCTCATATGGGGCTTCTAAAGCCCTAAATGCGAAGGCTCCCATAATACTATACCCAATGACAAGGGCGCACAATCCTACGTGGGAAAAGAGAAAGGTGGTGAAACGACGACAGCATCGTTTACACTTAGAGTCTCGTGGTCCACCTCTCTTGTGAGGAGGTCGGTGGCCACTTGCCATTCCAACCATAATTCCGTCTCTACGGTTCATTTCCATCTCCATCTTTACACTAACTTCGGGTTTATGAACGCATCTCAACCAGATTTGAGCTTTACAAATTATAGCTAAATTAAAGTTGTACAAGTAAAATTGTGCATTTCACAGAAACTTGGATTGAGATCTAATAACTTTGGACTAAAAGTCTTCCTGTTTTCATTTCCATTGATTGCATTTTTATTGTTAGGTTTGATGTTTTCTACAAATAAATTTATATATTCTAATATCAATTAATAACTTCTTTAATAAGAACAAAATTATCTCTGGGAAAAGTATTTTACATTGAAACTGCATCACCTCTGTATATTTAAAGTTTATGTTTTGTTTCATAAAAAATATCAACAAATAATAATCCATTCATATAATTAAATTATATATCTATTCTTCAAATAATACAAAAAATATTCTTAACTTACTAAGCCTTAAGCACATATATAAGTACAGTGTGCAATGGTATGAACAAAATAAGAAACTTTCCACCACAATCAACTTTTTTGGTTTAAAATCAAACGAAATATGAAATATGCGAAATAATTTATGTGCCTTTAGATGTATAATTTTATGGAAATCCCTGAACGAAACATTTAAAAGTCTATCTGTATATATAATGTTAGATATTTTCAAATTTAATTCTCTTAAGGAATTAAATGTTCTACTTACATCTACAATTCATTTTGAAATGCAATAAAAAAATGAGACAAGCATTAAATTGATTCTCATTCTCCTAAGAGGAAAGGGACGAAGTGACTGAGTTTCCGTGCGTAAATTTTGAAATCACCACAATTGTAGTTATAAAATGACCATATTCTTTTGAAGCACATCCTCAGAATTGCAACAAAAACAAGCATTAACATAGGGTACAACATGTTGTAGCCTTATAGTATGTATATCAAATGAAGTAGGTTTCAGTTACCAGTTGTTAACACAAAATAAGAAAATGTACATGCTACAATGTTATTGTTAATTTGAAAGATAAACTTCCTAACATTTAAAGAATAGTTCTCAGTTGCTATACTAACAAACATATCATTACAAATTCAACTAAACTCTTCATATTTTTCTCGAATGTACTCATCCAGAACCTTTAAAATTTGAAGTTATCTTGGAATAATGAGCCTCGATTTTGAAATCGGTTAAAAGAACAGCATTCAGATATTTCATACTGAATGTTTCCGTAATAAAAATTCCACAGTTTTAAATTAAATTAAAAAATAATGTCAATAAAGATAACCATAAAATATAACTAAAGCAATTATTATCTTTAAAACTAACAACATATTTCTGCAGATCTATATTCTCTTACAAACTGCAAAGTGGACAAATTATTCCTTCAATCACTGAGACTTCATTATCGTATGGCAGTAGAAAACACATGGCCAGCACAAGTTACTAGAACTGCTTTCTAGGCTTAACTAAAATCAATAGTTAACAAAAACGGACCTAAAAACGTCTTGGAAAAAAACACAAATAAAATTCACTATAGGAATTTCCTAAAACGAGAATTTCAGTGGAGAAGATATCACAAATCTCTGAAGCGGTGTGTAGATCTAGTTCCACAACTGAGTGGAGGAATTCCTCTTATACAACCTTCACACCATCACAGAATAGGAGCTTGTAGGACTAGCCGGTTCAACCGCTATCAAACGGTTTGCGCCGAAGCAAAGACATGATCACTTATTGCCTTCATTGGAGCCTCATGAGCGCCATCTGGTATGTTTATTTTAAGTTTTCTCTGAATATTCGTTTTTAATAACGTTTGCTACCCAATGATTTATACAAATATCTACCCATTTAGTGAAATTAAAGGAAATCTTTGTGACATTTATTTTGTTAGAATTGTTCCTTATTTTTAGAGAAAAGTTTTAAATAATGAAATTTTTTAAGTACTTAACATATTTTTAAAATATTAATTGTGGTGTTTTTGCATTATTTTCATTTAAAAAAATAGTCCCGTTGTTTAAATTGATTAAAAATTTCGCTTTGAATAGTTTTTTTCGAGAATCATTTTTTTTAAATAAATTATACTAAAAAAAAAATGGAACACTTAAACTTTAATGAAAATTCTCGACTTCCTTTTTCATATTCCAGTTTTGCTAAAAAATTAAGAAATGTGTATAAAAATAATATTTGAGATAAATTTAAATATTTAGAGCATTATTTCAAATATTCAAAACGAACAACGAAACGGAATGATATATTTTTTTTATATTTGACTTTTTTTTTAAATAGTCTTAACAACGGGGAAAATAATACGTTGCAGGTAATTTAGAAAAATATTTACTACGTGATCAAATACTTAATAATTTATTTGCATATCTGGAATTCTTATTTCAGTTTATTACTGCTCTAATTCGTAATAGCTTGTGAGAATTTGTAATACTTTGGTATCATTTGGAAAAATAAATTCATATTTGATGAATATAGTAAAGCATAAATGTCAATAAAATATCAATATATATATAAAATGATAAAATAAAGAAATGAAAGCATTTTAAAATAAAAATAAGAATTTAATATGAAATGAATATTTGATAATTAAATGGGAAGTAGTATTTTATGTTTAATAGAATTGGAAATTTTCTATAAAACATTGGAAGCCAAAATATAGAGTATTAAAATAAAACAGAATCATGTAAAATATTTTTTTATACTTCATCATGTTATGCATTTATTTTGTAATGAATTGGAATAATAGAAATGCTTGATTAAGTGGTTGTTTGGACATCAAAGTATCCAAATTTTCATAAATACAATATATGCAATTGTTGTTAATTCTTACTATCAGTAAAATGTGATTAAAATATTGTACAATATATTCAATGGAATATGGAAAAAAATTCAAGTAACAAATATGAAATTTCAAAAACATTTGTAGATTGTTTATAAATGAATAGTTAATGTTTGAATTAAAATATTGCACAGGCAACATTTTCAAAAAAAAGAGGATTCTCTTAAAAATATAATTATAATTAAATATTACTTTTAATCAATCAGTAAGACTTAATTAAAATAAAGAAATCTATTGCAATTACTGAATAGTCAAAAAATAATTTTTTTTTCAATCCTTTCAAAATTATGGCGCATTTGAAAAGTTATATTTTTGGAAAAAATTATGTACAAGTTAAACACAGTATAACTAAGCAACTGTGTGTGTGTGTGTGTGTGTGTGGTGTGTGTGTTCTCAATTACATATTAAGAAATTTAATACTCATTTTAGTTTTTGCATCTTTAATTGATTTAGGACCATATAAATTAGCTTCACTTCCAAATACATTACTAACTTCTGTATTTCAGGCTTCTTCAGCTGAAATGTATAAATTTATTGATAAAAATAAACTAAAACCATTTTCAAGCATCGAAAATAATATAAGTCAACAATTAATAAAATTTTATCTAACTATCGTCTCTTCGGATTATTGTTTATTTTGTAGGAAAAAGTTACATTTTTTTTTCTTTTTCTTTTGAGTATAATATCATTTATTATTACATTAAAATTGTTTAAAGTAAAGTAGAAAGATGAAGACTTACTCCAGTGCACATGCATTATGTTACCTGAACTCTATAATGCAATTAAAAGTAGTACGCTATGGCGTATGGGCGCAAATATGAATTTTTAAGAATAACAAAAAAATATATAACCCACCGAAATTTATGTGGATTTGAAGAATGACAAGAAAATTCGAAACAAAACGCAAAGAGAAGTTTATGTTTCTTATAAAAAAAAAATATGTTTGTAATAAATTTCGTTTCAATTAAAACTCATTTCTTATACATTTTTATTGCTGATGGACGAAAAGGCTTTTTCTTAAAACAAAATATATAATTTCTACTGTGTTTGAGATTTTTAGCTAAGTAATTATCTTGCTGTAATGCCTTATTGTACTGCATATATTTTTTTTTAATTTACCTCTTTTAATTAAACTCAAAAATATATGTATAGATTTAACTTTTACCATAAGAAACAAAATATTTTTAGCAATTATATGGTAAGGGAAAATAAGATAATCATTAATCACAAATTTTTTCTCTTACTTTACATGAGTAATTGTGAGTCTTTTTCGAAACTTTTAGGATATATAATTTAAGAGATAAAAAAGGTCAGCTATTTTTCTACGCAAAGATTAAAATAGGAAAACCTCATCACAAACCGAAGAATAAGATAGGATCACAGAGTTAAAAACAGCTCAACATTTTTCTGTTTATTTTTACTTTGATTGTAGTAAATTTAATTTAAATTTTTAGAATATCGAATGTAATGCATTTGAATTAAGAATCATATACAATTGCAAAAAATTGTCTTCGGAATTTGGTAAAGATATGCAACGTAAACTTTTCATTAATTTGTGTTTCTTTGAAATTATTTTTCAACAAGTAAATGCTATATTTCTGAAAAGAGACATATAAGAAAGTAAAAATAATACTTGAATTTAAAAAAAAAAACTAAGTATTGAATTTTGTTTACTTCAAACTATATACAGAAAAACAATAATTGATTTAATTTATTATTTTTATTTCATTTATTTTACCTTAAATGTTATGCTCTTATTTACGTAATTCAATATTATTTGTATATACAAAGAACGTTACTTTGGAATAATACATTATTTCTTTACACTAATCTTTTACATATGAAAAATATAAATTATTAAAATCAATGTTATATAAATTGATTTAACATTTCGCAAGAAAAAAATGTATTATCGCTTAATCAATTAGAGAAATTAAAATTTAATCCCTCGAATTCTTATACTTTATTTCTTAAAAATAGTTTTCATTTCAATACTGAGGAAACTTTTTCTAACAGCAATTAAACCCTCCGTTTTTTTATACCGGTTTTACATTTCTAATGTTACATTACGAAGCATAAGATTGTTTAAGTGAACTTGTCAGTAATTAAAATCTATGTAACATTTTAAATAAGTAAGGCATTTATGTATCAAAAATCGAAATTGTGACTTTTATGGAAGAGTTGTTATATTTTCATAAATTATACTTTTATAAAGAGTATTTATATTTCATATGCAAAGACATTTAGACAGATACTGCAAATGGTTAAAATTTGGTGTCCAAAGAATGAATAGCAGGAACGACAGCGCACTCAGAAGTTGTACATAAGAAGCGATTCTCAATCTGATGGTCAAATTTTCTGTTGCATTGCGATTGAGGATACCTTTCAACTACTGGAAAAAATGTCTCGCCGCAGGATTCGAGCTCATTACGAGCAACTATCAGAGTTTGAAGGAGGTCATATCATTGAATTGAAAGATGCAGGTCGGGCAAATTGGAGAATCGGTCGTCATATAGGTCGAAGTGAAGCGGTGATTAAAAGATACTGGCAAGAATGGGTGGACACATGCAGATTTCAGCGTCATAATGGTAGTAGTCGACCTAGGGCCACAGCAGATCGACGGGACCGAGTGATTGTCATATCAACTGTCACAGCGCCTGATTTATCGTTATCAACCATCAAACATGCGGCTCGCACAAATGTGTGCACTATGACCATTCACAGACGGCTGATAGAGCGAAATCTACGCTCGTACCGACAGCTACGCCACCTGCCACTCACGCCTGCACACTGTCGAGGCAGATTACAGTGGTGCTTGGCCCGATCAGGTTGGGATGATGCTAAACTACTCTACTCTTACTACTTATTACTCTATGCTACATCGTGTGGCAGCTTGCATAGATGCTAAAGGTGGATCAACACTTTATTGAGCTTGATACTTTGTAACCATGTAACTCTGACATAAATTATTCTATTATTCTGAAATTTTAATCATTTGTTATTCTGTACATTTTTTTCCTGTCCGCCAATTTTTGTCTCTATCGGACTACTCTTTTATGGTTCGTCATTTTTTTTTGTTATAGAGTGTATTTACAAGCTAATTGGAAAACCTAATTATTATCTTTCATTTGTGTATTGCTTGAATACTGCCCTTATGAATCAGTTCAAATTTATTGTAAGTAAAATCACCCTGACCTTCGAATTTGAAACAGTGTATCATCAAGTTTGGATTAGCTCATACGACTATGTAGTAATTCATGAAAATATATTCATTCCTTTTTTATAAAATCTAATAAATAAATATGAGAGAAGAGTTACGTTTTACTGTGGTCTTCGCTTAGCCTTGAGAAAAAGACAATTTCAGAGGCAGCTAAAAAAAATACTTAACTTAATTAATTGTTCTTTTTTGTTTAAAGAGCACAGAATGTACATATTATAATTCATTTTGAAAGAATGCACCCTTTACACCTTCACTTTATACATGCCTTGATACCGCTAAAGATCCTCTGGGTAGCCGGGGCTGATGCACATTTAATCTGTCGAGGCTCAAAGTTCTCCCGTTGTCTTGAAGTTGAAGTTAAGAGAGGGTGTTGCTAAGTCAAGTGTCATCCTCGTCACTCGCAATTATGAGGTCTGTCGCCAATAGCCTTCGTGGTGATTCTAGTGTGACGGTAATTAAAGCTAACCTATTATTTCATCAAATGCCCTAAAATTAATGAAGTAATCAATTATTTAAATTGTACATCATAGTCCAGTTTCAGTTTTCTTGTTTTAACTTAATTTGAAGATTTAGCTAAATTTAGCAATGACACTACAGATAATAACCTAAAATAAAGTAGCATAAATATATATTAACATATTATTTTAAAATTTAACATAATAACATATTTATTACTACATAAATTTTTCGAATAATAATATAACTATACTTGACATTTCTTCTAATAAGTGTTAATATTCATAAATTGTCTACAGGTCTACGGGCGATTATGACTCTGGGAAAAGACTTATTCTATACTTTAATTGCATTACATACAAATAAATATTAATTAGTAGCTGCAGGTATCATCACTAATTTGAATGCCATCACATCTATTTTATTCACTAATTATGTTCAGTTAATGAACATTTAATGTCTATTTATAATTAAAAAAAATGAATTAAAAGTCAACGTTAAATAATTATTTTATTATAAATCGATATGAAACTGAACAAAATGCTTATTATAATTACAAAATCAATTCGATGTCTTACTGTGGTCATAAATGTTTCCCAAGCTCCCTATTTGTTCTTTAAATCATGATTCTCAAAATACGAGTCGTTGTCTCATTTGGTGTCCCATAACTGCCCGAAGAAATCTAACGAAAACTTAAAGGTTTAAAAACATTTATAAATGAAAATAACGTTTGGAAAAATTCAATTCACAAGAGAGTAATTGATCATTTCAAACAACTGGAAACTTAATTCGTATAATATTTTCTTTAAAAGTATTGGTGTTGAAAAATCACATTGCTTAATATGTCATTTTTCCTAAAATATCTATTGTTAGTCTTTCACTATTTCATGTGTAAAAAAAAAATTTGCCGAGTTATCCAGTGGTACAAATTTGAAATTTAATTTCTCTACAAAAACCGTAGAAATAAAATTTTTAAAGATATGGATTATATTTTGAGAACTTTCTAAAATAATTCTACAAACTGCAAAAACAAGTTAAATCGCTGACATGCTTATAGAAATACATTTAATAAAAGTCAAAAAGTTTCTTAGTTCTATAAAACACTGAAACTTTGTGTTCTGTAATATCAAGGATTTAGCCAGGATTTAATGCTTATATAACAAGTAAAATAAACTCATTTAGCGTATAGAAATGAATATTTAGAGTCCTTTTAAATTAATCAGAAAATTATATTCGCGCGAATATGTATGTCAAATACATTTAAATACTTTATATTTCTTTATCATAATTTTTATCATATATTTTATTTCCTATTTTCTAAATACTGCGCTTATATCCACTTAATTTAAATGGGTTGCAAGCGGAAAATTTTAATAAGTTCTGATTAATATAATATATTTCCTTCTGTAGTAATTTTATATAGAAAATTAAAAGTGAAAAGTCCATTCTTGCATATCTCCTTTCATTTTTATTTCTGTAGTGCTATTGCAGATTGAATAATTCTTGAAATTGTATTTTTAAAGACATATTCAGTTATATTTTATATTTCTTTACTCAATACTTAGTAATTACTATAAAATTAAAAAAAAAAAAAAACATTACATTAGTAAATACGGCTTTTCAAGTTTACTTATATTTAACTAAAATTTTGAAAAAAGAATACAATGCGAGTTTCTCTTAATTTTCTCTGAGAAAACTTTGAATATCTATTCTGACAATAAGATTTCTAGTAAAATACATTTAAAATTGTAAGAATTTAAGAAAAAATTACATTATACGCTTCATGTATCTTTTCAAAAAGAATAATTCTTTAATGCTTAGAAAGAAAGCACTAAAAGCTTTTATTTCCTGGGCAAATATTGAACTTCATTCTTCTAGTCTGTATCATTTAAATAATATGATTGTGTGTCTCAGTTTATTTGAAAACCATCTTCATTTTTTTCTTGAAATGAATTTATCCTTTTTAGGCAAATAATATGCTATCTGATCTACAGAATCATTAGCCTAAAAATACTTTCTCTTTGAAAATGATGTCGAATATTTTCTGAAAGAATTAATTCAACTTCTTATTTAAAAAAAAACAAAACTAGCTTGCAGTACATGAGTATATTCATGGGAAAGAAATAAATGTATGGATGAAAGTATTTTGTAGAGAAATTCTAAGCTTTGCATTTTCAGTTCGTTGCACTGGAATGTTGTTTACTTCTCGGTTGTCGGCCTTTCTTTCGTTTGTAATGAAGTATTTTTGTCGACTCTTTCAAGTTGTTTATTCTTCGAGTGTTAAATATTTGAGATTTTAGCTTTGCGAAAGTATAGATCTTAGCAAATATTGAAACTATATGTAGATTTCATTTTAAGAAAAAAATAATAAAAACTATTTATCTTTTGCTTAAAAAATAAAATTTTAAGATGAAAAAGAAATATTTATGTAAATAAAACATTAAATATGAAAAATTAAAGTTCATCTTTTTTCTTTTTGCAAATTAATTGAAGTAAATTAATTACGTCTTAATCACATTGGTAGGTCAAATACTTGATTGGTTATGATATAGATTTTTTTTTAAGAAAAAAATTATGATTTCTTAAGAAATTATCTTTGGTATTATAAATTATAATTTTTTCATTTCCGATTCTGTTATACGTTATGAATGTATCGTTTATATTTTTGTTACTAACGTGCTATGATTTTTTGTTACTTATTTTATAATTATTGTTACATTAATGTTTGAAAATTTCTTATTAACTAGATCAAAGTCTTAATGATTTTAGATTGAGATAAAAGCAATTTTTACGAATTTGAATTTAAAATGTATAAGCTAAAATTTGTATTGTTATGTCCAGAACTTTTACTAAAATTTTTGAAGAAATATTAAAGCATTTAAAAAAGATCTCAAATTAATAACAAATTGTTTATTAAAAGGTTATATAATAATTATGTGTTCAAATGCATATAATCGTAGTATCAAAATACCTGGGAATAGATATTTGCTAACTCAGATTTAATTACTTTTATGCCTGTTTGGATATTTTACTTTTATAACTGATTAATTTCTCATTATTTGTTTAATTTAGAAAAAAAATTGTAATCAGCTTTTATATATTGTATTTTTATTTTCATACAAAGGCCTCACAAGACCACAAAATTAAATAAACTAGTATAATCTTATTCGTCGTTCCATCGAGATATAATATACTTTACTTACACTCGTATAGTTTATAAAAAGGGTCAATAACAAAATTCTTCAATACATATGTCAGATTACATTAAGCACGACTGCTCATTACTTGAAATGTATTCTTTTAAAAAAAAGTATTTGTACAATCCATAAATAACTCAGAGTAGATGTTCTCTATCCACCTCGATCAATCAGAAAAGACATTCCATCGACGTTAACTGAGCATCAAGGTAACATAACTTTCTAAAACCTATTTTACAAGAGTTTCAGAAATTATTCTTCAAACAAAAGATTAGCATTAATTTATATTTTATTGCGATTTTTTAATAAATATAAAAGATTTTTAATTTTTTTATAAAAAATAAGAAAGAGTAAAATTAGAACAAAAGTTGGAGCTAAAATTTTAGGAAAGGGCCTTGTTATTTTAGAAACCAATAGCGAAAACTACGACTTCTATCAAAAAATTAAACTTAAATAATAATTTATTTACGTTTTTGTATTATTGCTCAAAGTAAAGTATATATATCAGGTATTTTTAAGCTCACTTGTATTTTTACAGTAATTAAGATATTTTGATATCATATGTAAGCTTCTAAATAAGAAAATAATTGATCTATCTGAAATATTTTTCTCTGTACATCCCCACAGAAATTTTTGAAAAAATATATCGGTTACAACTTAATTTCTCACCGAATACATGAACATTTATGTATCCTTATAATACATATGAAAACATTAAAAGTATTTACTTGCTACGTTTATTAAAAAAAAATAAGTTTCAAATTTAACTTTACATTATTGACATACTACAATTTTAAAATAATTAATGTTGCATTTTTTATGTTTCTTACTCTAATATAACGAGTGTAAATGTGGTTTTTTTTCAATCAACAATATGCTTAAAGTTTCACAAATGGACTTATATACATGATATATTCATTGCATTTTGAACAATCATAATTTTTAATAAACTTCTTCAAGCTTAAGTATGTATTTAGAGAATATAAGAATCTTCATAATGTCACTCATAAAGTAAAAGAGTTACGCTTTTGCTAAAGCAGGATAGTCAACCATAAAAAAGTGTTATGATAAATAATTCTCTGAAGGCAAATATAAATTATTCCAAAACATTTTTGATAAATTATTTTTCTGCAGCTTGCTTATTCTTTAACTAAAGCACCTTACCGAGTGATTTTTGTATATATTTGAACTATGCAGTTGAAGTTAGCACTAACCCATGCTTATCAAAATACGAATACTTAAGTTGTCAGACTTATTTTTAGCATTTTCGTTATGTATACGAATTCCGTAATTTCTTGCATTGTGCTTGAAGTATAAATATTAATCCGCATTTCAAAGAAAAAAAATCTAGGAACATGTTAAATTTAAGATTGATGCAGCCTCACTTGTGCAGAGTGAAGAAAAAATGCTCAGTAAAAATAAAAGCTTAAAAAGTGTTATATATTTTAGGCCATCAACATATCACATTCAAATAAACCATTCTGGAAAATAAAATACTAATTTAAAAATCTGATATTTTCTGTCAGATTTTATTTATGTTATATTTAAAACATTTAAGTATTTCTTAAAGATTTTATTATATATCATATTTTGTTATTTGATAATACAAAATATAAGTTTTTCATGTATTTTAAGATGAAATGAATACTTAGCACAGTTTATTTAGAAAAAAATTTTTTTTTATGTAAATACAGAGTCTCTTAGGATATAAATAACAATATTTTAGTTTAAGTTACGTTAAAGATAGAAAATTTATAACATATTACAGAAATTAATAATAATTGAATTGCTATAACAGAACAAAAAACTTTTAAACAGTTATAATCCTTTGTCAAATACATAACAAAAACAAAACTCCAAAACGAAATGTTTTTATGATTAAAGATATTTTGCTGGTTTTAGGGAATTTAGTTTTACAAATTTCTGGAAAAATATCAGTGAAAAAATTAATGTAATTACTTAGATTGCTGATTTGAGCACAGATATAAAATTTTAATTTTATATAATGCAGTTTTGTTGCTTCAAACGCTTTGCATATATCCTTTATTGAAATATTAAAATGCTTGCAAAAGGCATTATATTGTATTTATCCAACGAAATATGCCTTTTTCTATTGTTTGAAACTTATAGTGTACTGAAAATTTACTTGTAATGTCAGATGAATAAGCAATATAATCTCATTTGATAATCTGTATATTACGTTTCAGTGAAATCTGAAATAAATATAATTATTCAGATTTCCTTATTTAAATAATTTAAGAACAAAGGAATAAGATTAAATAATAATTGATGGTGACCTGCACTGTATATTTAAAATTAATTATATCAGTTTGTATATTGTTTGCTACACAGTAAATAATATAACATTTCGTATAATGTATTTTGTAATATATCTAATACATCTATACATTTTATTTTGAGAGCTATTCCATAAATGGTAAGAACAATCTAATTGAACTTATATTTCGATATAAACTCCATCATTGAGTTGAATATTGAAGTGAAAAATAGTGTAGTTTTCTGAGCAATTATGAAAATAAGAAAAATTTTAATTCTTTCATTACACCAGCGCATATCAATTTATATCTGCTGTAAAAATTAATCTTTAAATTAATTTTACATCCATGAGGATTGTGACGTTAAATACAATTTATTTCATTTAAATTTTTTTCGTTTTTTAAACACCACGCCACATTTAATCATATTTAAAAGTACTAAAGATATGTTTTATTAATAACGTTAAACCACGTATTAAAATAAAGTGCGGTAGATGCTATTTTCAGAGTATATGCTTTCGAAAAAAATTATTTAAATGCGTTACGTCTTGAATACAGCAAAAAAAATTATTCTAATATTTACAATCTCTGATTGCAAATAACGGTGCATAGTCCAACCACCACAGAACGATAGTAACATAAAATCCTTCTATCTCCCGTATCTGAATCTTACGAAGCTATGCGTCGCATTTCTTTCCCGAGAATATGATATTTCTCACGGGGCCGATTCACAAAAATTTCACATTCATAGTCCTTCCTTCAGCTATTTGCCTCACCTATCTCTTTTGCATATAAGCGTCATGTTTTAGATACATACTTGTCCGAACGGAATTTCAGAGTACACTTGACAGAAATAGAATCATTGCCAACAAAAGATACGAAAATGGAAGCAAACAAAAGGACGACGAAGAAAAAAAATGCAAAACAGAAAAAAAGTATATCGAAGAAAGAAATACAACAAAAACAGAAACATTTTGAAGGGAAAAAATGCATACATACATAAAAATTCTTTCCTGAATTTTCAAGAAAAATATTTTTATGCCAAAGCAAACACAACAGCAAGGCTGGCAAAAGGCCAGCTAGTAGAATTTATAATAAAGTAATGCTTCATTACTTCTGGACTAGTTTTGAAGCATAAATCGCCATAAAAGTATTTCAGATGATGCATAAATGAGGAAATTCTCTTTTTTCAGCTTTATTTCTTTATTTTTGAATAAGGTTGTCCGTGTAAAAATGCTTGTGGGTACGTGAACATTAAAGCCCAGAAAACGGGGTAATAATAATACGGAGCACTTATTTTTTGATTGCTCTCTCTCTAACTCTAACATGATTTTTTTTTTTCATTTTTAACTTTATCCCTACTATCGCGTGGTTGATTCTAATAACCCATTGGCTGAAAGAGGTAGGTCCAATTAGTTCTTTCATAGTGCACGCAAACTTCTTGTATTTTTGAAGGTCATTAATTGGCCAAGCAAACAGAAAAATACTTGAAACACGATGAATCTGTATTTTCATTAGATCGTATTATTCCTTTTTTAAACATTCTTTTTGTTTTTATAAATTTAATTTAATGGTTTGCTTTTTTTTTTTTCAAAACATGTTTTTGTTATTAAACCAAACTAGATCATGCAAAATTCAAAATAAATACATTAATTGCATAACAAACTCAGGCCAACCCGTCTAAATGAAATTAGTAGCTCTACGATTATTATATAAGCGTTTTTTTTTCTGTTAGAAGGGAGAAGTGATATTAAAAATTACTTTACAAAATAATGCGAAACTAAATACGACATGATTAAAAACAACTCGATGAAATTTTTTACAAAATAAACATAAATAAGATACAAATAAAATTAATTTATTCTTCTTTTTATTGATAGACATTTCAAAACATCTTAGTCAAAAATCTCATTTTCAGGTGTACATTTCAAACGTTTCAAATGTTGTGTTTATTTAGATTAATTTTTTACGATTTGCATTAGTATATTTAAGTCCATATCTATATGCTTCCATTGTTTACCTATCTTCTTTACTCGCTGGTTGAATATTGGATTTGTTTTTATATTTCTCCGTAATTTTTGTGTTACCACCTTGTCATAATTCAATTAAAAGAAATAAGACGGTTAAATCTGCAATATTGGTACAAATGTATACAACAGTTTGAATTACATAACTCCATTTTTGTTCTTAATTGTTGCTTTTCCCTTACTGTGCTGTGTATTTAAATTTGTTTTATTCTTACCTAATTTGTAATGATAATTTAGGGGTTTGGTGAATTAAATTAATAGACCATTAGGTTATATTTTGAAAATTGTCGGCTTATTTTTATAAGAATGTTCTCATTTGAAAATATTTGTAATTTAATTTTTGGTTATCTTTTTAACTGTATAGTTTTCTTTAAGTTATATTTTTTATTCTAAAGAAACTTTAAAATGTGTAACTTTATAATCTGTACTTTACATGATATCTTGTTTGCATATAAATATTATAAATACATACATACATACATATATATATATATATATATATATATATATATATATATATATCTGTGTGTATGTATTAGCATTTCTGTGTGCGTCTGATTACTCCAAAATCTCATAAATATTCCATTAAACATTAAGCAATCGTAATGTATATAACACTTGTATTATCAAAGCTAGTGAGCAGTTTAAAAATTCTTACACAAAATTACTATTAATAAGTTTAATAAAACTACTCTTATTAAAATTTGTTTTGATATTATCAATAAAAATCAAAGATAAGACTTTATTTCCTATTCATAGCTGTAATTATGAAATCCTCTTCAATTCAATAGACATAAATGATCTGGTAAAAAAGCTAATAGCTATTTTGAATTTTTTTCTATTCTAACTGAATGTTATAACAAAGTTTCACATGAAAACATATTTTATTTCGTTTTTAATAACACAAATATGATATTACTGACTCATATTTGATCACTTTTACAAACAAGTGCAATATTACGCATTTTGAATAATTGCCTCTTATGTATTTAGCACAGTTGATTAAATTTTAAAATCCCAAAATAACCCTTGTGCTATAGAAAGACAGTTTGTCGCCTAGAGTAATTAAATTTTTTTCTAAGATTTTCTACTGTTTACAATAATCATAATGTTCTTTAAGGAATATGAGAGGTAAATGCCTTTCACACACATAAATGTCCGAAAGATATATACGATTCTTTTATAAGACATATAAATTTGCCAATATTTGGAATGAATTTAAGAAAGCAATTTATTCTCGGTCATAAATATTAAACTCAAATAGACGTTGAGGATTTCAATTACATTCATTTTATATAATGAATGTTCATTATAATTACATACATTGTATATAGTGAAAGAAATATTTGCAAAAATACTGGAAATGATTCGAAAACTACTATTATTTAATCAATAAGTACCTTTTTTTTTAGCTATCCTAAAAGTACCTTACCTTCAGTTACCTTAAGAAAAACTCTCGATGAATAATCCTATAGATACTTTAAGGTATATATATTTCATTAAATATTATTATATGCTCGTCTTATTAAATGTAGTAACATGTGCATAGCAACCTTATTTTATTCATGTCCTCTCAGAAAACTAAAAATAAGCAGACAAAAAGTTCTGAACGAATAAAACGTCCCTGAAGATTCCACAACTAAACAGCGTCACTTCATTTCATTGATTGTAACATTCGTTTTCCCTTGAGAGAGAACCCTTCACTCAATTCATTACGTTCCCTATCACTGGATTCATTCAACAATAGCACAATGATTCCTTCAGTTTGCCCAAACACATATCAATCCATCTTTATAACAAAACAAATTCTTGCCACTCCCCTCCTTCTGCAATTCTACTTTTTTTTGCTTGTCCTATTATGCCTCCTCTTTCGCCCACACCCACAGGATATATTTCGTATTCTCATTCGATCTATTTATTTATTTTTTTAGACGTTCGTCCAGTTTCTTGTCAATCAAAGTAAGTTTTTACCGCTACTGTTGTCATAGCTCAGCTGACAGGCCGCACATGCTGCAAACTGATAAAAACATCCGATTTAGGGTAGAAGAATTTCTCTTGTTATTTCTTTTTCTTTTCGCTTGGATTTATTTTCACTTTTCTGTTCTTTCATTCGATATTTATTCCATTGCGAGAAATTGGAAGTCTTATTGGTGCGGTTATGGGGGAAAAGGCCGGGGTTTAAACCAATTTTTTACACGAGCGAGACTAAATGGCTTAGTTTTATTGTTCAATTTTCGAATGCATTTGGAAGAATTTACGCGAAAATTTTCCGTTGTATTCAACTGTACTGGGAAAATATTTGTAACACTTTTATAAAACTACAATAATGTGGGTATTAAAAGTGTTTTACTTGTATTGAGTGTCTTCATTTTGTGTTTTTTACCAAATTTTTTTGATAATTCCTCAATTATAAAGGTATAAAGAATATAGGTATTACAAATGTTTATTTACAGGTTTGTGTATTCTTATTTTACTTTACTAACCCCAATCATTAAATAGATATTTTATTACGTAAAATCACTCTATATTTTAAAATTAAAAGATTTAAATTTTTTATTGACTTATACATGAATAAGTGTTTTACTAAAATAATTTCTCTCTGAAGTAAACGATTTGATCAAGAGTATAGCTTACCAAGATAAAGACTAATTTTTGTTGGAGCTTGGAATTATTTTCGATAGAACCTTATCCATTATCATTATTTATGATTTAAAAATGTAATATAACAACAGAGCTCTCTCTAGTGACATAAATATAAAATTACCGTATATCCAAAAGTCTTCGTATGACACTTATTTCCTATAGAACAAACATTTTTTCTTTCAAATACTTTTTAATAATGAGATTTCAGCATCGAAAACGCACTACTCAACCTCATCACTAAATTCAAACTTTTGTGTTCAATAACTTGATGACTGTTTTTATTTCAAAATTGAATCATTAATAAAATACCTTATAAAATACGTGATTTTCTGAAATGTGATATTCACATATATATTACAATACTTAATTCAGATATTTGGTGTATGGAAAAGGAAATTGCATGGTAAATACAATAAAATAAAAATAAATTGTTACATAAAACTTTTCACCATCGTAAATATTTTTTATTAAGTTAACTGTTAAATTGAAATAACATGCATAAATTATTTTCCTTTGAAATTTCATACATTAATGTTAAGCGAGTTAATTTCTCCGTTGATTTTTAACTAAAACTCAGTTCAACATACTCATTACAGCTGAATGTATAACGTTACAAGGAGCCAAATATTTCCTTTTATTCATTAGCTAAACGAAATTTATTACGTAGCATATAATCAATACCTTAAACTCTCATTTAGAAAACATTTTATCTATTCGGACAGTAGTTTTTTTAATTATTATCTTCAATAAATATTCATAGGTGAAAAAACCTTTTAATGCAAAATTTGTTTTTAAACAAGTCAACTATTTTCGAATGCATCATTTTTAAAATGTGCTGAAATGCAGCTGAGTTTATTTTCAGTTCTCTGATATAATAATGTAAAGTTATTGTACATAACTTTTGAAACCGAAATGAATGTTCCAAAACTCTAACAACATGATTTTCTCATCTTACTTAGAGAAAAGTTAACAATCACAGACATATATATCAATATCTAAAAGCAACCACTTATAATTCCCAGTAATATAAAATTCCTTCACTATGAAACTAGTTACCGCAGAAAGGGAAAATAAGTTTTATGAAAGATAGATGTATATAAAAAAAGTATATCAAAATACCGATTCAATTGAATTTATAATACCTTATAATTTTCATTTAAATGTTAGATTTTCCAAAATAGTGAAAAATTATTTTAAATGTTTGACTCATATTAAGCAAATGAATAAATAGATTCACCATTTCATCGAACAAATACAAATATGTATACAGATATTTTTCCATTTTATTCTCATTAATTACCAACTCGGATAACATATGCGTTGAAAACCGAATACTTTAATGCATAATTTGTTTATAACATATCATTAATTTCAAAAGTTATGTTTCTAGTTTGTAACGCTGAATACATCTGAATTTATCTTCAATGCCCTGAAAAGCAATCCTAAACGCACCTTTTGCAACAGCAGCGAATGTTCCCAACCTCTCTAGTCATCCATTTCCCCTCTTATTCAGAGGAAGATTAACAACCACAGATTTTCTTCTCAATATCAAAAGCAACATTTGGAATTCATAGTAGAGAGAGCCGTTTCTCTCTCTCTCTCTCTTTCTACCAAATCGATGCTCGCCGAGACCGTTTCAGATTTTGGGTCAATGGTCCAAGACACACGCTAAGGGTATAGGCGGAACAGGGGTGACGATAAAATCACGCGATCCCAAAGGTCCAAAAGTGCGCCTCCCCTCAAATCTGTTCTTTTATTACTCTTTGGGAAGTGCTTAGCTTAGAGGTTATGCGGCAGTTCGTTCAGTGGTTGGGGGGAAAAGGAGAAAAAAAATAATAAATTTGCTGAGTCATTGTAGCGAAAAGTACTTCTTTCCGAATGGTTTTATTTTTCCCTTTTATAATGTTGCCTGGACACTGCGGAGAGACACGTAAACTGTAGAAAGGAAATTAAGATTTTAACACCGTTCCGAGAATCGTGGAATTATTGCTTTCTTTATTTTTCTTCAGCTTCCTTTTTTTAGAACATTAAGGGACTATGTGTAAAGGAGCACATCGTTTGATTATTTATGTCGCCTTTTTTAATTGATACTAATAAATTCTTAAGAGAATTATTCCTGCGAATACATTTAAAATTGAAACATATATATTTAGAATTATATATAAGACAAAATTTATGATTTTAATGAGAAATTTTCATTTTTTCGAAAATTGTTTTCCTTTAATTTCCATATAAATATGTTTTAAATGTTTCTATTACATCATAGAAAATGAGAACTATTTACTTTAATATACATCAAGATGTTTGTTAACTATTAAGAATAACAACTATCCCATGTATTATTTATCGATATATATATATATATATATATAATATTTTTATATGTGTGTGTACATTATATATATATTTATATATATATGTATCGAGCTTGGCATTGGTATGTTGTACAGAACCAAGCACATTAAGAGAGAAAATGGTTTATTAATGATGAAAAATTAAAGAAAAAGGTGGACACATATTTCTGCTTGCTAACACTTCGAGATCTATCCTCCTAATCTGCGCTGAAGGTGGCGCTGCTTTAGCACTATTGGTCATTTCACACAATCGGTCATTCGACAATATCACCTGACCTCAGGTGAACTAGTAAAAGTGTAATTAAAACAATAATATATGCATGCATATTAAGAAAATTATAACCCAATTCAAGAAAAATATACTCACTTAAAAGTTTTAAGGTACTCCACAATATCTGAAAAATTGAAAAGAAAAATTAATACACAAGAAAAACACAAAATAGTGGTAAAAAAAAAAAGAAAATTCACTCTATAAGAGTGATAGATTTTTAAGGGAAAAAATTGTCTGTTACATGTTCGGACGAAAATGCCATTGCATTAGTTGATCAGGTGATAGCGCCATTAGTCCAGTGCTTGAGATATTCAGCACAAGTACTAGTTTTAGCTGAACCTTCAAAAAAACAACACTTTTGAACATCGTAAGTGTCGTTCGGTTTGATTTTCGTCATCTTGTATGGACCTAAGTGTTTGGGTTTCAGTTTGTGTCCTGGTCCCAATTGAATACATTTAATAGCGACAAGATCATGAAACTTGAAAGTAGTTGCTGGTTTTCGCCGGAGGTTGTAATTTCTTTTGTTTTCATCTTGAACTATCAGGATTTGTTGTTCAGCCTGTTTCCTTAACTCGTCACGTTTGTTGACGAAGTCAGTTTGGATTTTTTCATTAAATAAAATTAAGATATTTAGATAGTGTGGCGTCTTCATTTTAGTATCAAATAGAAATTCGAAGGGAATTGTTTGAATACTTCGTTGAAACTTTGAATTTATAAGGATTTCTTTGACGTGCGTATACTATTCTTATGAATTATCTTTAGAAAGTGTGGGTATAACTGTTTCGATTGTAAAATTTAAATTCTCTTCTTGTCCATTTGTTCCAGGTACTCTGGTGGTGATTGGGAAATGTTTGATTCTTTCGGTACTGCAAAAATCTTGAGATTGTTTAGAAGTGAATGTGGTACGACGATCAGAAATATTTTGAGATGGCTTGCAAAATATGTATTTTTGATTTTATAATTCTGAAATAACTTCTGAAGCATCTTTTGACGTCGTTCAGTAAAGCCATACGAGTTTTGTGAAGGAGTCAATTACGGTAGAAATATATTTATAATTCATGTTTGTGGTAAGGAATGCTCTTAAAGAGTCAACATGATATGTGTGTATAGGAATGGCTTCTTTTTTGACAGGGTGTACTGGATCATCTTGTTTGCCTTGTTTGTAATTAAACAAATCACATGGAACACAGTTTTAAATGAAACAGTCTATTTTTCTTTAACCTTAGGGATATAGAATTGATGCTTGAGTGCTTCCTCTGTTCTTTTAGAAGCATAGCGTCCACGCTCGTATGTGTTCCTTATAATGCCATTCTACATAGTTTTAGGAACAATAAGTAATTCTTCACCATCAGCAAACTTGTAGAGCATATCGGGTTTTTGAAGACAATCGTTGTAAGGTTTGATTTTAAAAAGTTCTGTAATAGTTTGGATTTCAGTGTTTTGTTCTTGATCCATTTTGAATTTTGAAATTTGACTGTCTTGTACGACCATAACTGGGTATCTACTTAGCGCGTCTACATGATTGAGATTGGAACAGAAGCAATGTTATATTTCATGATCAATATCTTGCAGTTGCAATATCCATCGCGCTCTCCGAGTGCACAAATCTTTTTTCTTTAGTGTCATTGTGAACACGTTGCAATCAGTAACTATTTTGAAATGTTTGCCTAACAACTAACTGTAAACTTACTTCATGCTTGGACAACAGCTACAACTTTAATTTCATAGCTGCTATGTTTTATTTCGGCACCTGCTGTTTTCTTACTCATAAAATATTTTGGGTGTAGTGCACCATCTGTTATTGATTTTGGATGTAAATTGCATCGAGTATAATGTATACTAGCATCATAATGAATTTCGGTATCAGCGTTCTGATTGTAAATGTTCAGAACAAGTAGGAAGGATAAACATTGTTTAGACAATTGAATGCTTGTATTTCTCTAAAATCAAATTTAAATTCATGATTGTTTCTTCAGAAGCTCTGTCAATGGATGTACAATGATTGAGAAATTTAAAACGAACTTCCGAAAAATATCCAGCAAGACCAAAAAAAGACTGTAAGACTTTTTGCAATTTCGGCTCAGAAAATTAAGAACAAGTTGAGGCAAGTGAAAACGCTGATGCAAGTCTTTCGAGATCTTCTGTATTTTTAGACTTTATATTGACGTCATTCATGCAAATTAAAACGTTACCTTTGATAATCAAATCCTTAAATGTTATGTTTATGTGCCACTGAAGCACTGTTGGTGACGTGCAAAGACCCAAAGAAGCACGTAGAAACTGAATTTTCCACTATGTGTCACAAATTATGTATATCGTAGGTTATTTGGTTCTATTTCTAAATGAAAAAAAAGCGTTACGTAGATCAATTGTAATGAACGTATTTGTATCTTGTAGTTTATCAAGCAGATAATCTTTTAGAGGTAAGGGATAGTTATCTTTTATGTTGTTTTCATTAAGTTGTTTATAATCAATAAAAACTCTCGGAATTCGTCATTTTTCCTTGCAACTTCTTGGCTAGAAAAATTAGAAGAGCTTGGCTCAACAATACCTTCAGCCAAACATTTCATCGCTTGGGAATCTACAACTTACCTTTCAACGAAAGTTAATCGTCGTGTTATTGGTGTTTCATTCTTTAAATTAATAGACATTTGAATTTAAGTAATTTTAGTCTTATAGTTTGAAACGAAATTATGAGGAATATTTCGTTCAGTGTTAGTAACATTTGCATCGATTTGAAGTTCCAATTTATCATTTGTTGAGATGTTAGAGATCAAAAATTGTTCTGCATTTTCCGATTCATAATCCGAAATTTTTATTAATCTGACAACGTCTATGTCGATTTTTATTTCCGCCTATGTTAAAATATCCATGCCAATAATAGCATCTGATGTCATAGTTTCGTTATTATTAACACAAAAGCTAGATGTAAATTTCTGATTATCTATTTGAATGTTCCTATATACAGCTACCGATTGGTGTCATGTGTACATTACCAAACGCTGTTAGTGACCTATGAAAAGTAGTTAAATGTAGTGAACCAATTCTTTTATGTGTATTTTTCGTTAGAATTGTTTTTTGACTACCAGTATCGACCAGTGCAGTAAATGAATTATCACTGATGGTATTAATTATAGACATCAGTGGAGGAAGATGATTTATAGTTGACACAGCATTATCGGTTTGGTTTAGAATAGGTTTATTGGTTCAATTTGCAGAAATGTGACCAAAATTTTTACAAACATTACATTTAAACTTTTATGTTTATTGGGACAGAAACGAGAAATATGTCCAATATATTACAATTAAAACAAGTTTTTAGTTTATTATATGCATTATCATTTTGAATTTCAGACCTATGAAAGTTATGTTTTGAGTTTCTGACGCGTTCGCGACTGAATTGAGAATTTGTTCTTGGAAAGGGTTTCTTATTTTTATCACTGACTATTTTTTCATTATTACGAAGTTTTTCATCAAATTCTGAAATAGATTTAGCACCGCATGAAATAGCTTCATTTGATGGGTAATCATGTATACCGATTATACAATATTCCAAAAATGGAGATTCATCAATAATTTCACAGGAAGTACTTGCGAGTTCTCTAATTGCTATAAAATATTCGAAAAGGGATTCTTTTTGAAGTAATTTACGTCTACTTAACAGTCTATGAATTTCAGTTCCATTTAACTGATGGTTGGATACTTCTAATAAAGTGTTTTCAAACGTTAGATTACGTTGCAAAAATTGAAATCTCTTTGATTGACTTTCAATTAAAGTTTTTGCGAATATTATTTTTTGCTGTTAATTCAACAATGGAAAAAAAAGAAAAGATTCCTCACAGTCTTGTATAAAACACTTTATAACATATGTATCAGGACCAGTAAATTTTCGATGAGAATTCCCGAGATCTTTCAAAACAAAATAGAGGAAAGAGTGTCAAAAGTATTAGCAGACATGTTGTTATGATTCAATGCCGAAGACATTACAGAAGGAAGAAGTAGGATTTTTTTTCTATTTCGTCATCAGAAATTTCAGTCACTGTTTAGCGATTTAGAGCTTAAAGCTTCCAATTTATTTAAATCCGATAAAGATTGCAAAAGTATGTTAAGGAGTTCTTCTTTATTACCCCATTAACATCTAGACCTAACACATTTGACACAAAAACTAAATCATTTACAGAAAAAGATTCGAATATTAATTTCTTATGATTTTCAATACTGAAATCAGTTGGAAATGAGGAAAAACTTCTCAACTTTTTTCTCACATTACGATCAAATACATCGTTAAATAATATATTGCTTAACCACTTAATTGTTTTAGTATTTCCTCTTTTAAGAAAGTTTGACACAACAGGAATACCAGTAATGGTGATCATGTATATATAGCTCGAGTAGTACAGTAACTGAATAACACTTATTTTCATATGAAAATTGAAAGATAAAGCGACGAGTTACTTACCCTTCTTTTCATCAATGATATATCAGAAAATATGCAGACACAACAACAAAAAAATGCGTGTAATAACTATCTGTAAAAACTCTGTGTATGCGTATGCGTAAGTGTGTGTGTGTAAGTATTTGCAAATACACCCAACTCTATTTTTACACGGTAGACACATTCCTTAGAAAACCGCGCAAAAATTCATGTGAAAAATACATGCCGCATATGGTAAATTTAGAAGTATGTGCCAAAACTTTAAAAAACCGTGCAAGATGAAAAAACATATATATATATATATATATATAAAAAATAAAAAAAAAAAAAAAAAAAATAGTTCCATTACCATAAAAAAAAAAAAAAAAAAAAAATTCATTAACAAGTGAAAATTAAGGTCTCTATAAATATATACGGCTTACTTCAATATGCTGGGATTAAAACTCCTAACAACTATTCATCGCTCCTTCATAACAAGCACTCACGTTTATTACGAAATGGATAAAAAAAAAAAAAGGGCTATCATCAGCAGGTGTGTCAGATATGTCCAGCAGAACTGTATAGGCTTTGATTCAAATCTAGAACTTCGTTCGTTATTAACAGCCTCTGTTAGTTTTTTATTTATTTATTTTTTTATTTTATAATGTTGCATTTTTAATTCTTGATATCCTGCAACACAAAACTTAAGATTACATTGAAATGTTAATTCACGGTATATATTAGAATAATAAGAAAATATTGTTCCATACATTTAGCAAATTTCAAGCCCTGCTAATTTAATCAGACGTTAATAGCTGAATTTCTCCTTCGACTTCGTTATTATAAACTCGAATTATTGAAATGAAAAAAATGCATAGAAATTTGTATAAAACTATCATACATGACAAAAATGTGAAATTAAAAAAATATTTTTTTCAAGTGAATGAATATAGCATTGATATGATGGATTTCCAGATTGCCTGCAAACCGAATGCTGCGTTCCAATTGAAGTACAATGAAATAAAGAAAAAAGTGATTATAAGATTCGGGTATTCCCCACAGGTCCAGAATATAAAGTAAACAAGCCATGAAGTAAACAAAATCACTCACACATGTACGGACATCAATCTACCGTCTTCTGATTACACTGTCAAAATGAGAATTAATTTTTTTTTTTTTTTTTTTTTTGAGATTCGTGCTAGAACAAAAAATTCATGTAAAAAAGTATTTTGATGAAGCGTGTTACTTCAAAATCGTGCAAAAAAAGAGTTTAGAGCATATACCTTTGTATACACAATATATAATTGGTATTTAATATATAACACAGTTTAATATATAACACAGTGTATATTACATTGATATTTGCAAAATCCTTAGTACCTTACTATCATATACCTTTTAGCTTTTTTAAAGTTATTTTAATTTTTTCACTATGTTTTCTTTTATTTTTAATAATAATTTTTTTCACATTTTGAAATTATTTTGTTTCTAATAATATTAATTGTATTTTAATTTCAGTTAAACTTCATTAGCTATTTTACCTTAAAAATGTACATTCTTATAATAATTAAGAAATTTATTAACCTTTTGAAGACGGCGGGTTTTGTGAGGAAAAGGCCCTTAAAGACGGCGCCTTAGGCGATGTTTACTTCCCCCTTTTTTATCGCTCATGGATGGCACCATACATAGGCATACAAAAGAAGCAAGATAATTGCTGCTGTCCGCAGTCAATGGGGATGTTCGCGGCTTAGAAAGTCCCTAAATACAAAGAGTCTCCCTTTCTTAGGGAAACATATTTTCTTGGAGATCTCAATTACGATTTCAGTACAAGAAAATTTGAGAAATTTATTTATTTTATTTTTTTAAAAAAGAAATTATTTCCTAACAATTTAAGCTGCTTTTCACCTAGATTTCCTTTTTCAATATTATTAAGAGCATTGAGAGAAATAGCACAAAACAATGATGATAATATAAAACATTGCATAAAAAAATGAAACGCTTATTTCATTGTAGACAAAGGTACTCACAATAAACTAACCAAATTTAATTGATATTATTCAAGTAAAATTTATTTATATTTTGATTTTCAGTAAATTTTTTTAAAATAGATATAAAATATTTTAAATTTATTTTTAATTCTTTTAAATGCAGGAATTTGATACACACCTGGTGTTAAAACTTAAAATAATCAAATTAGAAATAAGAAGAAAATAATATGATACTTCATAAATTGCACGTAATTATAATCAGTAATACAAAATAAAATAAAAAGCAAAATTGCTGATCCTGTCTCTTGATGTTATAATGTAAAATTCAGACTTTCTCAAATCGATAATGAAGTAAGTTTAAAAGCTCTTATAAGTATTCACAGCATTTGTATAACAATAGACATATCATCATAAATAAACTATGCTCTTTTGGAAACTTCATTATTACTTAATTTATAATTGTTTTTCTCTTTTAGAACATGCCAGAGAAATCTTAAAAATTTAAACACTCTTAAGAATTTTCTTATATATCTTCCATGAAGGAATGATACATTTGATGTATAATTGTCATTTTTTATTGTTCCATAATCCATTATACTGTGATACATTAATATTTATAATATTGAATGAATCCTAAGATTAAGTCTAAATTTTATTAACAAGCATTTTTCAAAAATGAAAACTTTATTTTTCTTTGATCTAATTCTTCCTATATATGCTGAAAATTATGATAAAATATTCACTATGGCAAATAAATGAGATGAATAAAAAGCAAAACCATTAAAAAAAAGGTGTTTCGCATTATGCTCTAAAATGTGAGTATCCTAAGGCTATAAATGTTGGCCTTTGTTAAATAGTGCCACATTGTAGTTTCCACATGTTTTGACGGTTAGGTCAAACAAAAGGTGACGATTAGGTGTTCCAACATGTAGCAGAGCTGATACGCATTAAATCAAAATCCTTACGTTGCCGCGGTGTGGAAATTAGAAGTGGACGCTCTAGCTCGGCTATCGTTCTCGTTACTTGTTTAAATTATGAGGTCCGTCTTATTACTTTGTCCCTTATGTTACTTTTAAATGAAATATTAATAATTTATCAGTTTACCTACGTGTTCCTAAAAATAAATTCTTTAAATGCACATAAGAAATTTAAAATTATTTTTTTCCCAATAGTAATAAATGTTTCAATTAGTAAAAAAGAAGAAATGCTTTGAATTTTTAGAATACTTCTAGTAAAATGCAAACAATAAGCTGATATCGAAGACAAAATATTATGACTGCAAACATTTTTAAGTTGCCGAGGAGCTTCATGTATCTCGGTAATCTTGTTTATATAAAAGGAATATATGATTCTTATTTGTACTTAATTGTTTTGCAAGTAATGACAACATACTGGAGCTTCTTACCTTTTTTTCACTTTTCGTACAAAAAGTTATATTCTTAACCTTTAGATAATCCTTACTTTTTATTTAAAATTTCAAAAGAATTGCATAATATTGTTTTAATTCTAAGATTACTGCTCTGATTTTTGTGCGATAATATACTGATTTTTGTGTGTGATTTTGTGCATATGATAGAGCCAAAGCCAATACATTCCTACGAAGACAACTCTTTCGATCAACATTCAAAATAATTACAAAAACCTTTCCTTCTCAACGCACAGACTCCTCAATCGGTTTAGAAAAAACTGACAACAATTTTTCTTTACTTTCTTCAAAACGAAGGAAAACTTTAGCTTCAAATATCGTTTTTTCCCTCCCCCCCACTTCGTCTGGACAGTCCCCTAAGTGACTGGGTCCTTTTTACATTATCTCTCAAAATCTAACACAATATCAGTTCACTGAACGGTTATTTTCAGTTTCCCGATAACGTTCGCAAAGTAGAAGGCCTTCTTTTAAGTTCGTCGGCATAGTTTCTATTTATCCTATGTCCGACAATGTAACAGAAAAGGAAATCACTTTCTAAAGCTTTATTACGGCAATAAGAGGAAGAACCACGGAAGAATAGTTTTCCGGCTACATGAAAGCAACCTTGAAGATTTACAAGAAGGCAGATGTGCATTTCTAAGTTTTATTACACGAAAAATTCATATGATAATCAATAATGACCAAAACCTGAAAGAATCAACAATAATCAAGAGGGAGAAGCATTCTTTGTCGATATGAAAGCTTTTACAACTTGTTTTTCATGCTCATTTACAAGAGCCATTTGATTCTCTATTCAGAATTTCAAACGTTCGGGTGCCTTAGAACGCACCCGAACATTCCTTTCTTTGTACTATCGTACATAAAAAGTGTGACTCATGAATAAATAGGCGAGAAAAAAAAAAAAAAAGAAAACGAACAAATTTTTTTTATTTCAATGTAACTATCTGTTAGATTCTGATTACATTTATTTTTCAAATATATTTTAGAGTATTTTGCAAATTTTATCGTAATTATTATTATTAAAGAAACTTATTATATTTTTTTTATAAAAAAAAAACTTCTTTTAAGTTTCGAAAAATCAGGAAATCCAACACTGTAGAACTTTTAAAGTATAATATATATATATATATATATATTTATATGCATATAAGTAAAAGCAATGAAATTATTACTAAAAAAAACCATAAAAAATAAAAGAAAATTAAAATCTAAAATCAACAAAAGAAAACATTGATATAACTATAAAAAAATAAATGAATAAAAATTGAAATCAAATTTGAAGCTAAATAAATAATTTGAATACACTATAAAACAAAATAAGCACATTTAGATTGGGGACTGAATTGTGGGTTTAAATATATTCTGTGGTACCAACCATTCCCCAGTGCATCATGTTGGGCAAAAATTGGATTAATCCCAAATGCAAATTGTTAATTTAAGAAAAGAAACAAGAAGAAAAAAAAATGGCAAGATATTTCAACTACAAAAATATTTCAAAAACCAATATTTTCAAATTAAATACCCTTCATTTTAAAACTTTCCACACACACACAATTAAAAACTATCAAATTAAAAATATCCAATCAAAATATCCAATAAAAAGCCCTTCAATTAAAAAATAAATTAAAAACTATCCAATTAAAAAAATTTACAAATTAGTTAACAATTTTTTAAAAAATTAAAACTCAAAAACAGCAGTAGAATTAAATATTTTTAGAAAAATATTTAAAACTCTAAAAACAAAACATATCCAAATCTAAGTTTTTCCAAAAGAATAAATTCAAATCACAACAGATGCAAAAGCCAAAATACAAGATCTTGTTATATGTGATCAAGAAGTACTGTGCAAAAGGATTAAGGAATCGTTTTAGTGAAGATCTGTAATATTATTCAATGTTGCTTGATATGCACGCACGCAAGTTGTGCTTTCATCGAGCGTCCAGGCCGCGAGAGCTGCCTTCAAGCTCGTATCATGATTCTAGTAGTGAAGACTTGACAATTGATGGCTTTTACACTTTCTGATGGGTAGTACTGGGTAGATTAGCTGTTATTGGTTTAAGGGTAAAATGAAGAGTTCCTATTGGCTGTTGCTGTTCTTATTGCTGAATTTTGATGAAGTAAGATCTTTGCTTGTCTGAGGCGGTAGGATATGATAGTCCTTTTCCTCATTGGATGCAGGAGGGCGGAGGGGAGGTGTCCTATTGGCTGCCCTTGTTGGCTGCGAATACTAAGGAGGAGAGTGGGTGTGGACTATCGGTAAGATATGAATATAACTAATACTAAATTGAGTATAAAAAAAGGTTCAAAACAGAGAATATTTAATAAACGTCTCATAATGAATACAATCATAAATAGAAATGATATCCAATAGAATACAAACCGGAATTTTAGTTCTTAAAAACACTTTTAAAATTATGTCTGTAATTGAATAAAATAAGTGTCTGTAAATGTATACTATGTATAAATGTCTTAAGAGATCTTCACAGCTTGAATACTAATTAGCTGTCTTTGTAATCTTAATGATATATGGTAGATTTGTTTTTCAATTGAAAGATCTTGAAATATCGTGAAAGTCCTGAAATTGAATAGTCCTGATGTTTAAAACTAAATTTTTAACCCGTTCGCTCAATGCATATCATATGCAATACGCTCATGTTTGCTTTCCTGTGCCCAGAGTATCACATTTGATACACTCTGAATTATATGTGCATAAAAGCTTGAGTTTACGAATTATTTGTGCATAAACGAAATGACACCTTGTGTACATTAGTTAATAAACAGGTAGTTTAAAATGCACATGTGTTTGTTCATGGTTTTTGGAACTGTGACGGAAAGACGAACACATTTTTGGAAAGACATTTGGACGAACAGCAAGCTCTCATCGTAGAACAGTGTTAACGCAGGTAATTCCCAATCGAGTTGACCGTAGATCATACTCCTCGAAATGCATCCTGGTACTGACTGTCTTTACAATAAAAAGGGACAATATATGCAGATCATACGAAAATGTGTTGCAAAACGTATGAACTCAACTCAACGTGTTCTATTTTCGAAATTTATACATCATGCAAATATGTACAAAACGTCACACCTGTTAACTGAGACAGCTCTAAAATAGATATCTACTCGGAGGTTGTATATTGAATCTCATGGCCAAAGAACAATTTTCCAAATATGAATATTATGAAATGTTTCACTTTAGGGTGAATGTGGGTACAAGGCAAAATCGGCACCATATCTGCAACGTTCCCTTGAAGGCTGCCATCCTTCACGGAAAACGATTTTAAGGTTTGCAAATTGCTAGAGAGAGATGAACTGCTTGACTAGTTTACTTCGATCAGGCAGACCAGCTAAGGCAAGACGGCTGGTACATCCGGAAGTTGTAATATGATATACCCTCATATATTGGAAATGCAGCACTAGAAAGATGAAAAGCGTAGTATCTGAAGAAGTCACGTTTGGGAAATTGCTAACAAACTTTCTGCTTATTTATACGGGTCAACACTACATCAGGCATTTCTGGACAGGACTGACGCAAAACATTACGCATGATACATCCTTGTCAAATCAAAGTGAGATCAGGCCAACATTATTTGCAGATAAGTATAGAATGATGAGGCATGCTTTTACGAAAAGAAATGAACAATAGGCAAAACTACCATTACTAAGAGCTGGAAATTCCTATATGTTCAGCCGACGTTCGACGTCAAATGCGGATTTAAATTATTGTTTGATCTGGAATTTACAATAGCAGGCTAATTGGTATAGTATTTTTCCGGGGGTGCTCAATAATTACAATTTTTGAAAAACGTAATATCCTATTTAATTAAGATCTTGTCATTGCTTCAAATCTGAAATGCAATGTGTCAACATGATAGCACTCTTTCAAACAATACTTCACAAGTAAAGGAATGCCTGGTGCAGACATTCGGGCTACAAATAATCAGGTATGGTAGTTTTGAAGAGTATCCCTCACTTTCACCTGAATTGATTCCAATTTACTTTTTCATGTAAGGATACATCAAACATCAAATGTATCCTACCTTACCGATAGCACTGCAAGACCTTCAACGAATCTTTACGGATGCTTGTGTCACTGTGTCACCCGTTATGCAACGAGAAGTTCAAACGAAGCTCCCGATCTGTTTTGCTGCTGATTGAGAGGTTTGTATATTATAAATAAATTGGTTATTTGTTGTTTTTCTCTTTCGAATCTTATTTCGTCAAGTCTCTGTGTAGGAAATCGCGAAAAATCAAATGCGTATTTTAACCACTCTTTTTGTACCTTTCATATTATCAGGTGTCTTTCTTACTATATCCATGATAATCTATAACTTTATTATTCACTTTATGCCTTATTTCATACCGTTTCTGAGATAGGAGTATTAACATCTCAGTTTTCTACTAGCCGCTGTTGTTTTGCCGTAGTATAACCATTTTACAATACATATATAACATTTTTTATGACACTATAGCTGCATCCTTATCTATATATACATGTATTATTGTATATATGTATGTGTATATATATATATATATATATGTATGTATATATATATATATATAAATTAAACAAATACATACACATCAGTGATTTTTTTTTAAAGAATTGTATACTATTATACCATTAAAATGAAACTTTGAATATCACACTTTCGGTTGTCTATATGGAAGTTTCATAGGATTCTTGATCTCCAACAGGTGATACAGAATTATTATTGGTAGTATTTTGAAGATGTCGTTTACCTGATTTGTTGAGATGGGGAGCAATCACATAGATGGAAATAGGGGTTTCACAGACAATGCTGCTAAAAGCCGTAATGTATTTATCATTGCAGTCAAAATACTTTGGCAGTGGTTTGAATTTACAGATTCTGTAGCAAGATACCTTTTCTGGATCACCACTGTGTTATATCCTATGCAAAAAATTGATTCTAACTCTTTTAGCTCGGCAGAAGGGAACACTTGTGTGCCTCAGCTCATTTGAAATTACTGTGCCGAAAAAGAGTAACATTATCTGCTACTACTCTACTCGAATGTCTTCACAAAGAAGAACTCTTAAATATGACCTCTCATTGTGTTTCTCCTTACTCAAAGACACAGATGTCCATATTTATGTGAGGCAAGAAGGCAAAACAGCTAAGGGATTCTAAATGTCTTACAGAGTGCCAGTTTACTTTAAAAAATGACTGTGAGATACCTGGAAGAAAACGTAAGTGACTGGAAATTATAAAATAATAAAAATTTTGTATTATTTTTATAAAATTCAAAAAAAAAAAATTATGTGTAATATTTAAATATAATAATATTTTATGTATGTTATTTATGTTAGGAAATTCGATTCAATATTAATACTGAGTTAAAGTTACATCTCTTATATCTTATCAATTTCTTCTGTCAAATGGCCGCATTAGCTAAGCGATCATGGTCAAGGATTTGTGGCCGACGTTGCTTTCGTTGAGGGATAGGATGAAGTCCTGATTCCATTAAAGACCAAATGTGTAGTCGGGATGATGCATGATAAATGTCTATCTAGGTCCCAGTCCTCACGTTGGCGTTATGTAGCAGTTTGAAACTGTAGGTGGTGTCTCAGGCGTCACCCTCGTCACTTGAGTGAGTCTCGAAATCCCTAGTCTTCCGACAATAACCCTCGAGATTATTCCCAGCGTGATGTTAATGAACAAACACAATCCCAATAGCTACAGAAAGGTCTCATACGTCAATATATGTTCAGAAAGATGCTTTTATACCTTCAAAATAACCGTAGCTAATAGCCCTAGTATTTCTTATTAGTATACGATATTAATAAGCAATCACAACCCAAATTACTTCTGTCAATATATTTAAGTTACAATTTAAAATTATTTGTTGTATATCGATATGTACTTCAAACCTTTTATCACCAAAAAAAAATTGAAATATTTTTATATACTGCCACACACAGAATTCCTACATTTTTTGTGAATTCTAGCTAAAAATGTTTTATATGTGCTTAAATACAACATATTTTCGTTTTTTGAATATATACAAGTTCATTAAATATGCTGATTTCCTATATTAATACACTTTAAAGTGGAATTTACCTACATGTAGTGAAGATACAAAAAATTTTATAACACAAAAGTCAAATTGAATAAGTGCAATAAATTTAAGATAATGTAATATTTTTATGTACATTTGGATACATAAAAAAGAACTTATTATTAAAGGATCAGTGGATTATTGCAAGAATTTTTAAGAGAAACATTTCGATTTCCCACTTCTTTCATAAAATGTAGAATTAATTTTTAAAATAGGGAATGGTCCATTATATGTTCAGCTAGAAACTAACCCAATTAGTAAGCTCATTGTTTTTACTTTTAAATTTCGACCTTATTTTTTTTAAAAAAATTAAATCAATAATTGAGAATGTATCATTTTGAAAGAGAATATTTTAATGACATAGGTACTATTTAAGTGTTTATAAATCTTCTGATTAATTTTGAACATTTAGTAAAATGAGAAATATGTATAAACTCAATATCGAACTCTTCTTCTGTTATAAATGCATTACAAAATATTTTTAAAAATATTGCAAAATCCAACATGATTTATTCTTATATTATCCGATAAATTCATTATTCATTCAGTATGATAACAGATCATTTTCAAATACAGCCCTACAAAAAAATGTTAAAAGTGCTAATTGAAAGGTAAAATTCCTCCGATTAATTTAATGCATTTCCATCAACAGATAAGTAAATTGAAAAAAAAAAGCTTCACATCCCTAGATAGGTAACTAAATATAGAGGATTTTAAAACAGCTTATAACACATATCAAAATACGAGATTTTAAGTTATAAATCTATATTGTTATAGAGTACAGTGGGATTTGTATTAGCAATATATTTGTTATTGTTTATAAAAGGTTAAATAATTTACATAGAATAAGAAAATATCCTTATGTATAATATTTCAGTAAATATTTACTCGACAGTTTAAAAATACTTTAGCAGCACCTAAATTAATGTACATTTTTACATTACTACTTAATGTATTTTTAAGCTGGCCAGCTATTAGTTACCATGTTTTATGTCTCAGAAACATATAATGGAGAAATAATTTTAAATTCCTAAATAAAAAAGCGGTGACAATTGTTGTATAAAAATTCTCATTTTATGTAAGTAAAACACATACACATAGGTATACGAAACTCTTCAAGAGAGCTTGAAATTGTCACAATGTCTTTCATTTTCCTATCCATAATTTTATTTTTTATCTAATTCATGACTTGCGTTAAAAATGAATGCTTTTAAATACAATTCCTCAGAAGCACAAAAATATTTGAAGATAAACTACTCAAAGCAATTTTTTAAATATTCTGTAAGATACGAAAAAACTTATTTCAATGCATTATAAATTGAATGTGATAAATATTTAATTTTCAACAAATTAAAAGTTCACAATAGAAGTTAATCGAGTTTTAATTTTTGAATGTTTTCTCTTGTTCTGATTCGTAAATTTCCCATTGAAAGTACATTAACTGTTTTACAAAGAATATATTTGTTTCGAAATCTTGAGTTAGTACTACCTTCTAATAACATAATCTGAATATAAATCACATCAAGAGTTTATTCAAAAATGTTAAGCTTATATCATAAATTTTATTGAGAAATGAAGAAGAAAATATATTTACAATTACGTTATGATTAACTAAACATTTTACATATATCTTTCTATCATTTTAAAAAATATTCAGAAAAAAATTATATATATATATATATATATATATATAATTCTTCAGTATCATATTTTTAATATATTACATTTATCTGCAAATTTATTCTTAAACTAAATCACTATCAAAAATTTTCTTTAGAATTTAATATGCGTGCAAAAATAAATAATTTCTAATAATGTTTGGTTATAATTTATTAAACTCAGGGTATTTATAACAATTGATTTTATCAGTATTCTACACCATTTACATATAACTTTTATAAAGTTCAACTTACATTAGAGATTATTTTCCAAAGCATCTTTAAAATAATGGCAGATTTTCTTAAAAACTGCTATACATTCGCTCCAGCAAACTAATACGCAAATTCGTAACTTCATTAAACTTTCTTTCTATTCAGAATTTTAGGGAGCTAGTTAAGGATTTTAAGATAATGCATGCTGAAAGCGAAATTCATTCCTTTAATGCGTGTCTAATCTAACAAAAATTGTTAAAATTTCCTTTCAAGGAATGAGAAATTGTTTCGATTCTTAAAGCTCCAAAGGTAATCTTGCATAATGATGAATTCTCTTACTCCTTAGTTACGATTTCTAAAGTTTTCAAGTATTCGAGTGATAATTGTAAAGCGAAACACAGCGTTATGGTATCTATTATAGATGTTCATTTCTCGAAGGCAGAGCGTTCACGTGCCAACAATTTTGATAAATTAATGATGCTGTTCGGCACTTATTTGGACATCGTGTTAGTAATTGGGAAATCAATATACGAGGTACCCGGTTCTCATAACTCATTATCACACTAAGCCTGATGAAGAGGAAGTTTTACAAGAAATAATCAATAACGTATTTTGCTTGCAATTTCTCATATTTTACCAGAAAACTAATCAAACAGTCAAATTTCTATGTGAGGAGCTTCAGGAATAAATTTTGGATAATAAGTAATAATAGGTACTACAAATATTCCTTATTTGCATCAGAATGATGAAGTCGATTTAAACAATTTAACAGTGATAAATTTAACAATTAATTAGTCATAAAATGCAGACAGCTTCAAAAAAATCATGAGAAAGATGTTTGCAGAAATTTTTTTCTCAATTTTGCGTCTTTCGATAAAAATTAATTATTAAAAAACAATATTTAAAATTTAGGACAAAATTTGAAGTATATTTTAAGACTTAGAAATAAAGTTAATATTTTTAAGAGCATAATGGTCACATGGTTAACAATGATTTGGAAATGTTTGAATCCAAAGAATGTTGAGAAAGTTAAATATTTGCAATGGTAATATGGCTTGAATATCGAAAAAAATAAATTTTATGACTAACGATGGCAGATTACAGAAATATTAATTAATCGAACATAAATATTCAAAAAGATATTAATACGTTAGAATAATAAATTAGTTATGTGATGCTAAAAGATATGAACATTCTATAATTTACATCCATTATTACGTCTATTAATCTAGATGATACTACATTTATTCAAAGGAATTCTTTCTTTCATTCATAATTTATATCAATAGAGGTTTGAATTTCATAGCAAAAAAGCGTAATAAATGTGCAATACATTATTCCAATGATAATATTGAAAAGAAAAAAATATATATATATGAGAAGTTTTTCTCGAGATGCTCTTTAATTATCTATATATGGGTAATTTCTGAGAGAGAGAATTAAGAGGAATCAAAATTTTGAAAGATCTTGATGTTACGACGTTTAAGATGAAATTTAGTATAATATTTATTCATTGTTGAAAAATAATTTTTCTTCTACATTGTAGTAGTAGTAGTACAATGTTCCAGATTAAATACAGGTATGTTTACAAATTTTTGAATTTTACTTTGACAATACTATGCTCATATTAGTTCCCTTAATTATTCATTTTTGAAATATGAGATTTTTTTTGATGTTATAGAGTATTATAAAATTTATCATTTTTACTGGAGAGGAAAGTCACGATAGCATAATTCTGAAAAAAATTATAATATATTTGTTTATTCTACGAGTAAATATTTATATTTCTTTAAAATAGTATGTTTAAAGCTCATTGGAAGTTTTTTTTTTGTTTCAGTTTAATAATACCTTTTTTAACTGCATTTTAGGTTTCTTTCATACACGAATAATTTGTTTCTAATTACGTGTAATCTACGTTACTTGCTAAACAGCGTGTGTGTATGCTTAAAGTATATTTTAATTCAAAAAAAATTATAAACCTCCTGCGAAATTTATCACAATAATTAAAATTTACATTTCATTCAAAAAATTTTTACAATTTCATGTAATTTAAGAAAAAACATTAGTTTGCTGTGCACGAGAAAAAAAAATCATCAAAAAAAAAAAAAAAAAAAGGCTCTGAGAGTTCCTCTTGATAATGGAAACATCTACAGTAAGATGTCATTCTAAAACATACTTTTTCAAAGTAGTCATTATGCATTTAAAATATGCAACATATTTTTGAAGGAAATTATGCATAAAAATGTCCTTAAAACGTACTTATTTAATAAGAATGTATCCAGGAAATTTGATTCGGCTTAAGAAAATTTAATAAACATGCGATATTAGATTACAACAAAAGTGTCGATTTCATGTATTACCATTTCCATACACCGTTTTTCACGAAACCAGAACAGACTTTTTTTATGAAGTTTAACTAAATTTATGGGACTCAAAAATTGCAATAATGCAGCATTAATAACAGTATTCATTGTTTATGTGTAATTAAAGGTGACATTGGAAAGAAAGCTATTCAAAAATTAAATGGAAATAATGCACCATAGTTCATATATAAACCAGCTTTATATAAAATTGCGAATTTCTATAAATGTTTAATTTCTCTTACTTAATTTTTCAGTGGAAATTTAATTCTAAAACTAAGCAACGTTTTGTGACAATATTATATGATTGTTTTTTTTAAATTTTGGCTTCACTTTTACATGTACGTATGTATCATTGTTTTACATAATAACTGATTGATTTAAAAAGCAATTAACACACACAGCGATTCAGAAAAACCTTTGTGTAAGCAAAATGTTTCGCATTAAAATAAGCATCTGGATGTCCAGAAGCTTAAAAAAATAGGTATATTACGTCAAAGAATACATTGAAAACTTTTTAAAGTTTGGTTTTTTCCAATAATGTATTCAAATATATACAAATTTAATTTGGATATTTAAGAGTAAATAATTGTATATATATATTTTAATTCCTTCAACGATCGGTGATCCACTTTTGCTTTCATCCTTACAATTTTTTTTAAAAAAATATTTTGAATTATTTAATTAATAAATTTCAGATCTCTTTGAATATCATTTAAATAAATGTTGACTAAAGACAACTGATGTCCAATTATTAATTTAAAATGGATGCTTAGAAATGGTTAGAATTTTGTTATACTTAGCAGTTTACTTTTAATAAATTATTTAGATTCGAATAATGTGAATATAATTTTTTTAGTTGTTTATTGGTCATTCAATTTTTTTAACATGCGAGATAAGAAAAAATAAACATATTTTAAAATGGCCCTGTATTGCAAACATGATTTTTTAATAATCTTATAAGTCAAAGCTTTGCTCCTGATTTTGGTTAATTTAAAGTCTTATTAAAATCCTATGAATTCTTTTAATATGGAGTAATTAGTTAGTAAATAAAATTATTTTGAGCAATAACAATTTTTTAAAATTATAATATATTCTTCGAATTTTCGTTTTTATTACATAATACATTAAATATCATGAAAAAATATCATTATTAACACGTATTTGCTTAATCGTATTGTCTGCATTTTTAATAGACTTATACTTCCAAAATTCCTAAATTATGTTAAGCTTTGTAAAGATTAAATTTATGAAATCTGATTTGTGAGAAAATTCATCCATGAATAATTGGTTTAATGCAAACAGTTCATAACAGGCTTTCAACCATAACATAAGCCAGTTATTTCACCTCCCTTTTGCTTTGTAATAATCCTTAAGCTAGAAAAGTTTCATAATCTTTTAAAAAGTTGTGCATAATTTGAGGAACTATCGTCTAGCAATATTAATCCTGAGTATTCTAAAACCAAAAACTAAATTTAGCCCTCAATTATTTATAACTTAAATTTGTTAATTGAAGCAACATTTAAAGACAAACAATAAAAATTATTAAGTTTTTACATATTTTAGTTTACTATATATTTATTTATATTACATAAATAAACATTTTTCTACGATGGAAGACATGAAATAGAAATCAAATATAGATAATGTCTGAAAATTGTGGAACATATTTTATGCGCGTATGCACAAATATTTTTTTATCTATCAAGATTTTCAAAAACATTTAAACTGCCTGCATAGGGAATGAATTTTTAAAATTTCCTTTTAATTTCTAATATTTAAGACCAATAGTTTTGTTCAATTATTAATATTCAGTATACTATAAATAATCTGATATCTTATGCAAGCATGGTATATTGTAATTAATCTGATATCACGTTATAACATGGATTTAAATTTCAGTAAATCTGCTATTTTTCTTTATATAGTAGCATTTTAATCAAAATGGCTATTTAACAGTTAAGAAGGGTTGAAAAACATTTTACGCTATTCCCTCTACAATCATCTTAAAACTTATTGTTTATGCATGAATCTTGAGATGTAAAATAATTGAACATAGTCTTTTTAACATAGAATAATGAAGCCAAAATTCTTGGAACAAATTTTCTCTCATTAAACTTCCTTAATAATATTATAATTATGCGATTTGATTATTTAATTACCCTGACATCATCTCGAAAGTAACAAATTTTATTATAAAATACATCTAACTTTGATTTAATCAATTTTTCGCTATTTTAAAACATGTTCAATACTTAGGATTAAATATTGCAATAATGCTAAAAAGGTTTAACTTTGATGAAAAATGAAATAAAATAATTATTTACCGAATGTAATTATATTTTGAGGGCAAAGTAATATAAATAGATAAATCTGAGATACTGGTTTAATTATACAAATATTATTCACTTATCCAACTCAAAATATATCTTGAGTTGAGGTTCATCTTTGATTATTTAAAAATAGCTTTAAAGTCATGTCATCTGTATTTCTAAAATTAATTAAGTTCAATTTGTGAATAAAAACAATCGTCTGTAATATAGTATTCATATGTATATATATATATATATATATATATGTATATATATGTTTGTGTGTTAATAATTATTGCAAATATATATATATATGTGTGTGTGTGTGTGTGTGTGTGTGCGTGAGTGTGTGTGTGCGTGTGTGTGTGTGTAATTATTTTAAACTTATCAAAAACTAAATTATAAAATTTGTATATATACAAACTAATCAATAATTCACCAAGGAGCAACGTTACATTGGCTTGTGTTTCACAATACTATGTCTTAATTATATAAAAAGAAACATGATGTGTGAAGTCATAATGGTTTATGTAACTTAATTGTTAGTAAAAGTTAAAAACAAAGAATGAAATACCAATTTAGTTAACGGTATATTCAGCGAACCAGGTTTAAAAATTACGATCTCTTGCTCAATAATATATTTCTCTTTTCTGGTTTTTTTTCCTTCTGTTTAAGTTTTCTAAATAAACAATAAAACAAAATTTTTACAGAATATTATATTCACCATTCTTGATTTTTTTAAAATTAGGAATAGTCTCTTATTATTATTGACGTAACAAGGCTCTCATATTTTCTTTAGACTGTCGAAAGTAATTTATATATAAATACATTTTTCTAATTAATTTATTTCAAATAAATTCTTAAAATACATACAAATTTACAATTTTACAGTACAAATTTCATACAAGTCCTGGGCCGCGGTAGCCTAGTTGTCAAGGTCGTGGACTAGCGACCGGCGGTTTTCGTTCAGTCGCGGGTTCGATCCTTGGCCGCCAAAGACCTGCCGTGTAGCCGGGGCTGATGCACGTTAAATCTGTTCGGGGCCCAAAGTCCTCCCTTTGGTGTGGAGTGGATGTTAGGAGAGGGGGGTGCCAGCTCAGGTGTCGTCCTCGTCACTTGACCGTGGTTCAAAATTACGAGGTCCGTCGCCAATAGCCCTCGTGTTGCTTCTAGTGCGACGTTAATAAAAACTAAACTAAACTTCATACAAGTCCTGAATATTTCAATTATGAAAATATGAAGTTGCATAAAATTTTGTAATTTCGATTAAAATTTTTTTGCTAATTCCAAGAATGTTATTCATTTTTATCACTTTTTATGCACTTTTTACTACTGTAAGATATATTTCTTAAAAATTGTGCCTAACAATTTTTATCTTAGTCGAGTAAATAGTTTTTAATTCTGTCCATCAGAATGATATCATATATATGAAAACTGTTTGTGTCAATGTTGAAATTAACCAAAAAGTAATAAAAAATACAAAGATGGTTAGTTTTTTTAAATATAATTAGTATATTTTTTTTTTGTTTTTAAATCATTGTTCAAAAGTATACTAAACATTGACACTGATGACACTGATTTGATTTTTGCTGAATTCTGATCTGATTCGCTATTAAGTAAGTTGTAATTCAGATATCTGTCATTTTGATCTATTACTACAACTCTTATATAAACAAACACCTCAAATGCCTACTATCGCCTAAGCGAATCGTCAAAATCTTATTTCCTTCAAGTACCTAACCCTTCACTGCAAGGCGCCATCAGTCACATTTCCTCGTTCGGAAGCGATTTTCGTGACCAATTATGTACATTTCCACACTTGGATGACTCATGTCCCTGTGGCCACGCCCTCCCAATTCCAAATGTCCCGTGACAAAGGAATTGGGAGTTTTCAGGTGGCGCCCTTGATCAAGCTTCCAGTTTCGATTGCTTTTCTGAAATTACGACATGGGCTTCGAGAAATCTAGTTATTGGATTAAGTTTGATGCATCGCTTCCTGTTGGATTGCGCACTGAATCTAGTTGCGGCTGGGTGGCATTTGTTCCATTTGGTTATGAAATTTATTTGATAGAAACAAAAGTGCAGTCACACAAAGGAAGGCATATATCTTGAAGAATACCCATTGCTTTTATGTTTCTGGCAGTCTGTGAAGTGGCTCAAATTAAGATAAATAACAGTTTCCCACTCAAAACTAAAATGGTTTTGTTTGTGTTTCAATTGCAACGATATTTTTACAAATTTTTTTTCATACAATCACATTTACTCTTTTCTAGTTGCCAATAATTATTTTAATTTTAAGCAGCAATTGTATAACCTGAAACAAATATCTTTTTGTTGAAAATATATATGTAAATAAATGGCTGAATTTCATATGTTTAAATGCATTTTCATTTCTTTAAGCATTACAGATATTTCAAATATAATAACAAAAAGCTGTACATTAATTGAAAATCTTATGTTTAAATGAAATGGTTAGAGGAAAAAAAATATTATATGAAAGGAAATCTTAAATAAATCACTTACTTTTGCAAATAGAATTTCCAAAGTCTGTGATGCCATTTGAAAAAATAATATTTTTAAATAATTTAAATCAATTTTATTGGATAAAGTCATTTATCCCTATCGATAAAAAAATGTTAAATGTACACCTTCATTTCACTTCAAGAACAAATGTAAATGACACAGATTTCTTCGTGATCTTGTACGTTTATAAGAAACAATAGAACACTTTGAATAAGAATATTAAATATATATACCATACACTAGAATGAATTATTTGATTTTCAATAGCTTAATACAAAGTATGAAAATACATTTAATTGTTATCATTATAATATTTTATATAAAAAAATCTAATCAACAAATATTTACGATGCACAGGTATTAAAATCCTGCACATAAAGAATATTGAAATGCTTAAATATTGTGAAAAGGTAATTCGTAAATAATCAATTTTACCCTTTATTTACCTATTGTGAACGCAACTGGTGAGGTTATAAAATAATGAAAAGGATATTCTTTTGGGCAATTTAAGAAGTTTTATTTAAATAATTGTGTAGTTTTTATGAGAAATATTCGTGATTCAATAGAGTAGTTTTAATATGATTACACAAATTGATCATAATAAATGTATTCCACAAAACGTGCTTGATGTGATTTTAATTAATTTCTAGATGCCTTTAAGCAAGTTCATAGATATGAAGCCTGTTTGATTGTTTATTAATTTCACACTTAAATGTAATACATATTCTAATTAAAAATATTGACACCTAAGCTGATACCATCCTTCTAAATTCAACACAACAATAATAGGAGCTAAGCTACAACTAGATAAAGTAAATAGATTGAAAACTTAGGTGGGTTAAGTAAAGAGAATTGACACCTGAGCTGACACCCTCTTTTTTAGCTACAAATACATGACAACGGGAACTAAGTTTCAAGACTACGACAACGGAAATGGTTGGAGTCTCGATTGATTTAATGTGCATCAGCATCCTTAACGATGCATTCTTAGAGGCATCAGGACTTCAATGACCTTGAAAATAGGTTGCTAGTCCGTTATCTTAAAATGTAGGCTAACTAGGGCAATAAAAATGAAGGAATTTTAATATTATATACCTCATTCAGCAAATTTTTTCTGTATTCAGTCTTTTAAATATTATTCGCCGAAGAAGTATTTTATATAATAAATGATATAGTTACCTACATAGTATTATCTATGTATTACATAGTTACATTCGCTTAAAATTGAAATATTTTTATACAGTCCTTACATTATGTGAATACTTAGAACAACGTATAGAAACTACGCCTATAATATTAAATTGCATACTAATATACTATATATATATATATATATATATATATATATATATAAGGATCGAAGGAAATGAAAGTGGCACTGCAGTCGGTTTGATAAACGGTTTAATGGAATTAATATAAATTAGTATGAGAAAAGAAGTAATACATATGTAACAGACAGGATAGGCAAAGTCACCATGCAGGTTGGAACAAGTGTCCCAACGGTCCACGAGATTATGGATCACCTGGGTGAAGAATCTCCGGGATTGGTTGTAGAACAAATTTTCAACAGCAGCTTAGACCTCATTATTGTCGTCAAATCACCCTTCACTTCAGAGCTTTTTTGAGCAGACCTCAGATGTGGTAGTCCCCTGGTGAGAGGTCCGGACTGTAATGAGGATCTTTGAGAACTTCACATCGGAATATTACTGTAACAATGTTTCGTATGCCACAGCCACATGATGAGGGTCCTTACCATGCATGATGATAATCCCTCTTGACAGCATGCCACATCGGCTGTTCTTACTATTCTTTATCAATTCATACTATATGGCACAGAATGTGGTAGAATTGACAGCCTTGCCTGTAGGTAGCCATTCAAACAGTAGTGGGGAAACGACGTCAAAGAAGCAAGTTAAGATGACTTAGTATCTCTAGTTCACGAGCGAATCCTCTTCGACCGTGGAGAAGAAGGGTGCCGCCATTCAATGCAAATGCTTTTGGTGGCCGGATGAAAGTGATGGCACCACGTTTTATCAGTGGTATAGATCCTTGAAAGGAACTGATTTCCTCTTACCATCTTCTTTCGTGGTACCACTTAAGGTGTTGCATGGAACACACATGCGATGTATATATATATATATATATATATATATATATATATATATATATATATATATATATATATATATATATATATATATATATACAATCATTGACAAACAAATTACGCACCCAAGGAGTCCTCAAAATGAAACGAAATTTTACATACGTAATGATAATTTTGATATAAATCAATGATTAGAAAATCAAAGAAAAATGATCATATATATATATATATATATATATATATATATATATATGTGTGTGTGTGTGTGTGTGTGTGTGTATGTGTGAATGCTAGCGTATGGATTGTCAAGAAGCGCAGAAGCACCGATGGCGTAGAGATAAGCGCTCGTCTAAGTAATTAGAGTTCCCGCGTTTAAAACTGTGCTGACAAAGTAGTTATAGAATAGTTAGTCTAGTTAAAAATAAAATAGTCTTTTATAAACCTGGAATCATCGCATGGATTTTAACACCTGTGTGAAAAGTTGGTTTGTCAGAAAAGTTCTTAAAAGATACTTCGGCCCTGATTATGCCCTACGACGACTATCTGTAGTAATATGTGAAGTTCAAAACTTTGATCTTAGATAGCGACGCAGATGGACAGTAGATGTGTTGCATGTTATTGAAATAAAGTACTACTATGATCAAGATGCACTGAGCCAGTTTCCAGATGATTCAACTGCTTTTTATTAGCTTTATTCTAAACGAAGTGCATCTTGGTGCCGAAAACAGTCGCAATTCTGTCTACTGTATTCGGGCCCCATGACACGCTCATGGACGAAATGCTCACCACAAAATTTCCTCAAACAGAAGAATGCTTTTTACGAGGGGAGAGTGATGTCATGAAGTGTATTAGCACCTATGGTACAGAGATAAAACGCTCGTTTATAGAATGAAAAATCTCGGGTTCAAAACCCAGTACCGAAATCTTATAAATTCACGCTAATGTTTTATTTCATTGTTCTTTGTTATCTGCTATAATTTCTAAGACCTTTCAGAATATTTTTATGTTTCCGAAGCAGTGTTTTGGAATATTCTTATGTAATACATAATGTTATATATTCTCAGTCTGAGATATTTCTTAACCAAGTGTAGCTGTTCTTAGTCTATTAATAAATCTTGTTATTCAATCATCTGTTGTGTGCAATATTCAACCATCTTCAATATCTACGTGACAGTATATATATATATATATATATATATATTCATATATATGTATTAAGGGTGATCCAAATGGATACTGTTTTTGTCGACAAAGAGCACTGCTAATTCTAGTTGATGTTGGCATTTTGTTTTTCGATCTCTTAAAGAGTGCCAAAATATATTTGACACATATCTGTAGCCTAGTTTACTATCGAAGAAATTTTCTGCTTAATATTATTACTGCCACGCATATTTGGCATTGGAATTAATTGATTGTTTCCAATAAATTACACCAAAAAAGATGAAAAGGCTCTTTTTGGCACGAATGAACCTAACCTTCTTATGATGAATACATTTTGCGATACGAAGTGCGTCATACTTACGAACTTCTTAGAAAAAAAATTCTAAAATTCTCCAATTCATGGTCTTTTGTAGTCGATATTAGATTTCTATCCTTATTTCAATAAAAATTCCCAAAAGCCAAAAAGTCATTGATAATTTTTGTAGTTTTTAGTACATTTTTCAGATCGAAACTTATTTAAATCAATCTTCTTTTATTCAGACTTTTGCCATTTAACCTATTAATCTCCTCTATGAATTTCTTGATCAATAAATTATAATTTCAATATTACAGGATTTTCATTCCTACCTGGGTTGTGTATATGTGCATGTGAACATCGTAGTTATAATACACTATCGTTTAGTAAGAGTTGTAGTTAGAGTTTCAAGTCAATTGCTCATAGCTGATAGCACAATACTGTGTGACGTTTAAATATAGGATATATAATAAAATCCTGAAGAATTGGCTATCATTATCTTAAGATGTCTCATAATACTACAGTAACTTTTGTATGTGTACTCAGTTTGATTCGTAATACAAACTACATTCATATGATAAAATATTTCCTTATACAGCTATTTTCAAAAGCAGTTTAATTTTAATGATATCATAAATAAAGTTATGAAGACATATTTGCTTAATAAAAATACCAAATTTGCTTCACGTATTCATACAAATTATAAGTCTAAAGGAAAGAAATCTAATTTAATATTAATTTCATGTGATGTAATCGAAATATAAAAAAAAACCATCGTGTATTAAAACATATTGTATATTTTTTTCATATTATTTTTATTATAATTTTTTAATATTATTTATTTTGTACTTTTCTGCTTTATTCATAGCTATTTTATTACTTACTTTACATTATTACTACTACATTTGTATTCATATTTCCTTTAATACTATTGTGATCTATGAAAAATGTCTATCAACAACACTAATTTTAGATTGTTATAACTATCATTTGTAGACTGTGCAAAAAATTAATGCCATTGAAAGGAACATAAAAATATAAGCAATGCGTATGAATATAAAAACACAAAAATCTCTATATAAATGAGAAATTCTAATGCATTTCTCTTGCAATGCTATGCTTCCCAAATGTATTAGCAATGAAAAAAATGTTGTCCAGACGTCTGCAATAACTTGTTCTAAGGTCAATCATTAATCTTTTTTGTAATGCTTTCCATGTTACATACCATAGTCTTTATTTTCGCATTCTTCTCTAGAAAGAATTTTATTTATCATCTCTGTATAAGTATGTATAAAAAATTCTTAATTAGTTATTTTTAATATTGCTTTTACTACAACCTGAAGGAAATAAAAATTTACTATGATTTTATTTTTAAAATTGCTGTTATGATGTAGTATGAAGTTCCTAAAATGCTTTGCTACTGATGTTAATCACTTATCATGGTATGAGAGAGCTTGTACATGAATCACCAAATTCCATTCCATATCTTGTAAGTGCACATTTGCTTAGTTAAATGTAACGAGTTCAATTTATATACTCCTCATGATATAATTTCTGGCATTTTCATACTCCTTTTATTTTTATCTTAGAGGTGTTTATTCTTAAATTATCCACAATGGTACCCTTTATTCATCGATTGTTATCAAACGCACACCATTGAAGCCAACTAAAATTCTGTGATTTTCTGCTGTGATCGTAAAATTATTGAAGTTAATTTATTAGCAATTTATGGAACTAAAAAATAGCTTTAAATAGCAAATTACCATCGTAAATAACATTAAGCAATAGGTTCTCATTCCAATATTTATTGGTGTGGTAAATATTATTTATTTTCTTTGTGACCAAATAATAGTTTACTTTTCTTTCAGCTCAATGTTCCTTAAAATAAATTTTATCTCAGTTCTATGTATACATTTTGCATTGATCAAATTAAATGTGATTAATTTTAAGTGCAATTAATTCATAAGAGCAACTGTCAAAGATAATTAAATGGCTCTGTCCCAAAAATACTTTTTTATAATTCCTTAAAGTAAATTGACTTTTACAAAAGTTCAGTGAAAAATTCATAAGCCCTCAGAGAGGAAAGGAATTAGTTAATTATAAATATTTTTTGTTCAATAAATCATAAATATTTTAATGTTCCATGACCATTATTATTGTATAATTTTTGTGAATTGGAGTAACCTCGTTTGTCTGTTGCTTTAAGCGAAGCTTTTAAATTTAATATCTTATAAGATATTGCGATTTTTTTTGAAAAAAAATTAAATTTTTTTGTAAAAAGGAACTCTATTTAAATTGTGATATTTATTTAAGAATTTTATTGAGAAATTTTCTTAAGTCATAAACTGTGAATTGTATACTTATTTAAATATTTAATTTTTTTTATTTCTCTATAAAGTTACTCAATATTGCATTCATTGTATATATGCAATTTAAGCCAAATCAGAAACACTTTCAGTATAATAATTTTTAGATGCATTGTTATGTGCATGAAATAAATCATTACTATAAAATTATTAAAGCATATACATTGCTGACTTGAGAGTTTGTAAGAAAATGTTATATATAACAATGACTGTGCTATTTTTTAAGTTTTACTCATTTCTCTATCCGTTTTGAAATTTAAATCTAGCCTTACATTAATTACATTTTAAATCCATACTGCAAATTCTAATTATGTGAAAAGGATACAGACTTTGAAATAAAAGATAAATACTTTTTTAATAATTTTATTTCTTAAGGAATTTTGAGAAAAATAAGAATGGTCAAATCAGTTTTAGCTTTCACGCACTCATGGTTCTTATGAAAATGCAATATTTACAGTATCTGATTAAAACCCGTTTTAAAAATAACTAATATAATAAAAACAGAGAAAACAATATTGAAAATGTGTTATCAGTTCACTGACATAATCTAAAACAGAATATAAACTGCGTCTACAAAACCAGCAACTTCTTGTGATTGCAGCATTGATGAGGATGAAAATACGGAACATGTGATTCTTGCATAATCTAAACTCGATAGTGAAAAACCCTAAAATTAGTTCTTAAAAGCATCAACAACAATTAGTCTCCTGATTTTCACCTGCTTATATCCAAAAGAAATGCACTTGACCATTTTTGTAAATTCATTATAAATACTTTGTAAATAATAGTAATCCCTTTTCATTTTAAATTTTCCCTTTTGTAATGTGTTTACATACTTAATTCTGTAAGCCCCGTGCGATACTTTGTGGTGTAAGTGGATTTGTTGTGTTCTCAATAAAAAAAAGTTAAGGTACAATCAATGCTTTGAAGCTCATAATTAAAAAAATGTTAATAAAGGTTAAAAATTGTATTTGTAACTTTAATAAGACATTAAGAAACACAACTTTATTCACCACTATTTATTTTAAGACATTGACACTTATCAGTCGCAGGATACAGCAGAAATCCCACTTTTGTATAATTGGGAAATTTATTGTGTTTCATGATTTTCAGTTCTTGGTACAAAAATATTGTTGACTATCTCTAAGAGTTATCTGTATTAAGACAATTGCTGACAATTTTAGGATAGAGATAGGGTTGTCATAGGCGATGCTTCTATATGTCTTATTATGAAAGACGTCTTAGGAGTCACTTCTTTGTGAGGAAGAAAGATTTTGAGATCAATTTGAATTCCAAAATTTAGTAACGAGTGGACCTATTATAAGTCAGTCACGAATTGCATTTCTTGTACGTGATTCTTTCCCAGCTTGTTTGACCTGAAGGAGGAGGATCATTTAAGCTCATTTCTAACCGCTTTGCTACTAAGGTGCACCGAAGTTTTCACAATCATAGACTTTATGCAAGAGGGCCTATCAAATTAGTTCCTCTTAATTGACTATACAGAAGTGTTCATAAGCAATGGACAAGTGAGCACGTTACTGACACCACACATCAATACCTTTTGAATTTTTCAGATCTAATCCATGCATGTTTTGGACAGTAAGTCTGGTCTTGTGCTGATAGGAAGAGAACAAGGCACCGATGTTAACGATATACATTTCGAAAAGACGCAATTATACATGAGGTAGAATCATGATATAGGCATAAATCTTTCTGGCTGGTCGCACTGACTAGCATGTTTTTCAAAGCAGAACTGTGACTCTTTTTTTTTTGAAATATCGGGGTGAGATCCTTGTTCCATATAAAACATAATGTGTTAATACAATTAGTGATACATACGCTGGTCTCATTAGCGATTAGTAATATCTTGAGAATCAAGATTCCATTGATTGGTCGCTGATTTCCAACCTCTGCTGAACTCGCTAAATTTACTAGAACAATAGTACCTCCATGTACAGGCGCTGATTCCTATTTCAGTGTCCGGTAAAATAATTATCATTATATAAAGTCAATGCAACCAAATTGCATTAAAATTTCGAGTGGAACTTTTCCTAAGAATTTTTTTCATGAAAATATTTGTCTTTATCAAACAGTAGATTTTTTAAAATAATTTGAATCCTTATTTGTATATCATGTTTGATATTAAATGTATGTACAATTCAAGAAATATATATTTAAATAACAATTCTACCAAATATCATGATTCTTTTTTTTTCAAGTTAGATTTAAAAGTTTTGCTGTACCTTAACATTTAGAGACTAGCGCTTTTAATTATACAAACACGTTTAAACGTTTCAATATTTGTATAATTCTCTGATATCTGTTACTATAATGTTTTCATAGCTGAAATAAATAAGTGTTAGAATAAGAATCTTTTATTTGTTTATATTTATTTATCTATTGGTTAGCATCTGGTAAATTAATGCCCCGAGTATTGTAAATTAAGATTAATTTGATTACTCAAATGGAATGCAAAAAATAGCAATTCAGATAAATAATTAAATCGATCGTTTTGCGTATTTTGTATATTGGACTGAAAAAGAAGAATTTCAAGGTCTAAGTTTTGCTTAGAAGTAGCTCAATACAATTAAGTACTGCGATACTAGCTCAATAAAATTAATATTTAAGAATTTTGAATTGAATTACATTTTCTACAATAAAAATCAGTGAATATTTTCAATACTGATGTTTGTTTGAACTTTATACACTAGACATAGAAAGACATTTTTGGAGAGTTTTCAAAGATTTTAAAATGCAATGGTATTTATATCCTCTTCTACAGAATAAATTAAATTAGATTTTTTTTTAAAAAAGAAAACTTGAAACTCGAAAAATATTTTAATTGAATTTTTCAAAAATAGCAGTAAACATACTGCAAAAAATACTCAAAATCTTGTAAAGTTAGATGCCAAGTATTATGAATTTTCAATTAAAGTTCTTAGAAACACATATTCTAAGACTTCTTTTTCGTTTTATTAGTTCTTTCCTTTTATTTATAGTACTCGTATTAATATTTTAAAGAAAAAATTACGTTACTAAATATTATATAAATTTACTTCTTCTTTCAGTGATATTGTATGGATTTCTAATATATTAAGTGAAGTTCAGTTTCTTCAACTGAAAGCAAAAATGACACCTTTTAAAAATACCTAAAAATTCTCTATACAGCAAAAAATGCTCTCAGTCACAAACATGATAAAAAAAAGTTGTTTAAGGAAACCTGGGTACCAAACCACTCAATCACACTCGTCGCCAATTAATCAAGTCATAAAACTTGTTAAAAAAAAACTTTTACTCTCTGAAGAGGGAAGCGTGATTTTCTGTTAAAACATAGTTCAAATTTTTTTTTCTTGCTTCTTCTTTTCTTGAGGGCTCCTGTAAAGAAAATAGTTCCTACTTGATATCGGTTTTTAAGGCTGAAATTCCAAATTTATGCTTCAGAGACTTGGGTCGAGTATTGGCTTCTATTTTTCAAACGGTTTTCTATATTTTAGTCAAAGGATCACCTGCCTAAGAATAATTGTTTTCAAAAAAAACTATGGCATATGTTTATAAAGTGTTTCAAAAGTAACAATATTATTGAATACTGTTTGTTTTCTTTGGCAATTCAGGATATGAGAAAATATTACGAGAATCAACAATAATCATTACAATAAAAATTATTGGAATGTTTAAGCTTTGCGACTTTTAAATACTTAAGCTTAGAGAAAGAGTATATAATTATTCGCGTAAAACATTTAACTAGGTACTACATTATTTAACATAAAATTAAATATTATCGCAAAAATGGCACTTAAAATGTTTTATAAAGGTATATTTTTGTACTTATGCTTATGAGGAAGGACGTTTTTAATTCGGTGTAATATAAAATGAAATTAATACTTTTAAAAGATAGAAAAAAAATTTAATTAATTTTTCTTTTGAATTAAATATTCAGAAAATAAATTAGATGTATGAAGAATTTTGTAATTAATGGGTGTTATTTCTTAATATCAATTACATATTGTTTATTGATTATTATTAGGAAACAATATTGTTTTTCTTTGAATGTTGAAAACATTTGTGAAAAAAGAAACATCGATATTTTGCAAACATATTTCTGTAATGTAAGTCCTTCTAGAGGATAATAATACAGACCAAAATTGAATTTTATTTCCATATACATTTATAAAACAAAATTTTGAAAGAAGATATATTATTTCAATTATAACTCTATATACAAATATAAATATGAGAGAAAATGCTGTTAAATCAGAATTATATTATTATAAAAATTATTGTTATTATTATTATAGAATTCGGTACAATCATCCGTTTGATATGAATTGAGAAAAGTATTTCATAATTTTTCTTTATTTTATATGAAACGTAATTAAATTTTCATCAACATATATTAAAAGACCATGTTTACATGTTCTTACGAAATTCCTTAAAAGTTTATAGAATACATCTAATTTAAAATTATACGCTATATATCTTTAGAACCAGATATTGACTATGTATGAGTAAATGTTACAATTCAAATAAATGTAGGAATTTTTGAGCATTAACAGTGAAGTAATTTTATTTTAGTTGTGCAAGGCGCTTGTTGGTATTTGTGCACAATACACATTTTCAATATTAATCACATTTAAAATAACGCAATAATGTTAATTATGAATATTATTCATAAAATTCGTCTTAAATAATTCATTTGAGCTTCAAAGAACTTAAAAATTATTCAATTTCTTCTAACAAACCAGAGCAAAGTTTGTTAAAATAATACTTCAGTGACTCTATCTAAAGAACGATTCATTAACTTTTCGGAAAAAAATCTAAATTTATTAACTTACTTGGTAATGTAAACGTTAAATGATTCTAAATTATTTTTCAAAATATCATTATTCTCAAAACATTTTACGGGTGCTAAGGAAATTTTTCACACTCACAAATATTGAAAACATTGTTTAATATTTTCTTAAAGCGACTGAAAAAATATCTGTCACATCTTGTAAGAATTTTAATGAAATTCTATTTCAAAAGATTCTTCAAAATCTGAGATTCTATTTCAAAAGTTGCAATTTTTTTTAAAATCCTGTAGGACAAAATTTAGATCTGAAGTGTTAAGACCGTCATAAATCTCAATTGATTTTGATTTTGTGCTAAGTTTTACCAAAAAATCATAAAAATCATACCAATTCTGATTTGCAACTAGCAAGAAATATAATTCAGTTTATATATTAATGCTGGTAAAAGAGTTTTCATAAGATAATGTATTTATATATATATAAAAAAAAACAACTAATGGGCAGCAGCTGTGAAAGTATTTATTCTTGATCTCATCTGCATAATTTTAGATCTGTAATGCATATCTATAAATAAAGTAGCACATATGATTAATTGTAATAATATTCGTATTGGTTTAAATTTATGAATCCATACAAAATAAGCACACTTTGATTAGAATCCGGTTGGCAGAACTCCTTGCATACTATAAAGATTTTAATAAAGTTCTAAAGAAGGTTGATCAAGGAGAAATATTTTTTTCCAAATTGGACTGATTTTTTAAATAAGAATGATATTTAAAATTATATTACAAGTACTTATTTCATTTAAATGCTCTTTAATGCTTCAATTACCTTTTTCATTTACATTTTAAAAACACAATCACAATTGCGTATATATATATATATATATATATATATATATACACATAATTTTTCAATATATTAATATTATTTGACATTCACTTTTTAAAAAAATAGGTTAGGGACATGGTACCTGAGTGATCATGGTTTCGGATTCGTGATCGGTGGCTTTCGTTCAGTCACGAGTTCGATCTTGGCCGCTAAAGACCCGCCATGTAGGGGGCTGATGCACATTTAATGTGTCGGGGCCAAAGTCCTCCCATTGGTGTGGTGTGGAAGTTTGGAAAAAGGGTGCCAGCTCAGGTGTTGTCCTCATCACTTGACCGAGGTTCAAAATTACGAGGTCCGTCGCCAATAGCCCTCGTGTTACTTCTACTGCGACGTTAGTAAAAACTAAACTAAATCTAAATTAAAAATGGGTTATATTTTAAATTTATATTTCTTAGAATGCACATGTTTGTGCTGACTAATAAAATCAATAATGAACTTACAAACACTTTTACACTTTATTACTTAATTCATCTTCTTCTAAAATATCACTCCAATAAAAATCCTATTACAGAAAACATTCCTTTTTTAACTATTTGCGAAGGAAATCAATAAAAAATAATATAATGTTATTAATTTTTAACAAATATTTTAAGCAAATTTAAGAAATTCTTAAGCATATGAAATCAGAATAAAAATAATATTACCTACATTTTATAGATCCAATTAAACATAGAAAAATAAGAATGAAATTAATATATCCTGCATCATACACAAATGATTAAATAATATGCTATTTGTCACGATTTATTTCGGTGGAGATTTATGGATTACAAAGATTGAAAAAGAAATATTTCAAAACATTTTTCAATTAACACAAAAAAATGCTCGATAAAAAGATTATTATTTTCTTTAATTCAATAATCACATAGCACATGCAGAAACAAGTAGAAAAATGCAGCAATTGCAATAATAATAATAAAAAAAAAACCTCAAACAGAATAACAAAGTTTAGGCTTATAATACTACATTGTTTGTGCAAAGGATTTCCGTTTCTCCCGATGTTACTTTTATTCTTACTTTATTGAGGTTGAAACATATAAAAAACTTCAAAAATGCGAGATAAAAACCATCTATAAGCTGGTATGAAGTACTCCTCAACAAACACTGATATACCTATGGACATATTATTTTTCTCAATCAACCACTTAGTTCTTTGTTGAAGCGTTCCTAAATAACATTTAGTCCACTTTTTCCCTCATAAGGGGACTACCTTCATCATTCACTGGCATTTATTTGAATAAATTTTATTCACATAAATTATCAACGACACTGATACCGCGTTTATCGATTTCGCTACCAGGACGTGAGCAGGGATAGAAATATCATTGCCACCAAAATCATTGGATATTGGTGTGATGGGAGCTCCAGTTTTATGTTCTCTCTATTTGCCCAAATATAATATCAAGCTCTTCGTTAGATAATCTCGATTTCCCCATTGTCCGTTTTAGATGATATTCTAGCGACTTAACGCCGGCGTTCCAAAAATCTCCAAAACGAGTGACTTTGAGGAATTAAGTTCCTGTCTATTTCCTCAACTGTGATATATATATAGCCAATTTAGTCAGGAAGATTATCTAAATTTTAAAATATTTTCAATTGGAAATTTAATCCACCGAATTGGTAGAATCCTCTGTCAGCCATAAAGAGCTTAAATGTGGCAATCAGTGCATTTAATGTTAAATCTTACAAAACCCCGAAATAAATAGCTCAGGTAAATAAACATACGTACATGTAGATAAAAATCTTGTTCGCTTAGTGGTTTTTTTCTTAAACACTACATCTAATGTTTTCTCTGTTTCTTGAAGGTTACAAAATATTGACAGAACAAACCTAAACCTGTCACAATAAATGGAGATATTTTACTCTTTTTTTAATGACAAAACTCGTGTATAATCCAAGAAGTCAAAATGGATTTCTTTGTATTTGAAACATATAATGCATATTTGAAACATAATTTCTCCTTTTGGACTGATAGGTCTCATTCTTTTAGTTGTATTTCTACAGTAAACTGTAAACCTAAATATTTAAGGGATAACATTAGTAATGTTTTAGTAATTGTTAATACTGTTTAAAAGTTTGTCAAAAAGGCAGAGCTCTAAGTCTAAGATATTAACATATTTTCAAAGCAGTCTTCGTCATCGACAGTGTTCTGCTTTCGTACAGGCTTACTTTTTCCTCACTTGGAATCAGGCATTCAGTCTGTGGACTCGTCATACAGGTGAAGCTTCACTAGATAATCTGCACAAGTCCACCATTTTGAATTCATCAATAAAGTTGTAACAATAACTCCTCTTTTAAAAAAAAATCGACCAGGTTGTATTTTGTTTCACAATTATCCCATAATTGAGACTTGGTTAATTTTTGAATTTCGGTATCTCGGTTAGCATTAAAGGACTTTTCCAATTTTTACTGGACCCTTAATCCATTGCTACGTAATTTTCTAATCATCCCAAAAAATAATTGTTAGATGATTCTCTTATGATATAGAACCTTTTGAACATCAGTTCAAAATCTAGGAACCAATAGAATCATCGCATAACCAGTAGCTCTAATCTAGATAAGAAACTCTTTTTACTTGAAAAATTCTTTTGGACGCTATAAAATCTACTGAAAAAGATGCTTTCTGTTTTGAACTTTTTTGGCGTATCTCTGTAATCACAAATCCAAAGTCTTCAGCTTAATTCTAAGCAGAGATAAAATAATTAAAATAGGCACACAAAAACAATTCAAGAATGAAATTGATTACTTTCTTTTGCAAAGCCTTATTCATTGTTTCTCTATAACGGGGTAATGTTTTATACTAGTCCACTATCCCTTAATACGGATACTAATAACTTCTATAAATACCAAAAATATTTGTAAACACAGATACTCGGATTGGATGTGAGATAATAAACAATGTTGAAACATATTGACCAGATTACGTTGGATCCTAGAATAAATAGATCACACAAACTCACAAGTAAATCTTGCGCTTCCTTCTGAGCCTTCAAACACTTGCTATCTTTCTACGACCGCAATTACCACAACTTTTCTATATCACTAAACTACAAATATTTCTATATATTCTCATATCCAATTCTCTATCGCCTTTAGAGGACATCTTTGCATAATTTTTATACACTTATTGTTTACCTAGTTTGCATATCCACGTTTCATTTGGTTGGAAAAGATTAATTTAAAGTAGGAAAAATTTAAAATAGGAAAGAAACTTCAGATGTGAATTAAGTGAAGTAATCTGAATAGCCCATGTCAAAATTCTTTAATAAATAATGGCTGAATAGGAATTTTTACTAGCTTATGAAAATAAATAATTGCTATATTATCAACATATGCGATCTATACAAATCAAGGAATGCATATTTCGCTTGATTGCGAGACTCCATTGCCGCATTGGAATTATTATTATCTTAAGCAGTGCAGCATACCATAGTAGTTTTTGTAATCATATAGGTTTTACAACAAAATTTTATCCCCAAAAGTGAATGGTTTTTGCAATCATAGTAATTTTTCCTCCATCTGAAGAACTTAAGCACTTAGTGTTTTTGTTTCTTCTTAAAGACTCCATCAAACTCGGAATTTCTATGCTTAAATTATTTTCATGGAAGTTGCATAACTTCCCCGAGACTTTAAGCACTTTCCAGCTCATGTCACTTGAATTTAATGGGAGAATATATAAATTTTCTCTTCTTCCCTTTTGTTACCTTATTCCAAATCATTTAACATTAATTTTCATAAATTCATTCTAGGGTATCTTAAAACTTGCTTTTCAGGAACTTCTTATAACTTCTGTTTCGCTATCTGCTACTGTAAACAGATCATCGAATGGAATCGAATGGAATGTCAAAAATTTCCATATCATCTACACATTTTAAAAAATCAAATAGCGGCTTGACCATTAGCAACCCATAATTCACCTTTGCCATTACGCAATGTTTATTGTGGTAATTGGTATCATAATTTCCTTATCTGAGAAAAATGTCTTATTTCCTTACACTATTCCGTCAATATTTCGATCTCTGCTGGAAAAGGTAAAAGGAATTTTGGCGAAAGAATGAGCAGATATAATGGAATCGTCTAAAGCAAGTAAATTCAAGGTTCGAGAATCTTGTTTTGATTACATTGCTTTATTTACAATGTTTTCCGACGTCAGTTCAGATCTCCTTCAGTATATCATTGCTTAAGATGCCTCCCAACAAAGGATGATGTCGTGACTACAATTTGGTAATACCGTGAATTCAAAAGGTCGGATTGGACCATTAATTTGCCTTCCTTCCTTCATTATTTATTTATGCTTTTCATAACGGCTAGATATATATTTCATTCGTAAACTTAAGAAATTACTTTTTCTTTGGACGGGAACGTAGCTTATGGCGTCTGGTTCTGTAATGATAAGGGAAGATACACCGAAATCCAGTAGAATATTGACTATATGATTGTTGACAATAACTCCGATATGATTTCCGGACATCTTCGCACAGTGGGCGAAGGATCTTCCTCTTCGATGGTTTCACCTCTTAGGAAAATCGCAGACCCCAGTTTCCTTATTGTGTCGGCTGGGCGATGACTGAGATGCGTTATGATGACTGATATCTAAAGCGGCATGTCAAGGATTGTCCCAGAGATGGACTCGATGAAGCGACTTTGGTAGCTAATTAGTTGTAATCTGCTGGGACCCTCATATTGGATCTTGGTTCATCGGAGTTTCGTCTGTTGGTTCTGTTCTTGTACAGGACCAACATACTAAAGTTGATCCTGAACTTCCTGCAGGAACGAGAGACATGCCCTGGTCGACCACATTGGAAACAAACAGGTTTATTGTCTGAGGTTCACTAGAAATAAGTTGCCCTAAAATTAAACCCAATTACTAGTCTCTGACTTTTCACAATTTGTGCAGTAAAGTAGTTGGCTCCTGGTTGGGGACGAACCTCCCTCCAATTTTCTTCTACTTGTTATGATAATTGATAAGGCTTCCTGCTCCTCTTCATGGACAATGGCTTCAATGAATTGCGATTATGCTCCTAGAATTCGGGATTCTGTGCAAGTACCCGATAGACCTCATCTCAGACAGAGATTATATCCATTCCTACAGTATTGATGACAGGTAAGCAATCAAAAACCTTTCCAGGAGTTCGTCTCTTTTTCATTTCTTCTTGGCACTGACACCGTTTTATAAATTTTTCATCAGCGTGAATTCAGAAGGTTAATCAAGAGAGCTTAATAATAATTCTCTGTCGTACTCTTCTTTAGGTGGGAAACCTTTTCATCCTCTGGTATTTGAGGATTCATATCTTTACAAAATCTCAGCATGCTTTTAATATTAGATTTGTATCCACCACTTGAGCTCTTCCTCCTCTATCTCCTTTGATCTTCTGTTACCAACTATTTTGGTGATTTCCGATTTGAATTGATCTCAAGACGATTCATTATTCTCAAACTATTCTCGGGCTGTTCAGTCCAGGAAAAAGTACCAGAAAACTTTTAGAGGAATAAATTTTCATCCCATTGAGAGCCAACTTTCATCATTCTTCCTTTTTCTCTATGTTTTTAATTCACCTCTTATCCCCAGTTTTCCTTCGAAGTAAAATTAATAATATAATGGTCGACTTTGAATCTAACAGTTTTGATAAAGTTGCGAATGCATTTTCTTCATCATAACAATAAGACTCATCTATAGATCTAACTGGCTTCAAATAAAAAGTAATTTTCAATAGAATTTTGGCCTTTTCATACATTACCCTTCAACCAATATTCTTTATTCATGTGGCAGCTCTATACTTTGACTCAGCATATATTCAAACATTAAATACGGCATCACTAATTTTGTAGTAAGTATACAAAGCTGTTCCGATTTAATTAAATCAAATCTACATATTTTAACATATAGCAGCAAATAAATTCTTTCTGATTTTTTTTTTAAAAAGGAATCAGTTAATTTGACACTTTTAAATAATTACAGTGTTCAAAGGCATCAATTGGTTTCGAAGGTATCAAATGGATATTTTTCGGAGAATGAAAAATTCCAGCTCACAAGAATAAGTTTTATCCTTTTTACAAACAACAGCACTCATTTTGGAATTCATAGTTGTTGAAAATCCTGATAAACAACCGATTAATAAGTGTATAGTTTTCATTTGAGAATAAGACTTGCCAGCCAATCGAGAGTTGAACACAAATAAATCTTAATTTTACCTTATTGCAGAAAAGAATTTCCATAATTTCGTTGGGAATAGCTTTCCATCATTCACATCAATAAAAATAACAGCTGTATCTAGCAACATTTCCTTGGTGCTCTTGATTGTAAAACTTGTTGATGTCATAAAACACTAAACTTTATTTTGGCATTCAAACGGATTCGCATCAACAATATTAAGCTGTAGAGTTCGATTACTGTTGTCTGGTCTTATCTAGGGATTACTTTTAATTTTTTGCGTAACAGATATTTCTCTCTGTCATACAAAGTAATGATTATATTTTCTCTTTTGTACTCGAAAACAATAGTTAGAAGCGTAATTTCTCCTTTTACTAGAACAAGAACAATAAAAACACATATTGTTTTTTTTTACAAATACTATTATGTATCTGAAACGAATTCCTAAATATTTGAGATTTGATATATTTGTATTTTACATTACACATTTGACAAATATATGGTGATTAAAATATGAAATCATCATACTTACAGGAAAAAATTTTTCTTAATATTATTAGAATTTTAATACCATTTAGGACTTCAGCAAGCTCTTTAAGAAATTCTAATAACTTCGGTAATGTTTCTTTATTTAGATTTGTTTCCTCAACATGGTTTGTATTCTGATCGAGTATTAGGATTAAAATTAAATTGAAAATAGTTAATGAAAGCCACTTTAAATTTTGCTGTACATATTCTAATGAAACTAAGACTTCTCTTGTTATATTAATTAAATGAAAAATTGTAGAATCTTACTAAATTTGATGTTCATAAATCTCATAAGATGTACACACGAACAATTGTTATGTATCTCTGTTATGTTATAGATCTTTCTTATTATAACGTCGTGCCTCTAGAAAATACAACTCTTAACTCCTAATTAGAATATGTAATGGAAATATTCGAATTATATACTCTAAAAGCAATCCCTCTCAAAGCTAATTTTAAAAATTACAACTCATCGCATTCGATATGTTTGGGTTTTGACCAATACTCGCTTGAAAAGAAAAGTATTTAAAAATAATGCCAAGATCGCACTTAATGTAGGTAACCTAAGGTAACCTTCTAATGCAGGTAATGAAATTTTAGTTAAATACGTTGCTGAATTCTCAGAAATAACAATTCTATCGCTCTTCTTTTATTTTATCTACTTAGCAATTTCTTTTTCAATCTATCTTTAATTTCCAATTCTACATCTTTTGAATATAATTTAATTTTAGATCATATTCGTACTTTTCAATAGATTATCCCCCACTGTGAATGATAATTTTTAATCAGTATTGCTGTCTAATTCGCTTTGAAGTACCTCAACTTTAGAAACAATAATTCTAATTCAATAGAACCAAAGTTTGTTTCTGCTAATTTTTGTCTTTTGACAACACTAATTTTGGAGTTCTCTTCTTAACCGAAGTATATTTCATTGTTGTGATTATTTTCAATATTATACAATTAATAATAAACACTGAAAAGTCTTCAAATATTTAGTACGTTTTTCAGCAACAACAGCAACCTTAAAACAACTCCCGGACCAGGTTCGCATTGGTTTCTAAAATCAAGAGACAACAAACACTTCTACACTACATTACTTTATTCAACTCTTCAGAAAACAATAAACTTCAATAAAAATAATATTCCAAAAAGCAATAATTTTGTTGCCATTTTACTAACATATCATGATAAAAATAATATAATTTTATTTAACTTTTTGTAAGATATCGTCTGCATTTTATAAAAATAATTAAATACTTGAAATCAAAATCCTATTAATATCGTCTGCATTTTATAGACATAATTAAACACGTTAAAATCAGAATAAATGTAATCGGAATCATTCGCACCCGAAACAAATGATTAAATAATACATTATGTGCCAAGCATTATTCCGGTAAAAATTTAATAATGATAGAATAAAAAAATAAAAAAAGCGTTAACTATTTCGGAAGGGTAGGAAAAAATTTAATATTAAAAAATGAATGTGAGACGTTATTGTAGACGACACAAGCTTACTTGATACCAGATATGCAAATTATATTAATTAAAAAAATCAAGAAAGAAGAAAATAATCTTTTAAGATATTTTGCATTTCAAAATTACAGGAGACAAAATATTAATTGCTAAAAAAGAATACAAAGATATTTATTGTACTTCAAATAAACAACACAGACAATAATTTTTATTTTGAAAACTGACGTATTTTTAGCTTTAGTGGAACTTAATTTTTATTTTAAATGTGCGTGAATACTTTTTAACTCTTAACTAAAAAGAAAGAAGTAATGTATTCTAAATTAACATTTTAAATTATTAAAAACAATTACATCTACTTAAATCTTTTTGTATGTCTGTCTTAACTATAAATTTTGTTTCATAATTTTTTTTTTTTTTAAAAAAACTTTTAATGTTTGCACAACATTCTCTACGTCTTAAAGATATTTTTGTACGTTAAATCCACTTCTGTTTAATGTAGAAATTCATAATTTTATTTAATTATACATTTGGAACAAAACCTTCAGAACGTTTTTTGCGGCTGTGGTAGCGTAGTGCAGCGGACTCGTGGCCGCCGGTTATGGTTGAATCTCAGGTTCGAGCCTTGATGCCACAAAAGAACCGCCATGTAGCAAGGGCTGAGACACTTTAAATCTGTTGTGTCTCAAAGTCCTACCATTGGTGTGGTGTAGAAGTTAGTAGAATGGGATACCTGCTCAGGTGTTGTCCTAGTCTTTTGTTCGAAGGGCAAAATTACGAAGTCCCTCTCCAATAGCCCTCGTGTTGTTCCTAGTGCGACGTTAATAAAACCAACCAAACATCTGAACATTTTGTTAGATAGTCTTTTTCTTGTTTCCAAAAGCTCTGTTTGACCAAAGATGTTACATACATCATAATATTAATTTTTAAGAAATATTTGAAAAAATTATATTTATAATTGAAATTATTTACAATGTCTTTTGATTTAGAAAATAAACTGATGTTGATCGATTAAATTTTTTGTAATTATTGAATGCAAAATTTGTTTTGGTAGGAGTGAATGCTGATCCACCTGCCTGTTGCTATTCTGCCACTGATAGGACGAGCTGGCTTTTCTGGAAAGGCAAGCATGTGCAAATGATGTAAAGCTGAAGTGAACTGTAGTTCTTATGATACCTCAATATAAGATAGCACTGAAAGCAATCGAGGAATGAGAAAAGAACCTCAATCTGGTTTAACGGTTCTCTCTTCTGTTTGTCCTGTTAAATCTTTTTATATGTTTTTAATAAAAGTATAATTATTGTTAGTCATGTATGTATTGTCTTTTTGTGTGAAGTTCACCTTCTGATTTGGAGTCAGTTCACCATGGTAACTAAATCACATATTTGTTAATTTACCACAGGAGTTTCATCCGCATTAATATATAGAGAAATTATTAATTTTTTGGTTCATAACTATTAACTGGAAGATTTGAAAAGAATGGGCGAATTTTAACCTGGCTTTGCTCTCTCAGGGTATCACATACCCACTTTTCTCAAGGTTCCTTCCTGCTCTCGTTTGGAAAATGGGCCAATCCTCTTGTTGCTGACTTTTTGGTCATAACCTTGAATGTGAAGAGCCAATGAGCGAATTCTACAAAAATATACTTGTTTATCAGCTCTCCGGGTATGACACATTCTGTGCGAGTTATTTCGTTTCTGTTTTAAAAACTTCTAATTGCTTGTACGATATGGCCCGTTTCCAGAATGATGGAGAAGGAAATAGAGCATTTAAGACATTTATTGGGCACAGTATCTTCGGTTGAAGAAAGCTTTAGCGAAGATAATGAAGAACCAGACGACGTAGAATACAACAGTAATCATGATTCTGTTACAGACACAGGTAATGGCGATATAGAATATGATACTAGTTTTTCCATAAAAAGTGATATAGAAACAGCTTGGAAAAAAGAGAAACTTCTAGCAAACGTTAGAGTGTCATCAAAAAACGTTATCACTAAACTTCCTGGAAATACATATATTTTAAAAGATGTCATTTCTTTTATACAAGCATGGATTTCTCTAATATCTCCTGAACTGATTCAAACTGTTGTAAAATGCACAAATACTTTCATTGGATCAATAAAAGATCATTTTCCCGAGAATGAGATTCTAAAGATACAAATGAAGCTAATACAAAATTTATTTTATTGTTATATAATTGTGATGTGAATAAATCAGCACATGTAAGCGTTTAATAACTCTGGGCAATTGAGGGAACCGGAATTAAGATATTCCAGACAAGTATGTTTGAAAACCGTTTCAATTTTCTTATGAGATGCCAACACTTTGACGATATTAAAACTCGACAAAACAGAAAAAATCTAGATAAATTTGCTCTAATACGAGAGTGTTTTCAAACATTAGTGGAAAACTGTCAGAAATCGTATAATGTATCGGAGAATACGTTACAATGGATGAGAAACTGAAACCATTTAGAGTGCGATGTCTACTTAGGCAATATATGCCGAACAAACCATCAAAGTATGGTATAAAAATTGTTGCACTCTTCTGATCAAGATTATGTTATACGTGGAATATGAAAGTGTACACTGGTAATCAGGCAAAAGGGGCATTTGAAGTAAATAATAGTCCTAGCAGTGTTGTAAAAAGATACAAGCTGACAAGCTGCGTAATTTGACAGTTGACTGGTTAACTGGTGCACTTCTTACCCACTGTCTCAGGAACTTTTATAGAAAAAAATAACTATTGTTGGGACCGTGAGAAAAAATAAAAAAAAAATTCCACTAACAATTTTTGTTTTTGTTTTAAGGAACAGAAACGTTTATTCCCCCATGTTTGGTTTCCAAAAAGGAACAACAAATGTGTCATATACACCCAAGAAAAATATGAATGTTGTTCTACTTTCAACAATGCATAATGGTGACGCAATTTATCTATCTACAGGAGTATTGAAAAAGCCTGAGATCAACCCATTTAATAATTTAACTACAGGCGCAGTTGTTGTTGTTGATGAAGTGGCAGCAACACATTCTGCAGCTAAAAAATGTAATCGTTGGTCTATGGTTAGATTTTTTGAGTTGCTGAACGTTGCAGCAATAAATGCTCGCATCGTTTTGTTATCTACGAAGAAACCCCCATCTCAAAATAAAACCAGAGGGATTCATGCTTGCAGAAGAACACAAGAAAAATAGAAGCCATCAGGCAATGCTTCCAAGCAACTTAAAAGAAAAACTAGGAACCAGTGCTAAGACATCGCACAACCTGCTAAAAACACCAAAGTGCTCTATAAAAGATGTGACCAATGCCCTATAAAAAGAACAGAAAAACTAAATTTATATGTGAAAAGCATGAAATACACATATGCTTAGGACACATGGCATGTATTTGCAGAAAATGTGCAGAATAAGTGTGTTATTTCATATCTATTTAAATTGTATTATTCTACATCTATGTTTGAATGGAACACATGGCATGTATTTGCAGAAAATGTAAAAATTAAAGAAAGTATTATTTTTAAATATATATTTTTGGAATTGTATTTTCTCTTCTTTATGCTTATTTATCTTCTTCACAAAGATTCCGAGGTAGAAAACATGAGTAAATGCCCTTGTGTATGAGATAACCTGCCCGAGCAATTCTGTTGGTTTTTGTTGCGTAAGTAATGCCGGGTTAACTTTATCTCAGCTTTATGAAGCGAAGTAAATATTGCAAAAAATATTATCAGCATTGCTAATTGATTTCAATAACATCATTTTCTCCAAAAGATTCAATAACAATGCCCTTCGAACTAGTCAGCTTATTGAAATAGTGGTTGGTTGTTTATAACTTAGCTGTTATATCACTTAGAGCCCTTTACTGTTACAGCCCTTCACTGTTGTATTACTTATATTTAGTTACGAGGAGAGTCGTGAGAATTATTAATGAAAAAATGAGAAAGAGAGAGAGAGAGTACTGAATAGAAGCACACTTAGAAGCAAAATTGTTATTGAAGAAGTGTGCAATAAGAAGTTTTTTTGCATAAACAACAAAAATAATTGAAATTATAATGTTTTTCAGTCATTTAGTTCTACTTTTTCAGGGAAAAAAACCCGTAATCATTTTCAAAAGATTTTCATTCTGATTGCATTTACTTATCTTAAAAGTAATTTTTTTTTTTGTAAAAGTCAAATTGTGTCTAGCAATTCCCTTGAATCGACGCCATATTTTAAAATTGTATATTTGTTGCAAAAAACCATTTAAAATGTTTTTTTTTTTTCAGAATAAAGATAAACTGTTTAGATCAATTTTTTATCTCCCTCTTATCTATTCAATTCAAAAATTTACATGATAAATTATTTAGTTTATGTTAAAGTATTAGTAGATATTTATCAAAATATTTAGATACAGAAATCAATTAAAGTATACATATGTCAAACATTTTTGATAAATTTAAGTAATTCAAAGAATTATGAATATTAAACGGTAATAATTGGTATATGAAGCAAATACACGTTAATTGTTACATGTTAATAACAGTTCTTTTATTAAATTTGAAAAACATATAAAATATTTTTCCTAATTTGTGTTCGTTATCATCTGAACCCATCCCTTATTTTTTTGTTTCTAAATTCTACCCATATCCTAAAATTATCCTTGAAACCTTTTTAGGTTAGGACAGAAAAGTTAAAATAATATTATGAGTAACATACGTATTCCTTAGTCTTAAATGCTCAATTGAAAAAATTATATTTTGATAGAAATAGAAAAATTAAAACATCATTGTGATTCAGCAGTATAAATATGCATATTTCGGGGAGGATTGTGATTACTTATTAACGTCGTACTGAGAAAAGCACCAGTGGTATTGGCGATGGACCTTGAAAATATCAATCTTGGTCATATGACAAGAATGACATCTGAAATGGCATTTCCGTCTCCAAACATGTACACCACTCTAACGGGAGGACAAACCAATATCTGAAAGATAACATCGAGGACATTTCTGGAAATAGAAATATTTGAAATTGAAGGTTTACGTACATATGGATGGTCATAACATTTTGTAATCGTTAAAAATATATTACAATATTTACGGTTAAAATATATTGTAAATTTCATTTTAATTTTAAGATAAATTGCGGTACCAACAATCAGCTTATTTTTATCAATACTTGGCTGTAACTGTTACAATGAATTTTTATTTGCTAATTTTAGATATTATTGTATGATATTTTTCGCATTATATCGGATTTATTTTGCTTGTCTGTTTATTTTCTTTCCAAACATTTTGCATTCACTGGATATATATACAAAAAAAAAATCACTGCTAAGAGTTTATTTCAGAGAAAACACATTTTAAATTCAGGAAGAAAAATAAATGACAAATGTAAAAAACAATTTAATTAATATAAAATTTCCCTTTAAACTGCAGTAGTTAAAAGTAGTTTTCTTTCTTTGCTTATTATATATATCTGTACAAGATATACTTTTTCATTGTTTGAATGTATTACTGAATCTTTGAAGATTTAGAAATTTCTTTTAGATGCTTGAAATATTATAAATATTATTTCAGCACATTTGTATTACGTATTTTTCTACTTCAGTTTTACTTCAGTCATTCCACACCAGATGGCGCCACAAAAAACGATACATTTCTCCCCTTCTTGTACTTGTAATTTTTGTTTTCATCAAAATTTAAGTGACATACAGTGGTACTATTCAGCAGTACCATAGAAAAAAACAAAGTAAATAAAATAAAAAACATTTATGGATATCCATATAAAACTAAAATGTCAGCAAACTGATTTAAATAAAACATACACTTTTATTTAAAAAATTAAATAATTGTGTTTTGTTAAGAAATATGACATTTTCTACTTGTAATGCATTAACTGTATTGAATCTCATTTCAGTCAATTAAGCTGTCGGACACTGGAAGGGGATACTACTCTCATGCAATGTAAAACAATAGTATATATATATATATATACAACTGTTTACTGTTAAATATTTGTTATGTAATTGGAATTATTGATCTCTTTCTATATGTTTCATATAATAATGAGAAATGAAATGATACAATAATGCGATTTAGATTCAAAATCTTTATTACAAGGGCTTTATCTCCTTAGATATATATAATAGTGTTCAACAAAATTAATATGTACATAAACTAAAACTAAATTGCAAAAATACAGCAAAAATAATTTAATGGAATTTAATATGTGAAATCTAAACTGAAAACAAATGCTATTATTGACAAGTGAGTTAAAATCTAATACATACATTTGGAATTCCAATAAAAATAATATAAAATGTTCAAATAAATAGACTATGGTATGCATTACGAAAAAGTTTAGAAAGAATAAAAAAAAATGTCTTTAAAGTGCCGTATGAATATTAATAAACAAAATACACACGAATACGTAAAACACTTGTATACTATCTTAAAATGAATCACCCAAAAATTCAATATAGAATTTATTTATAATTAATATGTAACAATAAGATCAATGATTTAAAAATATTAAATTACTCGTAATAAAATGGTCATAACAGACAAAAACTAGAACCTACAAAAATATAAAACACAGAGAAAGATTAATAAGACATGAAATTCGAAAACGCAAAAAAAGGCATTTTAAATGCGTCACAGACTTGGGACTAAGATGCGTGTTTATAATAGTATTATTGATTCAGACTTTCCCCTCAGTATAACTACTTTATTACAAAGTCGCAAATATATATATATATATATATATATAAATGAAAGAAAAAGATAATCCTCTTTCAAACATTAACGAAGTAATTGAAAGAAAAATAAAAAATAGGAAATCAAAATTTATTTTAGCCAAAATAAATAATTCAAAAAAATTAAATTTGCACGCATGCATATATTATAGTCTCAAATTTTTATCTACCATATCATTGGAATGGAACTTTCTCTCTCCCATTGGGTTTTAAATATATTTATACATACTTGATATTCTACAAAACAAACAATTTCCAAATCTTACTTTCATATATATATTACAGATAATAAATGCTAAGAACTCAAGTAAGTTACCAATAGTTTTAAAGAGCAAACAAATTTCTTTTGAAATAGTTATTTATGATAAACAGTGAGATGTATAAAATTGAAATTTTAATGCCCTGAAATTCTTGTAACTTCAAGTGTTAAGCTAGGTAGAATCAAAATAAAGCTTTTAAATATGAACTCAGTTATGATGAGATTAAATGACTGTAATTTTTCAAATATAGAGGAAACTTCGTGTTTTATTATCATGAAAAACTGCCAAAGTGTTAGTCAAATGCTTAAGCATATAAATAATAGGTGCTGTTATCACTTTCCAATTGAATTATAGGGAACATAAATTCGGTAAAAATGATTGAAGTAATAAAATATTATTCCTGATATTGTTAACAAATGATATAAAGATTATTGTGTATAAAAGAAAAATATAAAAATCGTTATTTTGGTTAGTGTTTTTTGATTTGATTAATTTATTGTAATTTTAAGTGTGTTGCATGTCTAAGAGTTTCTAAGACTGAGTAAAATGAATCTTTGATGTTGGACAGCTGACTCTACATGATCTCGAAGTGGAATATATATGAATGATGAAAATAGAAATACCTTTACTGTTTTTTTCTTTTTTTTTGTTTGACATTTAATAATATTCCAGTCTAAGATAGCAAAACAACCCCGTTCATTCTCGTCAAAGATATAAACAAGGCCGGAACCAGAATATATAGTCCATTGATTCGAAACATATTATTTCATGTATGCAGACAAGATTCAAAAAAATAATCAGATTGCAACCAAAATTCAAGTATCTTTTTCATGGAATACACTATTAAAATTTATTTTTGTGGCAATATTCTCCCGAAAGGGGTTTTGCACCGTGTGACTATGTTTTCATGTTATTTCATACAACGACAGTTTTTTTCCCCGATATTTCTTGTTTCCACTTGCATCTCTTAGTGGAGTAAAATTTCCATGTGACCAGAAATAAATAAAAAAAAAATATCTATTTATAAAAGATCGAAATTGATAGCTTCCACATATACTTCAACTTTTAACGAGATCTACAATGGCGACAATGGCACGTGCAACAGCTCTTTCAATCAGATTCAATTTCATCTAATGGCACTTTCAATAAACACATTCGTTAGGAAGGACTGGAATATTTTGTAGAAAAGGCTCTCCCTTTATTTAAACATGTTTAAGTGCCAACTTCATTTTACGGCAAATCAGTAACAATGTTGTTACGAAAACTAAAAATAAATTGTTTACCTATGATCAATAGAACATAAAAGTCTACGACAGTATTGAATCGCAACAAGACTATACTATTATGCAGTAGCAATAACAAATTAAGCAAAGAAATAAATTTGAAATTGACCCAACATCAAAGAAAAACATTGAGTTTTTTTATAAACTGATTAAATATTAAAGTAAAAACAATGGCACCCGGATAAATACCAAATATTTCCTTATCTTCCAAAAATGGATTAAGTGTTTGTCTGGCCGAAAGATGGCAGCAGCAACTACCAATGAATTAGATATTGATATTTAACAACTTGCACGAATTACATTAATTTGCTAACATACGCCTACGATTTAATAATACAAAAAGAAATAAAATGTTAAACAGATGTATGAATCTAATATAACTCATTGAAAAGTTAAGTGAATAATTTAAAAACATATTCAAAGTAGATGATTATTATTATTATTTATGGAACACTTTAAGAAAAAACAAGAATTACATGTACTATCAGAAACATTTTTCAATTTTTTCGTTTTCAAAATCACGAGATTAGAATAACTGTAAAAAAAGCATTTAAAACTTTTAAAGTAATGCAATATCTTCCATATTAAATTTGAAAAGTCATATATATATATATATATATATATATATATATATATATATATATATATATATATAAGATAGATAGATAGATAGATAGATAGATAGATAGATAGATAAATTATGTCAGAGCATTTTATTAATTTGCCACGTATGTTATAAAAAGTGATTTAGGAACTCATATAACATTTCATTTTAAATTGAACAAGAGGGTTTTCAAAATCCATGAAATCAATGGGAAAGCTTTTGTTGAGCGAAAGTTTCATGGGAAAAAACACGAGGGAAAAAAAATTGAGTATTTAAACTGTTATAACAAACTGTTATGTGGATATGATACGCCCTGGAGCAGAAACATCGAAGTATAATTGAACAGGAAATTAAGATAAATGCAATGATATAATATATATATATATATATATGTGTGTGTGTGTGTGTGTGTATGTGTGTGTATATAAATTGCGCAGCACTAATTATTTTACACAAATATAACATTAATGTGCTCTTTCATTAAATATTTTCCAAATTTTTATATACTATTGTACAAAATAAATACCTATAATTTTGGTTTCTAAATGAAGTAAATGGAACTCAAAAGTTGACTTGAGTTTAGGAAACATAAATTGATATCTATAGGAAAGTCTTTATTATTTTCATAGAATATATGACTACAGCTTTATCAAATAATCTTTTTTCCATTGTAATCCTATATATTACACAATATTACTGATATTCATCTAATTGCTACAATTTTCTCATTAGTGGATGCGAGTATCATAGTCTTAACAACTTTCGTTAACTAAAATACTTTCAAAATATTCTCAGTGAAATTTGAAGAATCATGCTATCTTCACTTATACAACTAAGATAAATGCTGATTAATAAGTAGAAATAAATAAAAATTGTAGTGTTATTTAATTTTGTCATAATCATTTTAAAAGCTTTTTAGTAAAATTTAAACTTCTATTTTTTAGAACTTTGCAATTTTGAGCAATGATTAGAAGGAAATACTGCGCTCTGATTAAAAAAATTGTAAGTAAATTTTCTATTGAGTTTCAAAATCCCTCAGGTTAGGTATTGCGATAAAAATAATTTTCGTGTGAAATCAGAAGCATTTATAGAAATAAAGAAATGCTAATCATTAACAAAATAAATATTTAACCATGTTTATAATTTAGTTAAGGTAATAGTTATTTCTCAAATATTATTCACACATTTAATGTCTTTTTTTTTCTCCTAAAATTTGAAATCTTGATTTCATTTTGCTCCTTTTCTTATTCGAATAAACTAATTAGCTTATCCGTATTCGGATAGATGGCAGCACGAATGCTGTAGTCCAGAGTGTGATTAAATTGTAAATTGAGTACAATTTTGTGACGTATTGAAAAGCTTTCTTGGAAATCACTGCGAGATATATAGTTTTAATGAATTTGTAAAAGTATTTATATAAAAATTCGCTATCGAGACACTTTTTTTTTTCTTTTCTTTTACAAAATTTGTAATAAAATAGATAGTGGTGGATTTTTTTAAATTCGTTTATTAATTTATGACAATTATTCCTTTATTACAATTACTTATTTATTAGTGCCATATTTAAAGTGTCTATTTTAATTGACTATCATACGACCTATAATGAGATTGAAATATTCTATGTTGGTGACTGGTAACTATTAAAATGCAATATCGTTCTTATATGTCGATGTTTTGCCAGTATGTATTGGTTTGACCCAGTTTGGTTTATTTACATTCGAGGTCATAACAAATTTGTAGACTACTTTATTCCATTTATTTTTGTATTTATTGAAACGTACCAACACGTTATAAATTTCTTAGAACTTCTCCCCCACCTTTTCCAAGCTTCACTATACCTCTAACCGTCCAATTTCTTGTTTGCATAAGCAGATTTAGTAGGTTTCTTGAATTAATATAATTTTAATTACAAATTTAATATGCTTTGAATACATTATTCATGATACGTTTCTTGATGATAAACAAGATTTAAGTACTCATTTACATGCTTTTGGTAAAAATCTAAGTGTGAAGGCCACCTTGTCTTCAATTTTCGATTCCTTTCGACCTCATTCTTTGCATCTTTTTCTTTTAGGTGTTCTTATGTTTTTCTTTTAGGTGTTAGATTCTTTGCATCTTCTTCTTTTAGGTTATTATCTGGGTTTTCCCCATTGGGAATGATCTTTTTCTTCTTTATTGTTACAGACATATATTTTTTTTTTTCATTTTAATGTATCTGTGAGGTTTAGTCAGTATGTTTTCTTAGTTCCTTTAAAAGAAGTTACTTTATACATAGCTTATTTTGATCATGCATAAAAACTTCAATCCAATTCATTGCAATCAAGTGATTAATTGCATAAAATAAATGCACAGATCCCCTCCCAGTTATTCTTTGCACATATGCGTAACAGCAAACTTTTCCTTTGTACCTGCTTCACTTGAGATTCATTGTATTGTAAGAGTAAATCTAGTTCCTGTTCTTTCCTATTGAACATTTGGGTGGCATAGTTCAAAAGAGAATTGTACATTAATCATTTTTTTCTTGCCCGTATGAAACCTGAGTTCTATTCGGTTGAAAGCCAAACAATGATGAAAATACTTTTTTCATTACCTAACATCTATCGACTTGTATTTGAAATGCAGTCCCTAGAAGAATTCTAAATTTATTTTTGTGCATAGAAATATGCACATTAGTAATATGAGTCGAACAGACCCAGTCAATTAAAATATCATTTTGTTATTTAGTTAAGGAACAGAAAATAAATTTAAAAGACGGAAGAAGTAATAATCTAAAGACAATTATTTATTTGAAGCACACTTAAACATAAGATGCTATAATTAAAACCCTTGAGAGCTATTATAAAATAAATTTTAGAAATGGGCCGATTAGACCTTTTCAGGAACGTTAATTGGGAAATTACTTAATCAATTTTAAGTTATTTTTAAGAACCCCATCCTAGACAAAATACACATGTATGAACAACTAATCTACATTTATAAACATCAATTACTTCGTTTCTGACATAATTTCTTAACAAAATAATTGAAATTAAGATAATGATGAAATTTGTAGCCCATTTTCCAAATTCAAGAATCCGTTTAAATATTACTTCGAGATTTGTTTGTTTTTAAAGTGAAATATTTGTTTGCAATACAATTAAATTATTTTTCTAACATAAACAATAAAAATTTAATTTTTTATTATTGAAAAAATGGAGACAGCATACTTTTTTTTCTTTTTACTTTCAACTGTTTTTGATTGTATTCTATTTTTAGAGATTCGGCATGAAGTTAGAAATTTTCGTTATTTCGGTATTTTTTAAATGTTTTGAAACAAAAATTAAATATTTGAACTGAAAACTAAAGAATTGTATTTTTTGAAGTATTTCTCGTAAAAAGTATTGGTAGTTCGTATTTGCACCTAGATACTAAATTTTTTAAAAACTTCTTTTTGTTGGAAAGAGTACTGTCATCATTCTCTTTGTATTTCTTCCTTCTTCAATGATTATTAATATAATTTAATTAGTCACTAAACAACTTATTCACTAAGGGAATCTAATCAGTTAGTAACTCAACTGGAGTTGATTAAGCTATCAAAATAATAAAAACACAAGATAAATAATTAATCAAGCCAGCGGGTTTCTTTACATGTCTTAAATCAACACTTAATATAATAATTATTTATTTGTACTGAAGTTATTGAGTTCGAGCCTATAATGAAATTTTAAATGAAAGGTTCGACTCAATATTCTTTGCGGATCTTCATTATGATAGCTCTCACAGCCACCTACTCAGCGTAGTTATGATACGTACTTCTGTCATTGATGATTTCATCTATCTCTACCACTAGCCAACTTCAGTATTAAATTTTTCATTGCTAAAAAATGCAATTTCTCAACCTCTTTCACAACACTTCATTAATTCTAATCTAATCTACATACGTCTTGCTTCATCAATTGGAAGATACTTCCGAATTCTGACAACATCACATAAAAGTCTCGAGTTATTAGTTGAATACATGGCAGCACACCTCTGCAATTATTTCTACGTTCTTGATAGGTTGTGTTCCATAGGAAGAACAGTTTTCAGACCTTTTCAACAAGTCTCGTTCATTCTGCTTTCATCTTTAGAAAACTTATTACAGAAGTGTTTACATTACATAAAAGTCCTGAGTTATTAGTTGAAGGGAAATGCATGGTAGAACACTTCTATAACTTTTTCAACGTTCTAGATAGATTGTATTCCATAGGAAAAACAGTTCTCAGTCGGGACTTGTTTAAAAAAACAGTTTTTTAAACTAGTCCCGTTCATTTAGTTTGTTTCCTTAATAAACTTACAAAAGAAATGTTTATATACGTGGTATTTATGAGCTATCAGATACATTTTAGTGTCATATTCAAACAATTGTAAGTTGTAAATATGATTAATATCCACAATGTAGAAATCAATTTATTAGTTGAGCTTTGAGAACTGGTAAAATCGTGTTTTTTTTTAATGTATTGGACTGAGTATTTAATACGGAAAACATGTAAAAATGTTCTCAAATAATTTTTTGTTTTTGTTTTTTAAGTGTTCAAAAAGTTAAAACTATTATTTAAACGATAACTTTAAGAAATGCCGACATTAGTTTTTCGAATACGATGATATTACAAATCGATAATAATATCACCTAACTGTTTCTAGCGCATTAAATAAGAACAATATTATTTTTATAGATTTATGTCTAAAGGAATCGGATTTGACTTCTGCAACAAAAAGACGGCTGAAGATAAATTACACAGCTGTTGCTGTTAGGATAAAAGCAAAAAAAAAAAAAAAAAAAAACCCAGCAAACTAGTATCTCAATAAAGAAATATCTTTAATGACAATGTTGTTATTTTTGTCTCTCAGATAATATTTTTCATTTATATTTTTATAATACGTTCCAGCATTGTGTACGTCGTTTATTATTTTTATTTACGATATGAGGCAATAATTACGAAGTCTTGGCAGTTCATGTTCATAACTATCATTACTATCATTAGCGCAACAAACAATTTGTTAAACAATTATAATGTTCCATGTAATCTAAATGTTAATGATTAATCATTAAAACATAACATTAATTATTTCTGCATTTATGTGTTGAATTAACTGAAAGGATTTTTCCCTTTCTCATATCACTCCACTAGAGGCTTTTCCTAGAACGTATGTAAATGATTTTTGTGTTCTACATAATTGTTTTGAATGTGTGTATAGTTAAAAGTGGTGTCCTGAAAATGTTATGATGGAAAGTTGTCACCAATTTGGCTAAAAATAAATGCTATGTGCATGTTAAGTAAGATAAAGAAAGCAATATATTAGTGAAAGTGCATGGGATTATTTATTTTTCTTTTAAATGCTTTTTTGTCATACATTTCATGTGTGTTTTTTCATTGTATAACGTTAAAATGAATTTTTACTTATGAACTATTATTGAAACCTTATTCTCTGATTACTTAATGGAGGGATGACTAAAAATTTTATTTTGATTATCTCCATCTAAAAATTGACTAAAAATCTATGACTAAAAATATTATCTCCCTGGGCTGAAATGATGAAATCAATAGGGATTTGAACAAATGATGAATTTCTAAGCAATATTGAGACGAGTTCCATATTTAGTGAAATATCGAGATACATTAAATATACCATTCATTCTGTGCATTTGTTAACACTGTAGTAAGAAATCTCGAATATTAGCTCAACAATTTAAGCACCATGGAGCGAAATAATGATATCAATAGGGATTATAATAAAGAGTGCTGTTCTTAAAAAATATTTAGGTAAATTTCATATTTGGAAAAATATTGTGTGTTACATTCATATAGCATCTATTCTACACACTCGTTAACACAGTAAAGGGTTCTGAATTATAAGCTCAGAATTCCATCAGTAACTCAGGAAATAGTGTAAGGGTATTTCCTTGAATTTTATAATTACTTTTTTAGTAAATTAGGGTATTTACTTTGATTTGAACCTTGTAATGATCCATTGTTAAGGTTATTTATAATTTAATGTTAATAGACCTTTATAATTCTATTTTTTATGAAAGAAAGACTTTTAACCATATTTTTAAAATTAAATCTCTAAAAGTAGTACAGTAGCACAGTAGAGTTTTCTGAAAAGTTAACTGACATTCCAGATGCTTAAACCTGTAGACTAATTTTCAAATAATTTATTACGATGAACATGCTTAATTATCTGTAAACACTTTAAATGAATTATGTCTGTTTAATTCTTCAAATTCATTAATTCTTCGAAGAGAATTAAGTTTTAAATTGATTTACAATTACTCATTCAAAATATATTAATATAATGAAAATTATAAGGCATTGGACTTTCTTATTTGCATTAATTTTCCTCGGAGGTATAATCAAAATATTCCTGAGAAATTAATTATTGTTATTAGAAATCTACATTGTGGGAGTAGAGTACAATTTATTGTTATTCCATCAGGAGACATTTGAAATCAAAACTAGAGCAAAGCACGGATGTGTCCACGGAGTACATTTCATAATTATAAGAAACATACTTGATAATACTGGTTTATATATATATATATATATATACATACAGGTTTTCAAAATTAACAGAATTAACATATTTTATAGAATTTCATGAAAAGAATTGAAAGAAATGTAAAAATACTGTTCCGAAACAAAGATGCGATTCTTGTACGTCGAATAGGTAAGCGTATACGTGTATGGGAGAGGAACTAGTCAAAAAACAGAATTTATAAGCTCACATGCCAAAATCCGCATTTTGTTTGCTAGCGCCTTTCGCTGAATTTCTTGGTTTTTTTTTTTTTTTTTTTTTTGCAGCAATCACTTATGTTAAAATTTAAACAGTAAAAGTGAGTAACGACCAACGTTTAGATGATGAAATGAGGTCGTGTATTGTGGCTAGGCTAGAAGCAGGCCAGTCTCAAATCCAGATTTTCAGAGAATTTGATTTAAGGCCCAACATCGAGTCCAACTTATGAAAACAGTTTAAGGATACCGGATCGGTCGAGAGAAAGTCCGGATAAGATGGTCCAAGAGTCTTCACGGCCAGAGAAGATTACCCTTTGTCAATTACAGCGAGGCGTAACAGCAATGCTACAGCTTCTCAGGCTTTTTATTACTTGTATAAAGCCACAATAACCCGAGTTTCAAGTGTGTTTGCAGAAGACTTCATGAGAGAGTCCGCTCAGTTCAGCGAACAGGAGAGTCCGCTTAAAATGATGCAGGTATCATACAGATTGCAGCATGAATCCATGGGCGACCGTTCTGTTCACTAATAAGTCCCAATTCAGATCAGAGAATGACTTTCGCCATATTTTCATATGGAGAGAACCGAGGAATATACTATCTGTCCTCCAATGTCCAAGAAATCGATCATTCCGCAGAAGACCTCCATGTCTTTGAAAGAGGCACTGTTATTGTTGAGAGATATAGGGAAGATGACTTGGAGCCCTCTATTCGCCTTTTCATGGGTCCAATTGGTCATGATATCCTTTTAATAGATTACAATGTGATGCTATACAGAGCTCAGCTGTTCGACTAATTTCTGGAAAGTGAGGATATTTGCCGGATGTAATGGTCAGCCAGATCCCCAAACTACAATCCTATACAGCACGCCTAGGACACTTTGGGGAGGACAGTTGCAATTCGCAAGCCTTTTCGAAGACCTAAAAACAACGTTGCTGAATGACTGGGATCAATTGTCACACAGGAACTCGTAAACTCCCTTATTCCCAGCATAAAATCATGTTGCGAGGCCTATATATCTGTAAGAGGGGACCATGCCTTATAATTAACTCATTTTTTTTGTTCTATTCTGCAACTGCTGTTTCATACCTTGCTACTCTGACGAGTGTTACACACGATAATGTGTGTGAATTATAACTGTTGAATGGATATTTTTTTTTGTTTTATATCAACCCTATGTACACACCAAAATTCTTTAAATTTTGTCCAGTAGTTCTAGAGATAATCGACCAAATCGGAAAATTCGCTTAATTTTGAACACAAGTGTATATATATATATATATATATATATATATATATATATATATATATATATATATAAGCAAGAATTCCGCTCTGAACATGATACTGTCTTATAATGTTCAAATTTACTTATTTGAAGGATAACACAGAGAGATTGGGAGATAATGCCAAGTAAGTGGTCTTAAAATTAATCAGAAACAAAACAAAAGCAAGTAATTATTCACTTCTGCTGAATGAAAACGAAGTTGTAGAGACAGACTGTTTTTCGAACTTTAGAATTACAATGATTAATGAAGAAGGCAAAGAAAGAAATTAAATTACTGAAGCCAACATACATTCGGCACAATGGATAAATTCTCAAAAGATTCAAAAATAACCATTGAACTCAAATTATATGTATTCAATGCAACTGTTTGTAGCTGTCCTTCTTTACGGAAGTGAAGCTTGGAAATTCACTAAATCAAAAGATCAAAAATTAAGTGACTTTCAAAATATGAACATCACACAGATTTTTAAAATGTACACGATATTTGTATGATAAAATATCTTCTTGACCTATGACCACCCAAATTAAAAAAGAAGACGCTGGACAAGGATTAACCATATCCGTAGAATGTCATCAAATGATAAAACAAGAATTGCGTGACATGGACACCAAATGAAAAGAAAAAGAGAGTAAGACCAAGGCCTCCAGGGCTGCGTATAATTATGGAACAGGGAACTCCTTTGTGTGGATTGCCGAGTATGGGAAGAGCCCGGGAGGCTTCGAGTCAGGAGAATTGAAAATGATGTAAACCAAATAACCTCCTTAATTAAAGTATATGAAAAAAAACTATTCATTATTTATTTCAGTAATAAACAATACGTTAGAAAATAGTAATTTACCTTTTCCTCTTTAACTTTGATTCAGTATTTTGTATATTTAAGTATTACATACAAATCTTACTCAATGTTAAATATATTTGAAAATTTTGAAATACTTTAAAAAATTATGTAATGATTTGACTGCATAACATATGTACAATCTAAAAATGGAAACAAGTACTACGTAATGCTTGAATAAAATTACGTACAAACGATTATACGTATTTCATAAATGTACTAACAGTGACGAATAAATTATACATTCTTCTTGAGTGAAATTACAGATATACTTAGAAAACAAATGTTTTAAAGTTCCTTATAACATTAAAAGTAAGTATCTGATGATATATGTTTAATTAATATTTTGAAACTTAATAAATTTATTTTTATGGAAAGTATATTTTACTATTTTTTTCTAATTAGTATTCAAGTCTATATACTTAAACTATAGATATCTTTATTTTATCATTGATAGACTTAGACTTAACTCAAAATTTATAATCATGGATCCTATTTTTGAGCACAGTTAGAAATGCTTTTTCTCCATTGAAATAAGTGTAACATTTCTTAACTCTGTCTTGAAACATATTATTTTTTGATAAAACAGTTAAAAGTTAAACCTTTTCAAATGATTTTACAAAACACTCTAAAATACCTGAGATAAATGTCGTGAACAAACTGACTATCATTTATCAAAACTTTCGCAAGAAAGTCATCCATCCTTCATTTACCATTACAATGTATCCAAAATGATTTTTTAAAACCTAAGAACGGAACGGCAGATCCATAAATCATTGTATAAATTTCAAGCAATTCTTTAGCAGTAACTCTTTAAAGTCTCTGGCCCTTATAAATCAATGCATTGTCTAAAAAGACGAGGGTAAGCTGTTCAAGTTAATTATTTTAAGTACTTCTCAGTGTGAAGTAGTACTCTATTACAACCACTATTGTAATATTTCCGTAAATTACGCAAAATTTATTTCGCTCTGTTGAAGGTTCTAAAAGATTTGAAGTTTATACATTACTGCTGATCCTAGCTTATTTAATTAATTTACATTTATTATTTATCAAATATTTTAAGAAGTCTTACTTATATATATATTTTTTTCTTTAAATCAAGAAGTGCTTAGCAATTTAGAACAAATATTATAAAGAAATATATTTTTGAAATAATTGAATCATCATTTTCAAAAAGGTCTCCTCTAACTTTTTTATAAATTTTATTTTTGGTGTTTACCAAATCTTGATCATCTGTTCGAGTATTCCACATGAAAATGGGACATATCCTCTGAGTTAAAGTACTTCTAGATGCATATCATTCCAGCCTTCATTTTCAAATGGGTAATCTCCTAGAGCCAGGCTCTCATCTCTTCCGCCATGCACGCGCTAACTACTTCTCAATACTATACTTAAATATCGTACATCTAAGAAGCTCTGGCAGTATATACTAGCTAATTACAAAGATTTCTGCAGTGAAATAATAAATGAACAAATCATAACTACAATGAATGAAGTGTCTTAACAATTTTAGCTTTCTCTTTCACTTTGCTTATTACTAGTGATTTCAATAAGAATTTACAATGATTAATTTTATATAAATACACGTCATTTTAAAGTACAATTCTACTTTCAGTAATCCAGGTTCATTTTGAAAATGGGTTATCTCCATTTAGAAAAATATTTTTTTCTCAGGATCCTGTTAATTTACAAAAGAATGCAAGCATTTTTACATGTAGAATCCCCTTTAATGATATAAAATTGTTTATGGAAGTTTCCTGAAATTAGCATGACAATAAATGTGTGTCTTTTGCTTTTCCTGTAAATCTTATAAAAGGGAAGAATACTTATTTTCAAAATAACTGATTCGATTGCCGATGGCATTTAATTTAATATTTGCATCAACGAGAAAAGCCTGAAAGGTGAAATACCAAGATACATGAAGTTATTTTTAGTGTTTTAAATGGACTGTAATAAGGTAAAAAATATAATGGTCAAAGAAGTAATTATCTATTAGTTAATAAGTGCGTTTTCATTCGACACACAAATAATTAATTTAAAACAGAATTGTCCATTTGGTTACCCTGAGCCACTGGGGTTAGCTATAGTAACTTGGCTCTCTCTTTAACTTAAGTGGATTTAGTACCTTTGCACCTTCAAAAATTCGATTTTTCAAATTTATTTTCAAAAAATAGCGTGGAATGTTAGGAGAATTTTAAAGTAAACCGTGTAAGAATCCGACAACTATTACTCCCTGAGTAACAAAAAATGTAATTGTTAAAAGCGACTTTTTCCATTAAATGTATTGTAAACAAATCGCTTTTTCTCAGTTTCGTTTTTTCACACTTTTCCACAGGATTAAAAAAATGTTTCGTATGTAGAGTTTTAAAATTTTACATGAGTGTTGCACTTGTAGGTCTTTATTCTTTGAACCTCCGTTTTGTTAATGGGATCATTAGATTTTATTTTATAGCATGATACATGAAAAAAGTTACAAGCTCCAAATTGTATAAGTTTTTTTAATTTTTCAATTTTTTTTAAATGTGAGATAAATTTAAAATTTGAGGTTTGCAGAATAAGATCATTATTTAACTTTAATTTGGTACAAGAATTATGGTTCTACTGTACATCTTTCAAATGTTATCTTGTAAGGAAAGCTAATTTATTTTTTAAATTTGTATACTCATGTTTCATGTTGTTTAAGAAAACATATTACTTTAATCGTAAAACTGGATCTAATACTTCCAATTATACACTTTATTACACAAACTGGCAAAGTTTCATATTAAAATGAGCAAAAATGGATGATATATGATGAATCGAAAAAAGTGTGTCAAAATGTCCTATTTTTGATTTCGAAAGGTACTAAGTCCCCTGACGAAACTTCTACTAACATGTTTGCAATAGTGGGGGAAATATAGCATGCAAAGAATAGCTAAGAATATCCACATGCTCTAATAGTGGGTATGTAGATATTCTTTGATGTGAGTATTGTTAAAAAGTGAAATTAGCACCATAATTGATAATATTGCGATGTACGCTCCTAAAATGATTTTTCCTGTTTGAAGATAATCGATTAAAATAATTCCATAACTATCCCAAGAAACAATCTCCATCACTTTCCCAGTCGAAAAAATAATTTTTGCTTTTTATGAAGTCGATTTCTCCTTTGCAGTCCACTGGTTTGACTACATAATGGTGTACTAAGTTAGATCTACAGTAATTAATCGGCACCCCAATTCTTGATTTATTGTGATTAAACAGCACCAACAGAGCTTTGGAAATGTTAAAGTGAATACGTTAATGGTTCTAACGTGAGCAACAAACGAACGGTCAATGGTCCAACGTCTAACGAACACATTCTTGGACATATCCACAGTGTCTGCTACCTCTTTCACTTTAATTCGACAGTCATCTAGTGAAATTTGGTGAACTTTAGCAATGTTATCGTCATTGGTTGCAGTTTTTGGATGTCCCAAACGCGTTCATCTTCTACCAAGTCAGTACGGCCACGTTGAAATCCAGCTGTCCAAAATTTCATGGCGATAAATGATGGTGCAGAGTCCACGTACACAGAATCCAATTCATATTTGATTTGCGATGGTGTATTGCCTTTCAAAATCAAATATTTATCGACAACTGGTTACTCATTTTTTTCTATTTTCACTAAGATATTCACATCGACTAGCTCGAAATGGCTAAAATTTTAATGAGTACCAGTCGAAAATGGGCAACCACTTTCCTTAGCTTTTATTGACGAGTATTGCCATCTCCACGTTAAGGTCAGACATTTTTCAGACCACCCTCGTATTCCACCATTCGAGTATCATTTCAGTCTGTAATATATATATATATATATAAATACCTTTAAAATGTTTTTAATATTGTTTTCTGTTATCACTATTAATTATTTATATTTTTGCATTTGTTTTATATTAATTTTATTTAATTCATATTTAGACTAATTTTTGTTTTTATTAGAATTGATATTTTCATTTTATTTTATATTTGTTTCAGTAATTTCACTACAACAACTTTTGACATATTTATTTATAATTATTTTAAAATAATTTAGTAGATTACAGATCAGCAAAACTAACCCAAATTTTACCTAAACCCTTTTTCAACAATATTTACTTGCAAAATGTATTGATATTAAAATATTTCACGTATCACATTAACTGTTGTCGTTGAAAAGAAATTAATTTGAAAAAGTTATTGAAAACACGAAAAATGTTGAAGTTTAATATTTGTATTTACTACTTTTTTGTTCATAAGTTCTGTAACTAATGTAATCTTAAATTGTTATTTACAGTCGAAGAAATTCGTATCCCCCGTCGTATTTTTCTTAATTCTTATCTAAGAAGGATAACATTTTTATCACTCTTAGTGGTTCAAAGTGAATTAAATTATGATGTTAATGGATGTTCTAATCAACTGAATTAACAATGTTAATTAATTTCTAACGTACAGTTTTCTATTAATGTATGCAGGATTTCTCACTTAGACGTGAGTGATATTTTTGTCATTTTTTTTTAACACCATTAAGCAGATCGATGAATACATATCGCAAATTAGTATGTGGCTCCTAAGGGCATTGTGATTTCCGCTCATAAATTTTTAACATAATTATTTCCTGAACTATTAAAGGTAATTGCAGGAAAATTTGGATTAAAAGTTTTTATGACACGAGAATGCAAATATGTTAAAGATTAAAATGAGATAGTTCACTTTTTTCATTAACCGTACGTAATGATCCTTATTATAATTCAATTTCTACGGCTTTTGAATTGGATAGAAATTATGGATTAATTTCCGCAAGCATTTGCTAATAAAATATATTAAGCATAACGTCGTATAAATATATTTAAGATGAAAACTATATCAAGGAAAGTAATATAAATATATACTTATACGTAATCTTTTTTATAAAAAATTTAAAATACATGCATTGAAACTTACATTTTAATCGCAGAAAATGCAAGAATTTACAAGTTTTATCTGTTTTTAAGTACAGTTATTTCGAAACATGCATTGCCTTTATCTAATTAGTACTTATTATAAATTACAGTAAGCAAAATTCAGTTAATTTGTTTTAATATTAACCAAATTATCACTATGTTTTGTTTTTGGGTGAACAGTTTTTATTTCCTTCAATTACTTATTTAATTTATTTTCTTTAAATATATTTTAGAGAATTAATACGATTGTATTAATTATCAAATCGAAAATAATATTGGAAGAAATAAGCTGCTCTGAAGTTTTTATTAATTATTATTTTTTTGCAGAATAATTTCAGAAGTATTCGATAAAATATTATTAGATTATTAATTATTATTTCTTCAATTTGAATTCATGTACAAATTGAATTTATCTCAAGCACATGAAAAATATTTCTGTTTAAATATAACGATTTCTACTCATTTTTCTACAAATATTTCGAGTTACTTTGCATCCAGCTTTTTGTGAATATCTTTTCACTCCTATCACAGTTTAATTTCCTATATTCTTTTATACGTTATAATATGTGCTTATTAGTTTTAATTTATTTCATTCAAAAGTGGAATAAATATGCTGAAAGAGCTTATGAATTTTTTATGTAGAAAGCACTTTTCAAAAGTTGTTTGCTAAAATTACTTATTCCAAATTATGATTGATTCTACACAAATTACATATTGTGTGCTGCATTTCCTACGTTTCTAACTTTTATATTCAAAAAATGAGTAAAGACACTAAACAATATTTTTTAAGAATAATAACGAAATGGCTGAATTGCAAGTTGGAAATGCAAAGAAAATTGCAGAGAATAAATATGAATTATGTAATCCATCAACGTGTTTTTAGCTCCATTACATTTATTTGACAGCATTCGAATTTGCTTGAATGATTGATATGCTATTACCAATATTATTACTTTCAGAATTTTTACTAGTATATTTTTAAAATACTAGATGACTCTCAAATACGCTTTTTTTACTATATTTATTCTTAAAATCAACTGTCAAAATAGGAATTTTAAACTAAAATTTCCATTCAAAATATTTTTATCGTTCTAAGGCGCTTTCGAAATAAGAAAAGGAAAATTTTATTACATCTAAGAGGGTACTAGAAATGGACTTTTGAATAATAAAAATTCTGTGAAAAGCGATCAAAACTTCTTTAAGATCAATAACTTCTAAATAGCTCGGAAATATCTGATTTCGCAACTACTGATCTAATATTAATAATTATAGTTTTGTCCACATCGTGTGTGAAGCGTAATTCAATAAATATATATTTATCTAAATTATACTGTATCTGAGTTTCTGATAAGCATAATAATTACGCAGCCATTACACTCGATATGATATTCAACTCACTGCTGAAGTAATGTAAATCTTCCTGACAATTCATGGAGAATATAATATGAATTATTTATTACTCTGAATTTCAAAGGATATCCTTTCCTTCAGAATAGTAAATAACTTCTTAAATTTAAATGCAGCTTTAAATGAAACTGCGGTATATGTTGTAAAGTTGCTCATATTATTTTTTATCTAGGATATATATTCTCAGTCTTTTAAACCTTTCAATTTAAGTTGTTTGAAACGCATCTAAAAGTGTGTATATTGTGCATAGTGTCATTACCATAGAGAAAATTAAATATATCAAATGTTCCCCATTTTTTACAATTTTTTCTTTCAGTGAATATTTTCTTTGAAAAATTTATTTAATTTTCGAAATAGTACATTCATGCAAATAATTGGTTATTTATCCTTGCTGGTACATTAGATCAAATGTTCAGCTGCGTTTTTTCTAGAACCACATATTTTATGTAAAGTTATGAAATGAGCATAAGAAGTACCCCAATTTGAAACTTTCTCATCTCGCAAAATAATTTTTTTAATAAAAAGCTATCTTTATTTAGTTGTTGTAAAAATGTCCACGCGATTTAAATTTAGAGCAAGAAAAGCAATTCAATTTTAGACATACTTTATTTGATTAATTAATGGCTCTAATAAAAATAATGAAATATTATTAATGTGTTATAAAAGTGTTGGATATCAATGCATATTTGTTTTCCCTTCCCCCAACGTAAAATAGAATGCGCCACGCCATGACAGCTCCGGTTGCGCACGCGCGCAATGGATGGCTAAGTTCTCTCCTAAGAACTAATACGTCACTATGATTACTGCTGTTGAATCTTTATGAGTGAAACTCACGCTGAACTCACACATGAAACTCAAGCAAAAAAATACAAGAAATGTATATAGGTATATCACAGTTGTGATTTATCTGAAAATAAAAAAAATATGTGTAATTATATTCATTCAGATTCTAGAGTAATCATTATATAATTGATGGAAAATTCCCAATTCATTTTTACAGAAAAAACTCCATTTACATATTGATTAAAATAATCAGTTATCATGAATTTGCGTAGCATTTAATTTTCATTGCATCTAAATAATTAAAACTTTAAATATTTTGATGTTATTCAAATATTTAAATGCAGACGGTAATGCAAGAACCAGTAATTCGAAAAATAAATAGATAGATTTTAGAAACAAATTAATATTATAAAGTTAACAAAGTTTTTCAATAAGAAAAAAGTTCTTTTTTTTATTGCAATGTCTTTATACATATAAAGGCCATACATTTCTTTTGAAATAGTTGAATGTAAGAAATAGGATTTATTTCTGAGCTATTTTTGCTGAAATTTATTGAATATTAACAGATTGTCTTTCCTAAGTTCCCTCAGAATAATTTTAAGAAACTTCTTTCGAATGTAAATTATTCGTTTTTATAAGATATATATATATATATATATATACTCATGGACAAAAAAATTAGGTCATCAAGAAGGAGTCGTCAAAATGAAACGAAATATTAAATACGTAATGACTATTTTGATATAAGTAAATGATTATTTATTTCAGAGAAAAAGGCAAAAGAACGGAGGATTCAATACCCTGTTGAGCCCCCTGTAATGCGAATGCACGATACGATCGGGCATTGAAGCATACAAGTTCTGTATAATGCCTTGAGACATTTCGTTCCATATTTGCTGTATCCTTGCCTCTAGTTCGTTCAAACCCGTGGAATGTCCAACTCGCCGTCCAAAATGATCTCAGATATGCTCGATATGAGACAAATCTGGCGCTCGAGCAGGCCAAGGAAGGGTAGTAACAGTGCGGAGACATTCTTGTGACACCTTTGCCATGTGAGACCGAGCATTGTCTTGTTAAAAAATGGCTCCTGGGAGCCGTTGCATGAGTGGCAACGCAAGTGGTTGCAGGATGTCATGGATATACCGCTGGGCTGTCATGGTGCCACAGATCAATACTAGGAGTTACCGTGTATTGTAGGCGATGGCACTGCATCCCATCCCATCAGCTGTGGGAGCTGTTTGTCGATGTAAAGTAAAGGCAGGAAGGATTGAGGCGTTCACTATGGGGTATCCACACTCGAACACGATTGTCATCACTGCTGAGATTGAATCTGGATTCATGGCTAAAGACGACCTGGTTCCATTCCGCTGCAGTCCAGTTTCCTCGTGCGAGGCACCACTGCATACGGAGGCGTCGATGGGTGGGCGTCAAGGGCAGCACACGTAATGGGCACCGCGATCCCAAATGTCCTTCAGCCAGGTGCCTTCGTATGATTCGAGAAGACACAGGGAGCCCTAGTAAAGGTGCTACCTGTGCCTAGAAGCAGCCGATGAAGCAGTTGGCTGTACGCGTTCATTTCCCTACGATGTGGCGGTCTTCTGGACGACTGGTGTGTCGAGGGCGTCCTGTGTCTGGACTACGTGTAAATGACATCTCTCGGATCCACTGGTCCCAACACCTCCTCACAAAATCAGAGCGGCCTAATTGACGAGCTACTAGCCTAGCTGACCACCCAGCTTCCATCAGGCCGATGATTCTCTCCCTCTGAAACTGCGACAGCTGCTCATATTATCTTCGAAAAGGGCGTAATGTCATGTCTACTTCAGCTCTTTCTTTATAAACGGTTCAGCACACTAAAATAAGCTTTGGTTATCTATTTTATACTCCACGGACCACGACGTTAAACGCCCTCTACCGGTTATACGTAATGCGCAATCACGCTGCATTTCTAATCATTTGCATATCTCCCAGACATGAACCTTCATGCTAAGATTCATTACGATCCCGCTATTATTTCTTGGTGTGCTAATTTTTTTTGTCCTTGAGTGTATATATATATATATATATATATATATGTATATATATATATATATATATATATATATATATATATATATATATATATATATATATATATATATATATATATAATATTATAGCTTGTATTACGTATAATTTATGATTGCAGAAAAATATCTTGGTCATGTAGGATGACTTATAATCAGTATTTTTTTATTTTTGGAGATACTTTTTCGCATATATATCATTAAAGATTTCCGGATGAGAATTATTTTATCGTTATATATTATGAAAGAGAAAAGAATTTAGGAAATTTGTAAGAAAACAAATTAATTGGAAATGAAAAAACTCTTTAATGTATATACTAAACAAAGCAATTTTAAATAGCTGTATGATATCCACCAGTAACCATTAAATAAAATTTTCCGAGAAGATTTTTATTGCTTTTTAAAATAAATATCAGTAGTTGAAAGTTTTTTGATATATTTGTTACATATTGACCTATTTATTTGTGTATTTGGCTGCAAATGTACCATTATCTATTTATATATTAATTTATTATCATTTTATTTCGTACATTTAAAACAACTTTAAAAGCGAAATTGTAATATAGAATTAAGAGTCAAATTATTTGTCAATTTAATGTAATACAACCCCTGAAATAAATAAACATATTAGCTATACCCTTAGTTAACTTCATTTACAAATAATATGACACTGCTAACAAATTTTCAGCCTTCAAACACAGTGGATTCTCTTTTTCACTTCAAAATATTTTCGGTGGTTTATTTTAGATTATTTAATTAAGATAGAAGATTTCTTCTATTTGTAGATTTCACTTACTTTCAATCCACTACCTTTTTTACTATTATACATCATTTTAGGAAAGCAATTTTCATCCGATATCAGTATTTGTTTTTAGATTTTCTTTATCTAAACTTTCCTCTGTTTCAGTCTCTGAATAACGATCTCTTTCATTTATCTGCTCTTCACTTTCATAATTACTTCTTTCCTCATTATAATTGCTTAATTCTTCATCGATAACTCTTGCTGAAGTTTGACATAATCATCAGGATGAACTATATATTTTTTATCTTTGTGAACTTGATAAACATAACAGGTCAATTGAAAAGTTCTCAGCCTACCAAAGTAAAACACATTTTTTTTTTGGCAAAATTAGTTTTTTTTATTTAATATAATTCCCTTCAAGGGTGATACACTGATTATAGCGACCCTCCAACTTTTCGATACCATTTTTGTAGTACGATTTGTCCTTTGCTTCAAAATAGGCCTCAGTTTCGGCGATCACCTCTTCATTCGACGAAAATTTCTTCCCAGCGAGCATTCTTTGGAGATCTGAGAACAGGAAATAGTCGCTGGGGGCCAGATCTGGAGAATACGGTAGATGAGGAAGCATTTCGAAGCCCAATTCATGGAATTTTGCCATCGGTTTCACTGACTTGTGACACGGTGCATTGTCTAGGTGAAGCAGCACTTTCTTTTTCTTCAAATGCGGCCATTTTTCAGGGCGATTTCGTCCTTCAAACGGTCCAATAACGCTATGTAATAGTCGCTGTTGATGGTCCTTCCTTTTTCAAGGTAGTCAATGAAAATTATTCCATCCGCATCCCAAAATACAGACGCCATAACCTTGTCAGCCGACTGTTGCGTTTTCCCACGCTTTGGAGCTGGTTCATCGTGTGCAGTCCACTCGGATGACTGTCGATTGTAATTCGGAGTTAAATGATGAAGCCTTGTTTCATCCATTGTCACATATCGACGCAAAAACTCGGGTTTATTACGCTTGATCATCTTCAAACACTGCTCCGAATCATCAAATCGTCGTTGTTTTTGGTCAAAAGTGAGCTCGCGTGGCACCCACTTTGCACAGAGCTTTCTCATACCCAAATATTCGTGAATGATATGATGTACACGTTGATATCTTTAGAGTGTCTGCTTTTTCATTCAATTTCAATTGACGGTCATTTAAAATCATTTTGTGGACTTTTTTTAATGTTTTCGTCGGTAACATCCTCTTTTGGGCGTCCACTGCGTTCACTGTCTTCGGTGTTCATTTCACCACGTCTAAACTTAGCATACTAATCCTTGATGGTGGATTTTCCTGGAGCAGTGTACGGAAACTCGGCATCAAGCCAAGTCTTTGCTCCAACTGCATTTTTTCCCTTCAAAAAGCAATTTTTTATCAACACGCGAAATTCCCTTTTATCCATTTTTTTCACAATAACAAAAGTCGCTTCACTCAAAATGCTATAATTCACAAACTAATGATCTGACAGCTGTCAAATTTATACACGCATCTTTTGAGGATTAGGGCTAACTAAAAACATATGAATTTAATTCTAGTAGCATCATCTATGTGTCAGGCCGGGGACCTTTCAATTGACCTGTTATAAAAAATTCAAATACATTTCATATTGTAAGCAAATAGTTCAAACTAAATAATTCATAAGTATTGATAACAAATAATTATTTTTCAAAACTCATATAACAAAGTAAGAAGAGCAAAAAAATATATATATACTAATTCTCTAACATAGTGAACCATTATGTGAGCCATGCGAGACTAGTCGAAAATATTCTTAGAAAGCGAAGGAAAAGATTATGACTTTCACCTTTTAACATCTACATTTTCTGAAATGGGTAACTGAATAGACGCTCAATAGGAAGTAGATGTTAGTATTATGTGATCTTTTGGAATGTAGGAGAGTTTTTCAAGGACTGAAGCTTTCTGTGCCTGCTTGTGTAAGGGTAGAGACCCCCGGAGAACACGTGCTGTTCAATCTGGCCGTCCATTGCCCTGAATAATATAATGATGTCCTTGATGTGGCTTTAAAATAATGATATCCTTCCCAAATTCTTACTAAAGAAAAATTTATCTAGAATCATTCTGAAGATAGAAACGAGATTTGTCAGTAAAGAGTCCTCGAATCCAATTACCTAAGCTTTAGTAACGATGATCATTTCCCAGCTCAAATGTTCTTTGACACATTTTCTCAAAAGTCGTTGATCCTTGAACAACTTATCTTGTTATTGGACCTCAAAATAAATCATTCAATTGTTGCAAAAGAGCGTAAATAATTATTTAAAATTCTTACAATAAATGTCAAATTTATTTATTAATTGATTAAAATAAAAATCTAAATTGCATTACAAACAAACATTAATAAACATATTCTGTACTATATATATGTATACAGAGAGAGTGAAATATATGTATATGTCATTATATGAAAATATTTATTTTTCCTTGACAAGTAAAAGAAAAACTAGGACGGTAAAATTTACAGTAGACTCATTTCAAAAGTTACAAAAAAGTTTTTAGTCTAAAAGTATCTAAGAAGTACAATTTTAGTGGTATATAATCTTTTTAAATTGAAAAAATTATAAAGAAATATAGAGTTTTCATTTTTTTACAAATCTGGTTTGATATGATGCATGAACCCTAATTAAAATTTCTCATGATCAGTATAATAATTTTTTACATAAATTTGTCTATTTATTTTATTTATTAATCCATTATAGTATGTTGTTTTTGTGACAACCAGAATTGAAAAACAAACTGTATAAATTTAATTTTTTTTAACACTTTTTTTTTAATTAATTTTTTTCAAAAAATTTAGCAGTTTCTCATTTTTTTTAAAAATTAAATTTCAAAAGTTAAAAGTTTCTAATTTCCTGGCACCTGAAATTAAATCCTCTTGAACTCTCAAAATTTGTAATTAATTTAATAATTATCTTAAAATCGAAATTAAAAAAAATGAGTGAAACATATCTTATTGCTACGTCTCCTACCATTTAGGGGCACCGTATACAAACATCTAAACTAGGCCACCTTATCCAGTAGCTAGAAATTCTTTCGATTTAAACCACTTTCAAACTTCCCTTTTTCATTTCATACATTTATGCCGAACGCAATGGGTTAGATAGCAGAATTTATTTACGGAACATGCGTTTTGACAGATATTTTAGCTTTCCGAGAAGGGAAATCTCTCCAGTAAACACATGCTTCACTTGGAATAAAAACATAAATAAATGTTAAAGCTATGTAAACACATCCTTTTCCTACAATTTTTTCACGTAGATTGGCTCTATTCACCAAGTCTATTGTTTAAAATACGTTTCTATTTTTTTACACTGACTTCGAAAGATATGACTCCATATTTATGAATAAATGCATGAAAGATAAACATTCACGATACATTACATTTTTCTCTATCCGGATTTCTTACTATAGAGGCAAATATCAAATAGGAATTTCAAATTCAAATTCATATATATTTCAAATGAAAATAATAAGACTGGAACACCTAATATATATTTGGGAGAACAAGTACACAAGTTTTGATAATCAAACTGCATTGAAAAGCGGTAATTTTTTTTTTCAAAGCTGTTTCAGGAGTTGTTTCTCATTTATTTACGAGCGTGCATACGGAAACAAAGATTGTTCCAAGAACTATAGTCTAAATCAGTTTCAAGTAAGGGAAATGAATAAAATAAAATTTTTAATTTTGTTTCAATTTAATATGGATAAAAATATGAATACATCTTACGTGCAATCGGCAATTAAAATTCAAACCAAAATAGTCTATGACCTAACAAATATTTTATAAGCAATCAAAAATATATTATTCTAGATTTTAGAATTATTAGTTTTTTTTTAAATTGCCATCAGATATATTTTAATTCATAGAAAAAATCATTGATTGCATCTTTGGATCAGTGGGATTTATTTAGTAATAAATGTAATAATTTGTATTATTTGTTAATGTACTATATATTGAAATTCCTAAAATATAATGACTTATAGAGGGATGTAAAGAAAATTCTATAGACTCTATCAGTTTCTTCAAGATAAGTGGAATCATTAAACCTATTTAGTATTACCTAACAACGCTTTTCTAAAAATTAATAAAATGAGAACTTTTAATAAAATAATTTGCTAACTCTATAACTTTATATTTTATTTGTCTTTCAAATAACATTAAAAATATAAAGCATTACTGCAAATTACAATAAATCCACATAATTATGAAAATAATCAGTTTACACCCTAAATATGTGGAAGAAATATTATTTAGTATCGCAAAAAATCAACCTTAAATTAATATTAATTCTGATTTGATTAAAATCTACATTTAGAAATTTTATTACTACATTATTATTGTTATTTAGATGGGAAGCTCAATTGCTGGAAATGAGTTATTTAAAATTAAACAAATTATTAACACCCAAATAAAAAAAAATACAAAATTTGAAGCTGTTCTTGGGAGATACCATATACTGCTAGTTATTTACAAATATTATAACGCTTTCATTGTAATTTTGCATCATCATATATATTTCTCATGTCACATATAAATTATGTTCATCATAAATTTTAAATTATTACATTCATTATAGATTCATTATGATTTCAAAAGGATGGTGAACTTTAAAAATATCAAAAATAGAACCAATTATTAAAGAAAATGATGATAATTATTTAACTCCTTTTCTTGAATAATTTGTACGAAACTGTATATGTCGAAGTTATTTGAGGGTTATAATGTCGTTTTTTTATGTTAAATTGAAACAAAGAAATTTTTACCAGGTATTTATTTTTAATCATTGATGTATTCACACTCGTTATCAAAACCTTTTTACCATTTAGTATGCAAATCTTTAATGCCGGATAGCTAAAAATCAAATGGATTTCGAGCAAAATATCTGGACACGGTATTTTGGATATCATCTTAATTATCAAATTTTTTGCCTCTTGGAAAATACAGTAGTCATTAGAATAAATGGAAATCCGATGGACGAGTATGGTGGGTGTGGCAATACTTCATTAATCTTTCCCAGGGGTTTTCTTGCGCAGTGTGGTCTTGCATAATTGCATTGCAGAATAGCACCTTTTATAGAACAATCAAATGGTACTTTTCAATTAAAGATTGATTTACTCGACCCAATTCATCACAGTGATGGTCTGAATTCACAGTTTGTCCAGGTGTCAGCATTTCAAAATGAACGATCCTGCGATTATTCTACAAAACACAAAAAAACACTTTACCTGCACTTCTTAGCTATTCATTTTGTGAGAGATTCTACCTTTTGCGTTTTAGCTTATCATAGATGACCATTTATCATCTCCAGTGATCAAGCGATCAAAAAACTATTCTGTATTGTGTCACTGAGCAATAAGTTGCATTCGGTGGATCGGTTAGCTATGTTTTCTTTGGACAGATTATGCCGTACCCAAATCACTGCACTGCTTACTTTACCAATCTGCTTCAAATGTTCTTTGATGGTCTATCAAGTTTGGTTAAGATTGTTTGATTGTACCTCGATTTTTTGATAAGTGTTTGCTTCCATTTCCGCTCTTAACATGTCCTTTTCTATTGTTGTACATCTTCCTGATCGTTACTAGTCGGAAAGATAGAAATTACCAGATTTGAACTTCCAAAACTACCTTTAGTATTTATGAACGTCATGTGTTTGGATAAACATCACAAATGTTTTTGGTAGCAACCATTCATTTACTACTCTTGTGTGTCAGATATATACCATTTCTGGTATTTAGAAGACCATTTTATTTAAAATTAAAAAAAAAAAATATTTACAAGTAAACATGCCACTCTAACGTTAAAATGTCTTAAATACGACTTTGAAGTGCACAATGAGCTGATAAATTAATAACGATATCGACATCCGCAGAAACAACATTACTTTCCGGTACCCCTTAATAGTTTCTTAAAAAAGTTATAAGAATTTAAAACATATAAAAGACTTCAAAAATGTATGCAAATATGCAAAAAAAATAAATATATGACTTATTTTGCGTTTTTTTCCTTAAGTATTAGAATTAATATTTTTTACTTTCCAGCCTTCTCGCATATTAACTATAACTCTAAATTATTTACCTTGAGTTTATCTATTTCTACACCACTTTTCCAAAAGTTGAAATATTGCATTGTTTTTCGATTGTCCATCTGCTGGTTTTTTATCATCGCACCAGGCTTTTGAAGAGTCTCTTGAAAATCATATAAGGTTTCAAAATTATTTATGATTATTTCTGCATTTATAATAATGAATGCTGTAAGTAGGCACTGTCCAAAACCTTAAAAAAAGGCCAAAAAATCGAATTTGTGCATCTAAAATGCAGAGGAAATGGGATCAATATCAATGGTAAAATTCTTCTGAAAATATGTGTACTGAAAAATGTGTTTGGAATGAAGATTCACGTACTGATAAAATGGAAGAATTGTTAAGCATTGGCGCCAAAGAATTAAACATGTTTAACTTCTACAGCTGAATCAACTAGTTGTGCAAAAGAAAAAAAATTATTTTGAATTACAATATCTGATGTTCCCTTTTATGTTACATTTCATTAATGATGTGAGATACTATTTGTGCTCCTTGGATGTTACATCTAATGGTAATCATGGCTTCTTCTCAAAAATGGAATGAAATGCAATATCTGGAATAAAATATTTATTCCTATATCTTATTACCTTTGCTGTGATAGAAGTAAATACTTCGAGACAAATAAGAAAACTAGTAGCAGCATTTTTGAAAATAATAAGGAAGGCAAAACAGGAGGAGAGGTTTACTCAATGGCTATTGGTATTCTGCAATGGATAACAAAATATTTTCCAGAAATTTACACAATTTGTATAAAAAAAACTTTTAAAGTTAACATTCTTGAAAGTTCTTATAAAATTGTTTGAAACCCCAAGGGTAATTACCGAAAAATACTAATAGTATTATTGATACCATAGTCTCGTACTCCAAGATATGATAGAAATTAGACCGTTCTTTGTTGTAGGGAATTGGAATTGTAATCGATATTTTGACTAGGCTTATCAAAGACTATGCTATACTCTCCAAATATTAACCTGGATGTGCACTGCGAAAAGCCATAATTTAGAAAAGAGAACAAACTTCTCTAAAAGGTTAAAACTAATCTGGTAGAATGTAACGAAAACTTTGTGGGATCTTTTTTAAACTGAGAAAAGATCTCAAGAGAGATGAAAGTTGTTAAGGTTATTTAGACAAGGTCAGTTAAAAATTTCGGCATGCGATACTTGAATATCTTGTCAAATGATTTTGTCATGACGTACCAAAATCTAAAAACATTAAATAAATATGGTGACAACATAGAAATTACACAGGAAGAATGTGTAAATCAAATGGCCAAATTTTTTTTACAGGACTTCGCAATAAGATTTCAGAGTGTTGAGGTGAAGTATTACGATTTATGAACAAAAAAGAAGGCATGTTAAAATAAAGCACCATAGTAAGGCTAACAAATATTTATAGAAAAGCTATACAAGGAAATATTCAATAAGTACAAAAGATAAAAACAACAATATTTCCCCCATTTTTCTGCGGTTGATCTACAGACGAAGTGCCTAACCATTATAAATGTCCCATGGGTATGACATCATAGTGTTTATATCAGAGACCATTGAATAACAATTAAAAACCTAAATGGCATTCGTCAATGAAAATTAAGTTAATTAAACTTTTTCTGGAAAAAAAATACTTCCAGTGTATTAAAATCTAGTGAAAAACCTATCCAACGAGTTTTTAGAAGACGTTTCGCTGCAAATTGTCAGAATTTTAATGAGAGAATTCTTAATAATATATTAAAAAACAATCTAAAAGAAACCTTTTTTTTTCCTCAAAAGAGAATGGAAAATATTGTAACTTTTGCCAAAGAAGATTTTAATTTTGACTGCTTAATTAGCTTGGAGAATTATTTTTCAATTTATTTTCTAATATTAAAAATATGTTTTTAAATATTTTTTGCAATTATGAAAAATATTATGTTTTAAAATATATTTCCTAATATTTAAAAAAATGCCAAGTTTCAATTTAATTTTTATCATAAAAAAGTTTCACTTCTTATTCAAATTTTAATATTACAGTTCTTAAGCTTTATGCATTATTTTCTAACATTAAACAAGTTCCGTTTATTTTTTAATTATCTAACGATAAGGAAATAAATGCTTTATTTTAAAATTAATTTTCTAACATTAAACTTATTACTTATTAAAAGAAATTAAACTTATATATTGATGTTTAAAAAACAACTTCTTAAAATATTTTACAATAATTCTGAAATATTTAACTTTAGAAAGACCGGAATTTTTCTTTTACTAAAAAACCCTCCAAATGACTGGTAGAAATAAAATAAAAATTAAAATATATTAAACACATTTTTAAATAAAAATTATCAAAAATATACATATTTCAAAGAAAAAAAAATAGTATTTTTTATAACTTGTTGAAATTTATGAGGGACAAGAATGTTTTTGTTTCTAAGTACTCTATACCAGACGGTTAGCATAATAAATAATGAAAAGGAAGTGCCAGAAACTACGGCATTTTATAATTTTACAAAATATGATGTAAACATATTTTGTCAATGACCAAAACACGCGTAACTATTCAGAAAAAGCAGAAAGTCGAAGACGGCTGATGCATGTTTTTCACAATATTTTAGATTTAGCTTCAATAAACCCATGTATTTTGTGCAAAGAAGCTACAAGTAGAATACCTAGATGAAATTGTTTTGCTTTAACTTTCTGAACCACTTCAACAAAATCATGAAATAATCAAAACCATCCCACGAGCTGCTTCTTAAATTTATGGTTGGAAATCAAATGAAAGAAATCGTACCTAATGCCAAATTGGGCTGTGTAGTAAAAACTAGACTGCACAAACTTGATGCATATGAAATCGATATGTGAGTGGTACATGTAGTGTAGCTGATAAAGTATACATGTAGAATGTGTGTATGTAATAAGTATTTATATATAATATATCTCACTTATTTAGTATTTTACTATAGATAGAGAGAGATAATCAAAATGACGATTGCATCCTTTATTATGTAGTTCAAATATATCAAATATAATATTTCACAATTATGCTGATTGTTATTTACTGTTATATTTGATTTTTGAAAAAAAAATTGTAAGATTTTGTTTTATATGTAAGCTATTTCTTTATTAAAGTAATATGTGATTTATTGATTTCAAAATGTATAAAGACTTTTACATCGACACGCAGTCAAGGTGGAATCATTGTGTTATAACGCAGAGTAGAATAAAGTGGATGCTTTGAATATTTGATTCTTTTGGAATTTCCCACCTAGATTGCTCCATTGTACCGATAATGATAGTATTTTTTGTCTTCGATTTCTCAGCAAGAGTAAGGGAAGTAAAATTTATCAATAGTGATTTTCTTGCCTTTGCCCAAGAATGGTTCATTCGGACACAAAACGACATAGCATGAAAGTAATAATTTTCTGGTCTAGTTTCATCTTTTCCTAAAAAGGGAATGACGTTCACCACAGATTTTGACTCTACATCTGCTGCAATCCAAAAATTAGTACCAAATTTATCAGGCTTACTTGTAATGTATGGTAAGAATAAATATTTAGTTTTAGATATCTAGTTTTAGTTGCTCACCAACTATTATATTTTCTTTAGGTTGGTGGCAAAAAATAGTGTTTTCAAAGAATTGAACCCAAATAGAGGATATTAGAGCAAATTTATCATTTTGCAATATTTGAGATCTTGAAGACTTTCTATCAAAACTCATAAACTTCAATATTTCCTTGAACTTATATCGTGGCATAGTATCATACAAAAATGTAGACCAACGCGTCTTATTCTATTAATTACTGATAACAATTATTTTAGTGCATTATGTTCCTCGGGCGTACATAAGACTTAAAAAGGCATACAGCTCTTCCATTGACATAGACCAGTTTTCATTTTGGAGTTGCCTTCGAGCTCCTGTTTCAGTGCATTGCAGTACTATTTTACTCATAGAATTATCTACAAATGGATAAAAAGCGCCAGATATTCTTCCGCTTTCTACGTGTCTCTTTGCATAGGAAGTAACTCTACCGGGCCCTGACAGTATATTTTGATTTTGAAAGCGTATGGGTGTACTATTGGTAGGTATTTTTGTCCACATTTTACAGTCTCGTGCAACTTCATTACTTGATGTAGGTCCCACATCAGAAACCTTCAGTAACGTAACATTGTTTTCAGTCTTTTTACTTTTTCGCTTATTTTTCAGAAGTATATTGGTAGATTTAGTTTTGGTTACCGCAAATTGTTTTTAGGCTTCGTCATCAAATTCAGAATCAGAGACAGGTGTTTCAATTTTCTTTGGAAAAAATTCGTTATCTTCCTCATGTATTTCTTCTCCGTCTGATTCATGTTCATCTAATTCAAGCAAAAGTTGAACAATTTCAAAATTCAATACAAGACCTTTACGACGAGTCATGTTCCACTGAATATCGAAAAATACTCAAGTAATACTACTTTTTCTTTTTCACATACCATCTCTCTTGAGAGCACAAGTCATTCAACTGAACAAACAGGTGTTTCACTTGAAATATCTGCTTAACATTTCCCATGAAAATATACATCGTTTACAAAGGGAGGGGGGAGAATAGGGGAGATAGTAGAACGTAATGTTTCTTCTTTCAGTTAAAATAATAACATTTTATCTGTCTAAATACTTGTTTTTTTATTACATATTTCATTTTATTATGGTTTTTTGATTTTCATTATCGATTTCAAGTAGCTTTCCATACTGCCGTCAAAATGACGGCTTTCTGTCTTTTTAGTTATACGACAAATTTTCTTCCCCTCTTTACTGCAGAATAAATTTATGTAAAAGTTCTTACATGTTTTATCTGAAATTAATAAACGTCAAAAATTTTTAAATTCCTGGGGACAAAATTAAAAACGTAACACATAATAAACTGCGAAACCGTCAAAAGGACGGTAGCCGTCTTTCTAGTGTTAACGTATTAGTTAGTTACAATAGTCTAAGAATAACACAAAAAAAAAAAAAAAAAAAAAAAAAAAAAAAAAAAACATTCCAGTTAATGTTACATAATTCCTTTTCAAAATAAATATAACAATATATTTTGCTTTATATTTCGCAAGGGTTTTGCTTATTATTAACAAAATATTTTGTTATACATATACATAATGAGTCAGGAACGTGAATTTTTCCATTTGTATTATCTGAATCATAAATGAAAAAAAAAAATCATTTCATGAAGACGATCCACTTCATGAACTATGTTTACATAAATAGTTTGCAGTTAATAATTTGTTTCTCGTGTTCTCCAGCACACATTCATAAGAATCACGAATTTTACTTACATTCTCTCCCATGAACGTATCTCGTTTTTCTGGAACTTATTGGAATGGGGTATATTTCATCTGGAAAAATCTTGGATATTAACGCATTCATTATATTTGAGAGAAATGTTGAAAAGACGGATAACAGTGAAAAGTCTTCTTTAGTATGAAAAGTCTTCTGTGAAAAGTGTTGAAAAGTCTTCTTTAACAGTGATTTTACTCCACACCTTAGGTTTCAGAGACATTCTCCTTTTCGAGGGATATAAAATACCTTCATCATCTTCTTTTGCATACAAAACATTAATATGCACTCGTGTTTTTTTTTTTTTGGAAAAGTATTCATTGAAATGAATATCAGTGCTCCTAGTTGAATCATATGCTTTAGAAGGTTGTCTATGGTAAGTTCCTTAATATTATTGGGTATTATGTAAGTACACATATTTTCAAAAAAACACATTCTCCTGGCAGAATTATTCAAATCTTCCCATTTTCGCTTTCAGTTGAAATCAGCATTGCCAGACAACATGATCCTTATTGCAATATTTAAGACTAAAAAAAGATCAGAAATTAATTATGTATCTAAGTTTGTGTTATTATGTATCTAAGAAATTTATTTTTCGTTAATTATGTATCTAAGAAATTTATTTTTCATTAATTATGTATCTAAGAAATTAATTATGTATCTAAGTATGTCAAATTTTATTTCCTGCAATCACAGTCTTCTTAAGAAACCTATATTATTTTCAACCAGTCAAAGCTTATCAATTTTTTTTAGATCTACCCCTTCCTTTAATCATGATAAAAAATGTTTTTATCCTTACATTCCTGCAGTGAGTTAGCAAAGTCTGCATATAATTCAGAAAATAATACCCTTCTTATAAGAAAATATAGCAGATAAACATATAGACGAAAACATATACATATTCAGAAAACTCAATTTGTAATTCAGTATGTTCTCAGATAAAGTTAACAGCAGACCTTAAGGGAATATTCACTGCGAAAATATGCCCTGAATAAAATCATAATCGATACGAAAAGTATGTGCACAGATATTAAATATTTTATAAAGTCTTATTGTAAATGATAAAAAAACACAGGTTGTCAAAAGACAAATACGTTTAGGAAATATTGTTAGAAAAGTTAAAAATAAACTTGTTAAACATTTCTGGAATTCATTATTAAACTGAGTTGTAGTGAATGGAAAGAACATTTAGTATGGATTTATGAAAGTTTAAAGTAAAAAAGTAATAATTAAAGAAATGATTAAAAAAAAATGTAAGAAACGAATTTTTTAAAAAAATAATTTGAGTATCAGCTGAAACAACAGAAGAAATATATATATGATTTACCTTTAATGTTTTAATTTTAAGATAATTATTGGATAGAAAGCTTAAATGTTAAAAATTACGAAAAGAGAAATTCACATCGTCATGTACGTGATAGAATGTACAACATAATCAAGTTACTTTCATATAAGTTTTGGTGCGTTCGTTGTAGGTGATAAAATTTTTATAAATACAAATATGATAGTCTTTAGAAATAAATTCTGCACCATTTGGTTAAAAATGCTGTGGAATATTTATATAAAAATATATGGGAATATTTATATAAAAATATATGGGAATATTTATATATTTCCTATTCATATAAAAATTGTTAGAAAATAATTTCTGTATGTATTTTAAATTGACATTAAAATATAAGCACTGCTAACTATATTTTTCTATAAATTTACAGTTTTTGATTGTAATTACCTCATAATTTAATATTCTTGTATATTACAATATAGTCTGGTTTATTCATATGAAAAATGTTCAACTAATTAAAAGGGGAAAAAGTGTTTTTAATAATAATATCCAATACAGCAGTCTTATAGAAAAATTAAAAAAAAAAGATATTTGTAATTTATGCAGATTAAAATAGTACTATTAATGTAAATGAACTGTTAGAGTGAGAATAATATCTATTCCTGTAGACTAATAATATCTATTCACATAGCATGTTTGCAAAAGAAATAAATTATGTTGGTACTACAGAATTTAACCGATGAAGCTAAGTTAGTTTACTTCTCCTTAATTCTACAAACCGGGATACTAGCTCTACCTTCTGATTCAACTCTAAATGGTGGTATATATTCAACTTCATATCTTTCTATGTAGGATAAGTTTTCTCGAAAAAAAGATTTAGTCGATTGAAGCAATTGTATTTCGACTTCGCCATATTATGGATGAGTTATGAAAAAAAGTCCCTTTCTTTATATGTGACGATGGAAGTTAAGGAAATAGATTTTAAAAATTAAATGAAATAATTATAGGGAAATAATTTCAATATTGTTTTACTTTTAAGTTAGAAGAATGTATGTGAAACGAAAATTTTGAATAACTGGTATTTAGCTTTAAAGACTATACTTTTCCAAGTAAACTTTTCTGCCCACAACTATTTATTTCTCTATATCTCTATCACAATAGAATTAAAATTTATGCGGCTATTTTCCTTTATGATAAATCCGAATTTGAATACTCATTGATCAATAAACACAGTCTTTCCATGTGTTGATGGTTTTCGACAAGCATTGTGTTGACGGAAATGCTAACGGCTGGTATTGCTTAACCTCGCCTGCATTACTAATGGAACGCATTCAAATTAGCGTCTGCGGTCACGGTCTTAATGGAAATTTCCCCTGTGCAGGAAGTCTGGAGAAGCGGAAATTTCAAGCTCAATATAGGCAGAAAATGTACCTTCCTCTTGTTGAACAGTCAACAATGGGCATGTAGTCGATAAATGCATGGTGGTTTTAGCTTTATTGAACGAAATACAACTAAAAACCGAGTTATATTTCTATCTAGAATTTATTTTACATTGAATGATTTGAATTTCGATAGTTGATTCATTTCAGTTAAATTTATAAGCTGTGTCTTAATTTTTAATTTTAGAACTATCTACTAAACGTAGAAATAAAAACAAATTTGGAAGTTGAAGAGCATAAAATGAAATATATAGATGATGCAAGCAAATATTTTCGATTACATTTTTGATTTATTTCACAATAATTGCTATAATCATATTGAATGAATTACATTGTTGATTTTTTTTCCATGTATAAGTTATTTTTTTATCCAAAAATATTAATACAGAAACTTAAAAAAATAAATATTAAACATTAGTTATAATAACTAGTATTTAGTGAAAGTTAGACTGCAAATAGTTAATAGTCAAAAATTAGTTAGAATACAGTGCTTAAGATATCTAAAATTATGTATAAGTGACATATTTTGAAGCTATACTCTTCACATGATATTCATGTTTTTTATGAACAAATTAATTTAAATATTATTTCAAATTCAGTGTTTGTATTTTCTTCTGGTTTATGACATCAAAATAAAGTTATTTAAGACCTTAGAGCAGCGGCTTATATAAAAATAAACAAAAACGGTATTGTTAAAAGGAATGTAGAAAAAAAGTAAGACAGTTACTAAATTTCAGATCGGATTATAAAATAATTTTCAGCCATGTCATTTCTTGCAATTAGAGTAATCGTTGAGAGAAAATGTACACTTAGAATTAATAGTCGAAATGATATTTAATTGTAAGTTAGTACTCTACAACAACAAGAAATGATTAAGGACTGAACGTGGGCAAGATAAAACGTATTGGTTTAAGTATGGAATTACAAATCTCGGTAAGATGTTGAGTCCCGTTATTTCAAATGCATTTTACCACACGTCGTGGTAAGGAGTCGCAAATGCTCTGAACTTCGTATTCATTCAACTCTTGGATTTAGAGAGGCGATAGCAAAACAATTTCAAAGAAATTCTACGGTTCCTTTGCTTAAGTTAGAAATCGACTTAGCTTAAAATGGAAAAATTGCCCTTACTTCTGAGTTATGGTCTTTTTTTTGGGTAATTCTCAGTTATATTTAGTTATATTATAGCTGGTTAAACTATAACAACCGACGAACCACTAATGTTATATAATACATGTTACAAATTTTTAGAGTAAATGGCTAATAAGCCTGATAACTTTAGAATAAAATTCCGACTGATTATAAATTTAGAGAGTAAATATTTTTTGTATGGTTATATTTATCTAGGAAATGATAAAGAGAGGGGGACAGAAGTATGCAGAGCTTATATTGACTATATGATTACGCAACCAATAGTTTTATTTTCTTTAAAAGGAATATATAACTTTTGATAAATATTTTACATTTCAAAAACATTGTTGACTCATAGAAAGCAAGTCAAACATTGTGGACTCTTCTATTATTACTATAATGCATATAACTATATAAGAAAGCCACTGATTTGTAAAGATGCAACTCCTAAGCGATTCTTAAAAAAGTTCTAGTGAACGGATAAAAATTACTTTCCGGTGTAAACTAAAAATTACCTATGCCACGACTATTACACTTAGAAGTATTAAGGTAGGTGATAATCTCAAAACACTCACAGAAATGTTAAATTTTTATAATTTCATTAATTGTAGCATGTATGTACTTGATCAAATGAGCTGATTGTACGTGATGCATAAGATTCAAGGTGTCCGTTATGAGTTTTTCAATGCTCTTGACATTGGAGCTACAAATTCTTGTATTCTTTAGAGCTTGTTATTATACATAACGTTTTCAAAGATCTTTTAATTTGAACCTTTTTAATGAAACTAGAATTTTACATTGTTTGTCAAGAAAAACCCTTCATTCATGCCTTCTTAGCTCTTCTAAGACCTCAAATAATGAGCGAATCTTTGCTCGCGATGCTAAACAAAACATAGAAATGTGTTCCTCATGTTCTAAGCCTATTTCTGAGAAATATCACAAGAAGTTGCATTAAACATTTTTGTTGCAAATCATGTGTTGACGATTCCAAAGGTGGTAAGTGCTCAATAAGAATACAATGTTCTTTTTTCCCGAAAACAGAAGTATTTTATTTTATGCAATATAAAATTTTACTAAAACGGAAGTTGCATGGGTTTTAAACTGCTAATAAGAATATAGTGTAAATTTTATAAGAAATATTTACGCTAAAAATCAAAAATTCAGTCATAATTTCTTATTTCTATCAAAATGACCGCTAATGGCCATTCGAGGTAGTTAAAATGTGAGTTGTTCTTTTAATGAAATATAATTCCCTAACAGAGAATTAAAGAAATGTAATTCAAACACTTTTAAGTACAATAAGGTGCTTGTTAAAATATTTTACTTAAAATAATTGTCTCAGTACTCTTAAATATACAATTTTACTTTTTTATTGTGTTCAGAACTGTGGAAAAGATATAAATTTAATAATTACCAAGATTCTGAAGCAAACAAAAACCTTTTCCTTCTCACAATAATGCTGCTATGTTTTCTTAACATTTTTTGTTCTGTAATTTGATAACTATCCCAGGAGCTTCTAAGCTTGTCATTAGTTTATTTGAATAAAAAATATAAAAATATTTTTATGGTTTGTTAAAAATGAATAGCCTGACTTCATTTATGTGTGTGTTAGCTTAATGTCTAAGATTAAATGATAGAAGCAACAAAGGATTTAAAAGGAAAAAAAAATCATTCCCTATTAACATATAATAGAAAGATCATTAGTTAGGAATGGAAGCAGTCTTTAAATATGGATAAATTAAGAAAGAAATGATTCCTTAGGTCTAAATAAATACATTCGCTTTTCGTTTATATTTATATATCTTAAATTTGTTATCTTAATTTAATACGCTTTGTTACTAAATAAAAATAGTGAGTCTTTAAATAGCGATATTGACTTAAATGTCTTAACAAATCAACAATAATTTTCATTATTACTTGAAGTTTAATAATGATAGTTGGGATATATTTGCTATAATATGAATAATTGAACTGCAAAGTACTAAGCGTATATGTAGTGTTTTAAATTATTATTTTCTTTTATAAAAATTCAAAGTTATATATTAAATATTTTCCAAAAATATTCTTAGTTACCATTTATTTCAAATCATGAGGACAAAGATAATGCGCAAGCAAAATAATTCTAAGTTCTATGCAAAATATTTCTGCAGATCAGTACATCCACCAAAACAAATTCCTGACCGTACCATCACACCACCACAGCTCTAATGTAACCCTGAATTAAGTACTCTGGGATTATTTCGAATATTTTTTCCTCTCCATGCCAAAGAACACGTCGGAGATCACGCTTCAGTTTGAATCTGATTGGTTAGTAAGCAGTAATTGATTCCAATCACGATGATCAATAGTTCATCTTCCTTGGAACACAGAGTATCTTGAATTCAACGCAATACTCACCGTTTACCTACATGTATAGAAACAACCTTGATGAAGCTTACTTTGGGCAGTTTAGCTTGACACCCTTTTGTAATGTTGAGACAGCAACTTGTCTTACAACTAAGCAGTAATTTGTTCTTGCCTGACAAGCCATTAACAAGATATAATGGTCATCAGTTGCTGTGGTGATACGTGGATGACTTTTCCTTGATCTATATCTAACATTCCCTGTTTCTTGGAATCGATTCCACAGCCTTCATCCGAGCACTACAACAGCCTCTATTACATTCCTTTATATTTATAGAGATTCAAATCTTCCTATAATAAAACAAGCCATGGAGGCCGATAAATCACGTTATTGTATTATTTCAAGCCACCTTTTCTCAATGCAAACCTTTACAATTAAATTTTACAAATGAGACAGCAAAAAAAGCAACTTCTGCAAAATACCGATTTCTGCACTTTATCCCTTTTTTTCCTAACTTTTTACGTCATTAATGCTAATTTGTGTATTAAGTTTCCATTTTTGTATTTTATAACGCTTTAAATTATGGATGTTTTATATGACGTTAGTTATCGAAGTAAATATTTACATATTTTAACTAAGCCATCCATTTTCCTTATTTTTTGAGCAATAAAATAGTTCTCATTTAATATCATTTGTTTGCGAAAAACTTATTAAAGTATTTATTTAACCAGCAATTAAATTTTTCTTTAGTAGTCTGTTTACTTATAATTTTAATTATAAAAAAAATGATGAAGAAATTTAAATTTAAATCTTTCAACTCAGCAATTTGTTGCAAACATTATTGTTAGTTTTAGTTATGTGTAAAAACCGTTTAAAAATAATATCTATCAAACAGGTACGGCATAAGTTCTTTTTATTCCACAAAAATTCTTTTATAACACATATAAATTTTATTTTAAGTTATTACTTTGTTTGAAACACACAGTATCTAAAATCTAAAATTGAATATTTCACAACAATAAATGAATTCCCTTTTTTACAAACTGAAAACACATATTTCAATTTTCTGAGAAAGAAATACAAAAATATCTTGCATTGAAATTTGACAGTTTTTGTAAGTAATATTTTTTTATTGAATTACTTGCTTTTTTAATTTTTGGATTGATAATTATAGCGACATAAAAATTTTAGAACTTTTTTATTCCCTTTTTTAAATATTTTATCTATTTTTGCACCGAAACTAAAGTAAAAACATAATTTGAAACTCCAAATAATATCTTGAATTTTTTTTAATCTTGCAGCCTTTTACACAGATTATTATAAATATATGGCCTTAGGGGAAAATACACATTAGTGAAGAAAACATTTATAATTAGTGTTTGAATTAATGTATCTCTAAAACAAGACGAAAGCTACTGGAATTAATTTTATAATTTGATCCTCTATTAAGTGAGTGTAACATATGACTTTATATTTCACTTCTTTAAGTTCCGAGCATATAGCATGAGTTTCGATTGAATTACAAACAAGCGGAAGTCCTTATGTTCTTCAAAAAGATTCTTGAGATAATAAGAACTCTACTGGATTCTAATATGATCTCTCCATTGTCTTTAAATTATGATCGCTGATCTTAAAAGATCTCATTTAATTCATAATTTATTTCAAATTATGAGTCTGATGCAACACGCTGAGTGAAAACACAAAATTCTTAACATTTAAGATTGTGTTCAAAATATTTAACTCATCGCAAAAATCTGCTTTGTATTCATGCTCTCTATTTAATAATAGAAAGTATCATTTCTGATAAACTTGAACGTAAATGCAGTAGTAGAATTTAGATCAGTATATTATTATTTATTGACTAATACATATTTAAGTATTTCACATGTAACCTTGATAACAATTGCAGCTGTAAATGAAGCTATTTCTATTTAAAAGTAATTAAGAAATTAAAAGTAATTAAACCGAGAGGATAGAGACCGAGTGGGGTTAGAGCTGAGTATATTGCTTGCAAGAGATCGATAATTTAATATCAAGAATTATTGCTGGTGGAAACTGTAATGAAATTTTTGCTGAGGATTTAATAAATGAAAGTAACCTCGACTGGATAGGTTTTGGTAAGACAGCAATATTGTAATAATATTTGAATAGGTAGATTAATCCGGGAACCCCGAAAGAGAACGGAAATCCCTTAGGAATTATATTACAGAAATTGATAAATAAATAGTTGTTTTAGACTTGACTGGTGTGTCCTTGCATAGGTTATTGACTTTCATATTTAGTTGTGTTTGACTGAGTTATGTCACAAGAATCGGGTAGAAGAAGTGTTTCGTGACAAATGTAATTTTCTACAGATGAAAAAACAACAACACCGATTGCTTTGTGGCTATAAATTACTATTGGCATTATTTGAAGGATGACAAACATATTTTATCACAAATATAAGATAGAGGTGGTTCCGTCGTGGCATTGACTGCTTCCGGATATGATGGCTAAGTGTGTTTTCTGCTTTCCTAAACGGTCCAATAAACATCATACATTATCAATATATGCTAAGAGAGTGTTTACCACCTACATCACCAGTTGTCGGTGGTCAACGCTGGACATTTATTCAAAACGGTGCGTCTATACATCATTCTAATTTAACACCTGCTTCGTTAGAAGCCAAAAGAGTTTCCACTTTGCAGTTCTTAATCAGAAGAAGTATCTAAACACTTTAGATAATGTATGGAGATATTTAATTAATGCCATATACTGAAATGGTGAACAGTACCATATTTGTTCCTAAAGAGGACATCGAATTTAAATGAGTGGATTAAAATACTTGTAAATTTGTTCCATAAATTGTTTCACACAATGATAATTTGTTTGTTTGATGTAAATATTAAACATAGTGTTCATAAAATTATTGAGATTGTTTTTCTTCATTTCCATTTCTGGCCACAAAATTAAGACGATCATATTTCTTCCTCTTTAGGATTTCTTTTAAGTAAATGTAACATTTTAATGCCCTGAATACTTTGAACACAGTTATCTTAGGAGTGTATGACTTATTTATTCTTTTTTAATGCATTTATGTCATTTTCATTCTATTTTTGTCATATTATCAATGAAATTCTTGTGGCCTTATTTTTTGTCAGTGACTCTAGAAAGCAATTACTTTAAATTATCATTGAAAATTAAGACTAATTCTAATATATATATATATATATATATATATATATATATATCAAAATAAAACTTGTTTCTTCTGTTTCCCCCATAGAAGAGTAAACAAAAATTATTTCGTTTCACCTTTGTAATTTGTAAGCAAGCAAAAAGATCACGATGTTTAATTAAAATGTGATTCATTTAAGGTTATGCAAATACTACTGTACATAAAGATAGCATAACATTCTTAAAAAAAGAATGAGAAATAATTCCCGTATCCCATTAATGCTGAAAAGAAGGAAAGTCCATTAAAGTACGATTTACAGGCTTACAATTTAAAAAGTTTTCGAACACAGTAAAAGGCTTGTCAACGTATTCTGCGTTAAACTGGTGTCTTAACTCTGTTAGGAGCTGTTTTACTTTTTTATTACCTGCATACTATGTAAAATATCTAGATTTAATGATTATCGAGGGAATACACTCCGTATCAAAGTAAGCAGTCTTTATTTTCTTGGAGACCTTCGACATCTTAGTTTTTCTTTTTATTCTCTTCCCCACTGTAATTCTTAGCTTTCTCAGAGAGTTAAAAGTTTCGATTTCTGTCATTAGCTTAGTTCAGAAAATGGTATCAGAAAATTGGTAGGTTTGTTAAGAGAAGAAATTCTGACTTCATTTATCCGCATGGGAGTTATTTTTATCCTTGATTCAAGCTGTCTTTGACAAAGTTTTTGAAGAAAGAATGCAAACTTGAATAAGTTACTCTTTAACCTTGAATGGACTTGTCATCTTTTTTCTTTCATGTCTTTTAAAAAAAGACTTCGATGTTAGTTTGATAAACACATGAAAAAAATAGCTCAATATGTTTCTAAAGGGCTCAGATATTATTAAAATATTGAAATGTTACTGAATAAGGGAAATAATAAGTTCAAGATTGTATCAGCTGTAAGAAATATTAATAAAAAAACAATTGTACTATGGAATAAGTATTGATTTCTTTACAATATTGTATGATTAATATGAAATATAAATAATAGAAGTTGTTTTAATTGGAATTAAGGAATACGATTACCAACACTATTTTGTTATTATTATTATTATTTTTTTTTTGTAAAAACAATAGTTGTTTCAAATGATATTAAATGGTTTGAGAAAAGGCTTGAAAACTTTTTTAGAACTGACTTTAAATTAAAATATGCTACATATTTGATTTAATTCTAAAATTTTAATTTCCATTCTAATCAATAGATTTGTTTTATTTAAGTTATGTATTTTATCATTTTTAATTTGATGTAATATCCTCAAAACCATAATTATCATAACGTCTAGACAAATTGATGTTATTTTTAATAGTTTCAAAGGAAACTCTCTCAAAAATATGATGTTCATAAGTCAATAAATCAATCTGAGGAACATAATTAATAATGTATTATAAGTTTTAATTACAATTTTTCTTTGCTTCATGAGTAAAGTTAAAGTGTTAAATAAGTGTCTCAAATATTTCCCAAAATAAATTTTTCTTTTAAACATATTTCAAATATACGTTTACGAAGAAAATAATTTTTTTCATTATTATAATATAAAAAATAATCTAAGCAACCTTGTTACGAAACATTAATTGCTGTTTATAGATACACATAAAAGTTAATAATGACATATTAGCATATTTAGATATTTACAACGTTCTTATCGATATTGAAACCAATATGTCTTTAAATTTTCAAACATTTTATCTTCTAAGATTTGAAAAATATTTGAAAAAAAGTTCGGATTTTTTTTTTTCTAATTTTATATAAATTAGATGTTCCATACAATCCAATAACTTTTAAATTTTTTATCCGCATATTTCGCAAAAAATGTAATTGAAAAATGATATAAATTAATTTATTTTTATTTTGAAATGAAAATAGTATAATTCCACAAAGATAATTTATATTATACTATATAAAAAAAGAAAACAATACATTTTGTTTGGTTTGGTTTTATTTACGTTACACTAGAAGCAACTCGTAATTTTGAACCTTGTTCAAGTAATGAGTACGTCACCTGAACCGGCACTCCCTCTCCTAACTTCCACACCACGCGAACGGGATGATTTTGGACTCCGATAGATTTAACGTGCATCAGCCCCGGCTACACTGTGGGTCTGAAATAGCACCAAGGCCTGAACCCGCAACTCTATATAACCCCCCGGCAGCAGGTCCGCGACCGTGACTAGTTACTAGACTGTCGAGGTCACCAATATACGTTGTAAAAAAATCGAAATATATTTTATTGAAATATTATTATTTTATAAAATGTTAAATGTAATAGACATTTATCATTGGCTTCAAATGTAAATGGTTAATGACCCAGTAACGATACTTTATAAATATCTATGGTATTAGACTTTTTCATGGCCTGCACAATTTCTTTCTATTATTATTAATTAGTTATCTATCATCAAAAATATCATTTATTATGACAACCGTCTTATAATGTGGCCTCATTCCACGTGGGAGTTGACCAATCAAGTTACAGCTTCCGGTCGTATTACAATTTTGGAGCTTTCGAGAATGTTGTTTACTATATAACAATCAGTTAGTTTTCCGGAAAATAGGATACAGATTCCTTCTCCCTTTTAAGACACAGGTGGTCGGGAACATTCTCATAGGAAGGATATTTTTACTACTGAGAGTGGTGTCTTTGTCTTTAGAGATTACTGGGTGTTTACTCGTTGACAGTGGTTGAGTGACCTTAAGCGAATCTTGTGTGAAGGGTTGTTATGCCGTTTTGGATTTAGACGCCCACTTGAAAATTGTTCAACTGATCTAATAAATCTGAGCAAAGCTACAAACAAGAAAAGTAAAAAAAAAAATATATAACGCATTAAAAATTGGCATTATAAACGTAGAAAAACATTTATTTATTTCAGACAAATAAAAATTTCTTTTTTCTCAGTCCTTTTTAAAAACTTATAAAAAACTTTGACTTTGGTATGACAATTTGAGCCAAGAAATTGCACCTAATATTCGTTGTTGAAAATGAGACCAATAAAAGACAAGCATCATGTTTTAAGAATATAATGCTTTATTAGCACATTATCAGCTTCTCTGGACTCATACAGTCAGTCTCTGTTGCCATTGCTATGATTAGTGATGTTGTGAGGTGACCTGAGTTGACTGACAGTTACTCAACCTATTCATAACGAATTTCGATAACAATTTTAACTTTTAGAAACGTAATCTTAATCCTGGGATTAGAACCCTAAAAATTATAAGTTTATTCTTAAGTATTAACGGTATGAATTCATCGTTATATATTATTCTACATTGCAAAAAAAAATATGTTTATCAGAAATTTTATCATATTTATTTTTGGCCAGCTTTCTAGAAATATTATGCCTCGTTGTAGAGAAAATCAAGCATAAGTTTTAAAGTATTGTTTTGAAAGAATGTTTTCATAATGTGGAATATTTTTTCCATTTTTAAATTATATGGCCAATGCATACCACATAAATGAAAATGCGCTCAATTGATGGTAAGGAAATTTAAATTTAAAATTATAAAATTCTTACTATATCATCTATATTTATTTTTAACCATCTCTAAATGATTGAAATTATTAATTCATTATGTTGATGATTTATTTTATATCTTGTGTAATATAACAAACAAATTTCGAATGAATTTTACAGAAAATATTTCACAAACAATTGAGATATGCTCATATTTTTTTGCATACTGACGTTTTAGCATCTCAGCTTCGCTTCCATAAAAAATTTGTTGCATTCGCCAAATGTTTTAGTATATTTTCTTCATAGCATGCATAGTTTTCAACCGAACTGTAAAAGACTTAAGGAATATATGAAAATTTGCTAGATATGCAATAAATTAAAATTTGATTTTAATATTTTAAATATTCATAGAATTGTAAGTATTTATGGTAACTAATTTTTAATTACGTATGCACGATTCATATGATTTTCTTAAATTCAAATGAAGAGTTTCAGATCAGCTTATATAAAATTCCTAGTTTTGGTTGAGATTACGAAAAATGTCAGGTTTTTAATTACCTGTTCTTCAGTTATTCTCTAACAGAAAATAAATTATGAGAGATTTTACACAAATGGATACTTTTCTAAACATGATTCTTCGAATAATTTTTAATCAAAGGTATCTGAAAAAATTTACAGTTGATATTTAAGTATATAAAGAAATATATAGGTGCATATACGCTTTAGTTACTAATTATTCGAAGATTCAAGTTTAAAAATATAAATTTAAGGTGAAACGCTCTTTTATCTTCACTTTGAAGGAAACTGTAGTTCAGCTGTTTAAAATTCAGTTGTATTTCGGTATCTGAACAACCATAAACTAGTGATTATATTGAAAGCTGTTCTGCACACCTGGCTTTGAAATTATGAAAAAACTAATGAATATAAAAAATGGGTTTTTTTTCGGTTGTTATTTTTATCAGTATATAAGAAATTGTTTTCCATGTAATGTAATGCAGAAGATCGATTATTATTCATTTGTAATAGTTGAAAAGTTTAAAATGTTTCTAATTTTAAAATGTTCGTTTTTTGTCACCTTTTAATGAAATAACCATTATCTTAAAAATGGTTATCTGATGTGTTTTAATTAAAATATGATAAACTAAACGTTAAAATACATTAATTACTTTTATATATTCTTTGAATTTAAGCAAATATTTTACGTATATTTGCTTAGCGATATTCTTACAGATTTAAAGATATTTTATAGAAACTTTATTACGTTTGATATAATGTGGACAAAAAATGTGAATAAACCTTGCAAAGAAGACAAAGACAAAGTAATTTGTCCAACTAAAGAAAATAGCAAAAAATGCCCCCTCTCCACATTTTTAAGGTTTCAAATTGATAATAATCAAAAGTGAGAGTATATAATCTATTTTATTCTTCAAAGTAGTGTTTTGGTTCATTTAAGTAATTGGTTATATCACGAAATCTCTACTTCAAATAATACATTTAATTCACAGGCAAAAATTAAAATCTAAACCCAATCTGACGTACATGCACTTACACTTATGGACAGGAATTACAGAAATTCTTACTAGAAACCCTTTGAACGAATGCCTCAACCCTAAGGGCAAGAGCGGGGATTCCTAATGGGCCATAAAATTTCCTGTCAACGTTCTTTGTGTCGCCCTAACCCTACCCAAATATCAATTAAGATTTTTAATCTTTAAAGAAGGGAAATAAATTCGGGAAACATATGAGTAAAACGAACTTGAAGTTATCCTGTGAAAGAGAAAATGTAAGTTCTTACCTCTTTCGGGGAGTTTACGGCCATACGGAATTATACCTTTTAAAGTATTTTGAACACTATGGGATTTTAAGTGCAAATCGCTTAGAAGGTGAAATTTAAATTTCTACATTTCATGTTTAATTTCTTCATATTTTTTTTTCTTTTGAAAACCTTCTGTGATTTCAAGGAAAGTGGGGGTGTATGTTGAATCTTAATAGAGCATTGGACTGTTAGAATGATGGGATTCACTATTTCAAAAGAACGCTTGTCCAAAATAGTTTATATTTCTATTTGGATTAAAAAGATTATTTTAATAGTTTGTGTATTCTTTATAATTTCAGAGCAAATATACTCTTAAAATATGTTTCTGTTATACGTTGGACTGAGAAATAATCTATGTAGAGTGAATTTACTTATTATATGAAATGCACTTTCAATAATGTCCAATTACAGTTATATTAGATTGTTTCGTCTATTTTCTTTTGAATTAAATTGAAACGTATAGATTTAAGGACTTCCATATATTCAATTATATTATTATTTCTGATCCTATATGCCACCGTCATGCTCCAAGTACGAACTGACTCTCCATGTGCTTGAACCATATTTCAGGCCATGTTCGGGAAAAGGGCGATGCTGTTATATAACTCAGTTCACTGATTGAAAATTGAATTGTATGGTACATATTGTAAGCAATAAGTTACTCCGGATATAATTACAAAAATATATCTGGAAGAAAAAATACTTTTTAATTATTGTGCAATGAATACTTTCTCTGTGATCAAGGTTGATTCATCGATAAAAAAGATGACACAAAACCGTATCTTTATCCATGAAGTCACCAATGTGGACATATATGTCCAATAGTAAATAATAAGCTGATACTATAAACACTAACTGAATCAAAATAAAATTCAATTAATAAAACACTAAAAACGTTACATTATTATGTTGAACGTAAATCTGAAAGCAATACTGTAGACTCTTAAAAATTGTGACCGCTCAAAACTTGTGGTACTAGGTTGTGTGATTTGTGTTAAAACTTAGGGCACTAAATTCTGTACTAAGCATTGTATTCTCCAGCGCTTTTCAATGGAGATAAGTTGGGTTTCCTACAGCCTCGATTAATTTATAATAATAATTAGAAAAAATAACAATAAACGCACTTAATTAAATTTTAATATTCATTCTAGAAGAATAGTTTTCATTTTTGAAGAGGAAATGTAATTGTAGGAACTTCAGTAATTCTATATTAGTATTTATAAGTAATTATTTTTATTTCATAATTATAATAACTTCTCAAATCCTTTTGATCAAAGTAATGCTTCTTATAGACCCTGTAGGCCTTTTTCAATCAAGATTTATATGATATAGTTAAGGTGGCTCGTTGCATGCTTCTTAATAGTTTTTAAGTAGTATATGGAAACACTCTTGAATTATTATATTGACTTTCATATAGGTTTTTAATGTAGAAAGTTTTACTTAAGAATTTTTGAATAGTACTTTTGTATCTAAAATCGCCATGAATTAGCAATAAAATTAATTTAATATATAAGCAACAAGTTTACATAAGTCTATAATTTCTTAATAAAATTAAGTCAGGTATACTTTAAAATAAATAAGAAGTGAAATGCATATATAATAATAATAATAATAATAATAATTGCTTTCTAAAATAATATTTACAAACGATTCACAAAAAAATTGGAACATATTAAATTAAATAATAACCAACGAGAGAGATGATTATAAATCTTTCTATTTTTCTTCTGTTTACCAGAAAATATTTACGATGCTATGAAAGGAGGAAATCTATTTCAACTAATGTATCGCGGATCCTAAATTGTTAGAAAAGAAACCCATCTTATAAGGAATTAAAGCACTTTATTGGATAAAGTCTCAATTTCTTCTTATTGGAAATGATTACAGCACTCGTCGAAAGAGGTTGTTTTTCATTTCTATGGATGTTCTTTTTCTCATTTCCGGTTTTCTTTTTCCTCCTCATTCTCAGTTCAATTTTGAGCCCCTAGAGAGAAATGATCATGATAATAGCTTGAAGATAATCTTAAAGATTTCTATTGTTACCTCTAATACCATATTTGTGAAACATTTCCAGATATGGAAAATGGTGAATATACTAGCGTTCAGGTAAATTGATATAATACACTGTACATTTTTTTATTACTAGACATTTGTCGCATATTAAATAAAAAAGATTTTTTAACAATTCTTATTTTCATTATTTTCATAAAATGTGTCCTTCAGTTCTAAATATTATTGAGCTTTTTCTTTACAGCAATACACAGTGAAAGATTTTATTAAGCTCTTTATCCTTAACTCAAAAATCATGCTGGAGTATGGCTTTCGAGTCTTTCATTTGCACTGTAGAAATCTAATCATTCCTGATTGTGAATTTTATGAATATTTTGAGAAAAAACCAATATAAAAAATAGCGATAAATAAAATAACAAAAAATAAATACGAAACCATTAAATTAAAATAAAATAAGGGAAATAAAACAAACAAAGAAACAATATTAATAAAAACAAGAAGTGAAAAAAATCCAACATTTGCAGTTTATTTTTGTTTAAAAAATATATAATTTTCAATCATTTTTTGGGAATACACATTCATATATTTCTAACTAATTATGTATCCTTAAAATGTGAATACATAGAGTAAATGCTAAGAAAATATAAAATTAGTTAGAAAAAAATTAACAAAGGTATAATTACGAAATTCAGTCTTATTTTTTACCCATATTCAAAAATAAAACTTAACCAAACTTTGAAGTTAGTATGAAAACACTAACTGAAATACGCAAAATTTCGAAATATTCTAAATTAAGGATTAAAGTTTTCACGAAATGTTTGACTATTTTTAGAAAAATTCCATAAGATTTAAACTGAATGTTTCTTCTGAGCGAATATCTAGTCATATTTTTTTGTATAAAATTAATTACTTTAGAATACAGAAATTATGAAATATACGTAAATATTAATGCATAATTGTCCAATATTCCACAATTTCTAATATCTCTCAATTATTCAATATTTTTATTTTAAATTAGTGCCTAGAAATTCCACTTTCTTACCGTCATAAATAAATAACTTCTTGACTTGGAAGGCATATATATTCCCCCTGTTCTGTGAATTAACTATTTATTTCTATATTTTCAAAATCCATTATAGATCTAACTTAACGGCTGCGAGTTGTGGGTACAATTATATAGAAACCAATATAACGCAACGACATATTTTCAAAAGTGTTTCTTTATTAAAATAAGTAAGCCGAAAAATACCAATAATAATTTGATTAGAAAGCCACAAAGTGTTGAAAGTAAATTTTAAATAGCTAGGAATTGGAAATATGTTTGAAACATTTCAAAATATAAACATTTAATGAAACTCAATGTAACTCAATGCAACATTTAATTTTAACTAAAATGATTATCTATTTCTATAAGCTAAAAGAAGATAAAACTTACTTGAGGAAAATCCCTTGCAACAACAAATTATATAATTAAGAATAAAATACCAAGATTTTCCTATCTTTTTGAAACCAGAAAAAGAAATGTTATTTTTCTCTGATGTAGAAAAGCTCTAAATCAGAAAGAAAGAGTACACACGCAAAAGAGTTTTAAAGACTTGGAAAAGTATTAAAATAGGAAAAGTATAAAAAAAATGATAAATATTTTAAAATTTAATAAACAAAAATAATGTTTCAGTGTTTTTCCCCTTTTCATTTCGCAATAACATTGTTTTTTAACTCCGAAAATAATAAAAAGATCCTAATTTTTCATAAAAATAAACTTTTTTAATACAAAATTCTTGATATTTGTAAAGTAGATATGAAAGAGCTATATTTTAAAAGAGTTTATCTTATGTATTTTTATATCCTTCAAACAAAAAATTAGTTTTCTCCGTTTATTTATAAAATCATTTAAATAATTACATTTCTAGGAACACTTATGAACTATTTTAATTTACTAAATGATGCATTTGTAAATTCATTATAATTAACAAAATGCTCAATATATCAAATGACGCCTCTAATTATCTCGAATACAAATTTGAATAATAAATCTTCAAATAAAGGGAGAGCATTATATGAATATGTACTATTATCTTTAGAACACGGTCGTTAAACATATTCCAATTATAGTGTCACTTCATGCATGTTAACAGGAAACTAGCGATCCGTGAGTGATTTTCATTAAGTTGGAACAAACTATTTAGGTGCATGATAGCATATAAAATTATATTTGATGGAGTGATTTTAATAACTGCAATGAAACAATATACAAACGGAAACAAAAGAAAAAATAAGTATCAATCAGCACAATTCTTCTGGGAAAAATAATTTGTATATTCAATACATTTAAAAAGTTATGTGACTAATAAATAATAATATAACATTTAAAATTTCACCATGTTTAATTAATTTACAGAAACGTGCGTGGTAAAGAAAATTTTATTGCCTTATTTTAAAAATATATAGAATTTTAGCTAATTTAATTAGTAACTGTATTGTAAGACCTCAAGAATTCCATCCAATATAAAATTTCATAAGGAAAGATAAATATAAGACTCATAAGAAATAGTACACAAAACTTCAAAAAAATTAAAAAAACTCGTATCACTTATATACGTAAAGCGTACTGTATTTAGAAGGAGAAAATTAGGTGTGTATCTTTCACATATTCAAAATACTTACTTATGCCTCATTTATTACTTTACATTTTGTTGAAAAACTGTACTTTAAATAAAATAGTGAATGTCACAGTGAAAGAACCTAAAATTTGGCTGTTGAAAATATATTAATCTAACTAGTGAAATTGATAATGAATTTTTTTTATCAAAATATTTGCTCTAAATATAGCTTTTTAAGCATTAGTACATCTACATATCATTATATTGTGTTACTTTAAAATAGTAGATAACATTACAGTGATAAGAGAGTTCATTTTACCGCAGAGCTACTTTGAAAAGCAATTATTCTTATATCGTATGTGTCAACTGACTGAAATTTCATAAAATTAGTTATATTTTGAGCCTATTAATTTTTTTTTCAATAATATGTAATAAGTGTGTGAATTAATGCTCTAACTAGAACGACCTTCAGATGATAAAAGTGCTTTATATATATTTGAGTCATCTGATATTGAAATATCCTCGTTTTCTCTTCCCGCATTTTTTTTATTCTAGTTACACATATGCTTATTTGAAGGGTATAGTAGGTGAATGTGAGTCAGTAACACTATTTCAACATTGACAAATGCGTGTGTTTGACAGCTATTTTTTCAAAATTTCATTTAAAAGGATTAAATGTTTTATTAAATGTTAATGTTTATGTTTTTTTAACAATTTCGATGAAAGTTGAAAGGATAATGATAAAAGAAAACAAGATTGAGATCTTAATATTATTTCTAAAAGCAGAATTTCAGACAAACCTTGGATTCCTCAGAAGATATGGATGGGAAAATTCCCGCACAACCCATTTTTGACCATTCCGACATACTTCAAAAGGAGTAGAATTGCAAATCCCTGCAGAAAGATGTATTGTATCTTGAAAATATGCCTCAGAAAATGTAATGAAAGGAAAAAAAAAACAGGATTTAATCCGTATACTAAGAAAAATATATTCGAAACGAATCTTCGTTTTAGCGATTGATGTTTTTTGAATCCATTTTCACGCATATTAATAAAGATAAGATTGAAGAGGTTTGCTCTAACTATAACTGGTTTCCTAGGGCATAACTTTGGAAGAATATGATTATTTTATTGTCTTAGTTTCGCGAAACATAGCAACATAGTCTATTCTAGATCTGAACGACTTATCGTCAAAACAGTAGGGTCATTTAGTATTTAGTGAAGCAATTTCAAAACTATTTCGAAGAAATTCTACAATTCCTGTGATTTGACGATAAATCATCTCTGCATAAATAGGAAATATTTTCCCTTTATGGGATAAAAGGTAGTAGTTTGGGGAATACGTATTTAAGAAGGTAATGAATCCTTTGCCTTACAAGGAAAGAAATGTAACAATAGCCTTACATTTCAGAAATTTATGATCACTTTGCTAGGAGAAGTAGCTTGTATGCACAAAGAAAAATGTATGCTTTTGATGAAGTTTCTATGCATATGGAGCACTATGCATACAGTCTTAATCCCTTAAAGCTCCCCAGAAACAGAAAAAAATTAGAACTTCTGTAAACAGGAATAGATAAACTTTTTCGAGTGAGCCAATAGTACACGATCTGGTCGGGTTCAAGGAGCTTGTTTACAATTTTTTTACAATACTATAGCTAATGAAACTAATAATTTCCTTTATTTTATTCTACTAATAATTTTCTGAATATCTTGAGCATCTAACTCATCATATCAACTTACTTTATTTGAAACTTATTAAAGACTTGAGATTTTCACTTTATTTGTGTGTCAAGGAAGCGACTAGCATGCTTTCAAAGCTCTTCTAAAACAAGAAGTAATCTAAGTCGTCACTGCTCGTTATACTGGAATAAAATTAAAGAAGGATGTTTTTGAGTTTTTTTTGTCCATCCATATGTGAAAACTATCAAAAGAGCAGTGTAATAAATAGTTTTGTTGCAATAGATTAGAACTACAATCAGAAATAAATGCTCATTAAGAATACAATGTTTTTTTTTTTCTGAAAATAAAGGTTTCTATTTTTTAAGATACAAATTTTTCTAATAAAATTTTGCATTGATCTTTAAATTGCTTAAAATTACTGATTTTAACATTTTATAACATTTCATTTGAAATAAAACAATCGCTTTAATTCCATATTTCGGTCAAATGATAACAAGCGAACGTTTCAGGCATATCAAAATATCGTTTTAATAGTAAAGAATACACCATATGCTTGAAAACTAGCTTTGGTCTAGAGAAACTCATGATATAGAGAGTGATCAAGATATGCTATGAATGTATCTTTCAATATCGTAAGGCAACCGGTGCAAATATCAATACTAATAAACTTACGTCCTTTTTTTGACATTATTTATGAATTAAACTCTACTTATAATGTAAACTTAACAGAATAAAAGAATTTGTAATGTAATTTGTGTAGAAATTTTATCTAAGAAAAATCATAAATTGTGTATTTTAGTCATTAATAAAAGTTGTGATAATATTGTATAAGTAAAATAGAACAAATTTACTACTAATAGCTTGCACAAACTACTTCACCTAAAGGCGTTCTTATAGGTAGAAATTTTTCTTTACATCATGCGAAATATAAGATAATTTTACTTGTCACTTTCTAGAAACAAACGTACTAAATCTAAAAATACAGTAGATGTCATATGTGTCACCTGAATCAATTCTATCAAAATATATAATTTATACAGAGATGTAAACAAGTGAAACTTTGTATGGAAAAATCTACTTTCTTAATTTGAATCACTCAAAAATCGAAACTCGTGAATAAACTGTATTTATTTGTTTAATATTAAATAGAATATTATAGAAAATTTAAAATTTATATCTTAGCAATCTTGAAACTGTAAGAATTTTTGCAGAACAGACGCAGAATAAAATATCTTAAATAGGACGTATTATAAGCGAAAGCAGACGAAACGTGGGCATTAAAATGCCGATGTTATATTTTTTAATTGAATTCCTCTGTTAAGATTTGATGATGAGATTGATTACTCACATTATTTATAATGAATTAATAAAAAGTTGTAAAGGGTAAGTGGCAGAAAATTTTGAAGAAAAAAGAAAAAAAATCCCAAAATATTATAAATAAGAATGAATTGGTAATGATTAATTCAGAATTTTATACTCTTCAATATATTCACTGTATGAATATTCTAAAATTTACAGATGAGGGACAAAACTAAGGAAATGTATACAACATCCGTGTGAAAAATGCTCTTCCACAAATTTTGTATCATATAAGCGTCAAAATCTTTTACTTATGTGAATAAGGTAGGAATTGAACTAGTATCTACTATATGTCAGCCAATAACAGGACAAAATCCAACTGTGCAATATTATTTTAAAAAGTCATATCGATCGATTTATAGAAATGCAGGATTATTAGTACTTATTTAGTAGGAGCGTAGTCGTCTAAAACAGCTAACTTGTGAGTATGGCAAGTGTAAGTGGGTCTAAAGTAATGACCAGTTATCAAAGAACTTAATTTGTTGTTTCTAATGATAAAAATCGTGGATGGAAAATGACGTCAGTGAATAACAATTCGAATTATTCGCCTTAAATATAAATCTGCATCAAAGCAAATAACATATTATTTTAAAATGGGCCAAAGTGATTTCGCTTAATTCAGTACCATCCGTTTGAAATTTCACCAATTAAGTCTTATAGCTATGGTACAAAATGCATACTCTGTATTTCTGGTATCCGTAACAAAACACGCATACAGTTTTATAAAAAGAATCAAAGCTGAACCATGATTACATGAAAGATACAATTTGGTGCAATAAATCATTCTTCAATTCTTTATTCTTTTCTAAATCTGAAGAAAAGCTTATGTTTGGATTTATTCCTCAGAAACATTTTATCTGAATGCACATCTATTCGACATCAAATTTTCGCAGCCTATGATGCTCATAGTGGACTAGTACCTGAGTAGTAAAAATTATAAATCAGGTTCAAAGCTTTTGTATTATTTTTTCTGTCAATAATATTAATAATTTAATAAATAATAATAATAAAAGCTTATGTAATATTTTTTCTGTCAATTTTTTCTACAATAACTATATTTAATCATATTTCTTCAGAAAAAAAATGAGTTGGATTTTAAAGAGTAAATCAAATATTTACATTTTGTACTTCCGAATGTTATACGCATACATACATCCAAAGTACAACAACATGAAGCAAGCATCTAAAACGCTTGAAATGTTCTTCTTACTTATATAGAGATGGGATTTGCAAATGATTGACATTGTACCGCAGATATATACCAAGGATGTCACTACATTCACAAAGCGAGAACTAAAGGCTGTGTGGAAGTAACAGATTGTTTTTGTGGCTCTACTATTTCAGCAGCTTCATTATGTCTTGGAGATGAATACGAGTGCCAATCAAACACATTTCTGAGCTTGACCGAGGGAGTATTGTTATTAATAGAAAATGCAAATAATCCTTCCGAAAAGATGGTGATCGCGTTAGGTGTAATCAAGAAAAGGTGGCGCAGATCAGTAGCCCGTGTTCGTAGGAAGAAAGGCCCGCCCGGCAGTACCAGTTGCCCTTGCATCTTTGCATCATTGTGCCTGCTGACTGGCATAGTGTGCATTTGACGATGGTGAATCGTTCAGTCATTTCGGAAAACAAATCGCAACAAATGCGATCTACTGAGCAACAACCAGTAACCTCACGTTCCATTTATAGTTGTTTGCAACGTTGGAAAATATCCACAAGTCGTCCATTACTTTGTTTATTTTTCTTTCAAACCCACAGGTGTTTGCATCAACAATAGTGTACTGAACAGTGGACATGGATAACCGTTTTTGGTAAGACATTATCTTTACAGATAAATAACACTTCTGCATGAAAATCCAGGATAATTGGATAGGGTCTGTGAACTTTGTGATGTGCGGTTGCTTTAATCATCGCTATACTGTTCTTATAAAAGATAATATGGCTTAGGGTACTGGATTCTGCTGCCAAATCCCCTGGATGCAATGTTAATACAATTACTACGAAACTTTACATTTCCCTTGTTTGTTATCTCTTATCCTCAGATTTTAACAATGCAATGAGCTACCATAGGAGAAACATACTATTCTAGATTGCTTCTTCATCCGAAAAAAAAATGCAGTACTGCCTTGACTTGCTTGCTCTCCCCATCTGTTGTCTATCGAATATATTGTGATCCATTGTTGGGGAATGAATAGCCAGGAAAACGCATCAAATCATCTTTGACAATATGGAATCATCACTGGTTTCTATATTTGAAAACATCCCTCCAAAGCCTTTCTCATTCAGTGCATATTTGTGTTTCAGTGGTTATCGCCAGCAGAGGAGGAAAAACTCAACACTAATTTCATCGCTTTCCTCACCTCACAGAAGGTTGTATTTTCAACCACTTAATCCTTGTACTTCTTATTATCTCTTCAATCAATTTGTTTTTGATAAATCTTGTCCTTCTTGGGATTGTAGTTTTTATTGGATAGCAAATTAGTGCCAAATATAGCAGTTAAACAATTACTTCCTGAAAGACTGATCAACCAAGCGAGAAGGAATTAGAATTTTTTTTTTCGATCAGAATTCATTTTTATAGATTAACAAAGAAATTATATAATAATTCTTTTCATTAAACATCCAATTAGATGAATCTGATACTGAAATCCAACTAGATATTGTACTATGGAGAATAGAAATTAAATTTTTGTTTCCCTCTACAATATTTTTTTTCTATTCTCCATTACAATAATTTTCATTCAAAGCATATTTAAGGCAATCAGAATTGATTGTTAAATTTTCAAAAGTCTAGATAAATATCTCGAAATATTTTAACTTCCTGTTAAATTCTATGAAACAGATCGACTCAAAAGTTTTTGTTTTATGTAATCTAATATTGCTACCTTAACATTTTCAGCAACCAAAATTAATTTTTTTAGAATTTCAAACACAAATCAGTTTTCGAAATCTTATGCTAAAAGTTTTTGCGTTTTGCGTATATATTTGATACCTGCATTCACCAGTACTGAACTTACTTTCCAAACATTATGTAATAATAAATTTCTCCCAATTTTTTTGGCGTTGGAAAAAAAAACAATTATAAAAATTTAGTTCATTTTAGGGTAGCAATAATTATATATGTTTAAATTGTAAAATTTAATAATTTATCATTTGCTTTAATTGAAACATCTGATAATAATATTATTTTCCACTTCAATATCTTATTTTATTTAATTCTAATGTTTAATTGAATAGTTTAATAATTATTAAAAAATATTAGCCCCTTTTATGGCTATATCTGTTCTTTGCAGAACTTTGCATTAAACAATGTTTTTATGCAAAGTACATATTAGTTTACATAAAAGTACATATTATTTTACATATTTTTATATACAAAGCACATATTAATTTACATAAAAGTACATATTATTTTACATATTTATATATACAAAGTACATATTATTTTACATATTTACATTTTACCTTTAAAATGTAATATGTAAAATAATATTACATTTTATTATATAATGTAAAATAATATTATTTTACTTTCTTTTTAATGTAATATACATTTTAAATTAGTGATATTCGTTAATTTTAATATATTCTTAACATTTTTCCATTTACAAGCAACGCGTAATAAGGTAGAATAGCTTCATTAAAATAATATGAAAAATACATAGCTAAAAGAGAAAATGTTTATTAAACTATTATAAAAACATATGATAAATTATGAATTTTGAGGTTTCAAACGTGGAAAGTCGATCTATTAAAGAATATTTTGAATATTGGGTTCCATTTTTAATGAATTGTTTTAATCGCTTTGTACATATTATTATATAAACGTAATACATGCTATTATATCAATTATTTAGTCATACATTTTGCTTATGCATGCATTTCCATTGATTGTAAACAATCTATAAATTTTCAAAATACAAGCTTTCTTCTTTTCGTAAAAAAGTTTTTCCTCTCCACTTTTTAAACTAAAACCGGTAAAAGATAACTCTAAATCTGTGTCAGAATTGTTTTGTATCAATCTCCTAATAATCAGCCATGAATAGCGTAATTTCAGTTAACATGCATGAAACGATCGTACAATAGGAACGCATTTAATAACTATAACATAGTTGTATAACACTGAGATTAACTCATGTCATTTTATCAAACCCTAGGGTTAATTGTTAAATATACTTGTATGAAAGAAATTCGCAGGTATGAAATCCTATATTAAAAATTTTGTAAATTGGAATTTCGAAATAATGTTAATTATTAAATATTATTAGTAATTGTTTTTAAGTATAAAATACAGAATATTAAACAATATTTCTTTCCAGGAATGAAACTATTCACTTCAAAATTCATTTTGAATTACTTATGTGCTTTATATATATATATATATATATATAATGAAAATGTATGTTTCTGATTGTGAAGACGACGATATAATGTAATTTTACATTGAGTGAATTATTTCTGTTTCGAGCAGAAAATATAAGTACTTAAAAGCTGAGAAAGAAAAGAAAATTATTCTTCACTTAAATAATGTAGCATACATAACTAAATGCTTAACATGTGTATCTTCCTAGTAATTAGACTTAATGGATATGAATTTCATTTTTACCGAGCAAACGTTTTAAGAAATATTTTTCATTTTAAATTTATAAATGTATTGCATTTTAGATTTTGATAATTGCTTCTAGAATAAAATAAAATTGCTTTAAATTGTTTATAACAAATTTACTAAGACCTGTTGTGAAATTAATATGTTTTTTTTTTTTCAATTCATTTGAATTTGCATTAAATTCAGGAATATTCTCATAATGTATAACAATTAGGCGAGCTCAAATTTATTTTAAAATTTTGAGATTTTAATTGCATTTAAGATTTGAATTTTTATAAGAGCTTATTATATTATTTTTAATACTATAATTTTATTTACAATTCCTCTATTCTTTTTAAAATTGTGGTGTGTGTTTAAATATTGCTCATTGCAAGGAAGTTTTAAAAATATATTTTTCTTATTATTAGAATTCTGTTAAACGAAGTATTGAATTAAAATTTAGATGATATGTAGCGTTACAAATTTCACATACTAAACTGTTATTTGCCATAAACTAATTATCCATTTTATTGACTTTTTTTTTTTTTGAAATTATTTCGACTAAAATGAAATAATATTTTTAAATTTTTTTTTTTGTTTTTATTTAATTTGCGTTTTGGTATAAAAAAACACCATATTAAAATGCTATTTAATATGGTAAATTTTCTACTAAATAACTGCAAAAAATAATTTATTCTTATTCATTATTCTCTTAGTCAATTATGTTACGTTTAAATATACTTTGTATAAAGTGCAATTCTAATTCGTATTGCAAAAATTATGTTCTATCATTCCGGGTCAAGTTGAACATTATAAATTTAACTATTTTATCCAAATATATTTAGCTATTTTTATTAAGTTTTTGATTAATTTATTACTTTTTTCATAATACAGTGGAAAGATGCAAATTTTGTAATAAACATTAGCTAGTGTTTCACTAGGGTAGATATTTAAAAGAAAGCTCAGCAAAATTCTTCTGAATAAATATAATGTCATTAATTTAGAAAAAAGTAAGAAATTCGAGGAAAAACTATTGTTAACTGAGAATAATAATTTTTAAAAAAATTCAAATTCGCTGAATTTTTTAAACCCGAGTCAGTAATATTTTAATTTAAAATAATAATTCATATAAAATATAATGGAAAATACTTAATTTTTTACTGAAGTTAATTTCAGTTTTTATAAAAATAATTTGTGAATAAAATAATTATTTCTTTTGTAGACATGATCACTGTTTTCAATAAAAATAAAATTTTACCTCAAGTGATTCTTTGGTTTGATACGAAATATTATAATTTAATATTATTATAATTTATAAACAAATAATTAAATAATACTTGAATAAATAAAGTTATTTCTTTTATTTAAGTTGTGTCCACAAAGTTTACATTTTTTTTTCAAAAAAAAGTAGTTTTTTTAATGATGTTTGACGAGCTTATCTACATATAGTTTTTAACAAGCGTCTTTAAAATGAAAAATATGAGAATCAAAAATTATAAAATAAACACTACTAATTTTTTCTATTTTTAAAACATCGGTTATTTAAAATATCTGATACGAAAATATAAAATGCATATTATGACATATAACTCTGGGAAAACCGTAACAAAAGAAAATGGAACTGATAAATAAATAAAAAAACTAGGCAATAATTCAACTTAAAAGATGGCAAATCTTATATGTTCCTATTTTTTGTCAGGTATTTTCAATCAAATCTTACAAGACAATCCAAACTAAAGTGTTTAGTGTTTCACATTGAGCTAAACTGCTTCATATCAAAATGTATTATAAACAAAATGATAATGATTACAGGAATTATATATGTTGAACTCTTCGATCCTTGATATAAATGGAAATGTTGACAACAATGTACTGAATTGGAATATGGATATATCAATTTCAAGGAGTATCCTTCGTATGAATATACATAAGAGAGATGTACAAGTGGGATAATAAACCTTGCTTTATTTACAACATACTTTATGATTAATGACTTTATTTGACAATCGTGTGTAACATTCCGGTTTTGAAATTTTAATAATTTGCTGGCATTCATTACGAAATTAACCCTGATTAAGTTCAGTGCACATATAAATAGGCAAATAATGTAGGAACTTCAAATATGTTTATTTCAATATTAAAATAATCAGGACTCAATCTGCTTAGTATCACATTTGTAGACTCTGTCTTTGCATAAGTTTGTACTGAAAGACCAATTTTACAAAACTTACCTGTTACTGCCTAATATGTTAAGGTCAGTAAAAGAACTTGCACCAGGGATCTGTTTCACTTTACTATCACGGATTTTCAGTTCCCATTTTTATCTATTCCATATTTTTTATTCTTATCAGCTTAAGGTCCCAATTAACTTGGACATTGTAAGCTTCCGATCACTCTTATACAAGTAATTCACTTTCAAACTATTAGCAGTATATAAATCTTATCTCATCAATCTTACAATTTTTTTTTTTTTAGTTTACACAAGTCAATGCTTATTTATTGGAAGCGTTCTATGAGCAAGAGTTCTATGATATTCAGAGCAATAAATGTTTAAACATATTTAAGATAGCTGATAAACTACAGAGACTGTACTAATAAAAGCGTAAAATAATGTTTTTAATTAATCAAAAAAATATCATCCAGATTCCTATATTGAAATGAATGTTAAGAAATTTATTGTATACATTTATTCTTAAGTTCTAAGCTTTAGTTAATTTAATATTTAAAATGAAAGTGAAAATTATTTAAGTAAAATTAATTATATCAGTACAATCAAATTTCTTTAAAACATAATAGAGGATCAATGTACAAAATTAACAAAAATGAAAGAAATAAAATAATAAAGTATTTTAAATATATTTTTTTTACTACTCAATCACATTTTAAGTAAATACACGACAACTAATATTAGTAACAAAGAGAATATATATATATATATATATATATATATTATTATTATTATTATTATTATTATTATTATTATTATTAAATTGAATTATATCTGAATATGACCAATTACCACAAAAGATAAATATAAAGATAAATATAAAATAATAAATCTATTTAAAATTTAATTTGTAACATACAGTTAAATTTCAAGTATAATTCACGTTTATGATTAATCTAAAATTATGAATTTGCATTTAATTGCAATTTATATATTATCTCAAAAAACACATCAAAATTTTTTGTTATTTCTTTTATAATTTTTGGTTGATATTTCATTGGGTATATTGAGAGAAAATATGTATTTTTTGTATTACTTATTATCATCATGGCCAAGTATTGTGTACTAATAATACACTTTAGGCCATTAAAATTGCAACACCAAGAAGGAATGATCTGACGAACGTCAAAAGCACATGAAAGGAAGAAAAGGTAAGGTTATGCAAATGATTAGTCAAAGACGACTCAAAAAAGTGAAACGGCATCTGAAGCATTCAATTAAAAAACTTTCTGTAGTCGATTTCTCATTCAGAAACGGCTTTGTAAAGTCAGAGATTCCTCAAAATATCGCGTTATACGTCGAATACGAAGAAGAATAGTGACAGGATTGTTACCTATCGAGAATGTGGATTATCTTTCCGTGATATCACCAGCCGCACTGGTCGAAATCCAACCACTGTCATGTGAATATGGAATCTATGGGTTGCTGAGATTCATACTGAAAGGCTTGCAGGATCTACACGCCCTGCCATGATTTAAGCACAAAAAGACAGACAAATTGTGAGGTCTGCTCTGCTAGACCTGACAATCACATCACAAACCATTAGCCAAGAATAGGGCATGTTTGCAGCACACCCAGTATTCGCTCTTACGGAGTGACGAAGTTTGCAACAGCGACCATCACTTTCCCTGACAATACAACATACAAAGATATATCGACACTTGTGAGCCGAAATAATATCTGGATACAGGAGTGGCGCAATGTCGTCTTTTCAGACGATTATGCGTGCATTATTCTGATGGCCGTATACGTTTTTGACGGCTCCGAGGAGACTACCCATCGCCTGTTTTCATTCGATATCTTCAAAGGACCATTGCCCCTAGTGTGATGGCTTAGACAGCCATTGGGTACACGAAACTTACATATCTAGTTCGAATTAATGGTAATTTGAACTCAGATTGGAGCATTTCAGACATCTAACGTTTAGTGGTTGAATATTAACTTCGCGGTCTTCCAAACGTCATCTTTCATTAAGCAGCAGAGCTGGAGACAATGCAGGTCAGTGCCTGAATGATCTCAAGACCTATCACCCATTGAAACCATCCGGTCATGGATTGTTGAGAGACTGGTTGGCTACCCTTTACCAGCTCATAAGTTTGATGAAGTGGGGCATAACTTGTAGCAGCATAGAATGAGACGAGTTGCCCGTTTCTGTCCTCCAAGCATAGTTCGAATCCATGTCTAATCGGGAAAGAGCCATTTTAGCTGTCAAGGGTGGCAGCTGCTTCTGAGAATTTCGAATCCCTGTAAACCCTTAAAATGCTTGCAAATTTAATAATTTTGTATTCATGCGACACTATTTACGTACAATAAATATGCATTTTGTATTTGTTTTCCTTCATCGTATTAAAGTTTAAATGACCAGCAGTGTAATAGTAACATAGAAAGGTAATTTGAAATTTGAAAATGTCACCACTAGTTGGAAAATATTTACATATATTTCTTAACTGCAAATAAAATCAATCTTAATGTTTTAATTGGAATTCCTTCATCGAATTATTATTACATTTCTTAAGGCAATATGAGTTCAAATATCTCATTAGATCGATGTTGAGGTTCTTAATTAATATTCTACCCGCTTTTCAAAGTCTTTCACATTCAAATGAAAAACTCTCAACTTAAGACTGGACAACAAAGTAGCCTTAACTACACCATTTTTGGTAGATTTAGCAATCGTCTCATAAATGATTTTTTATAAAATAATTTTAACTAATCATGCATTTGATATCGATAATTTTACCCATTTCAAATTTTCTCAAGCAATGGACTTAACTCAGATACAATTGATATGAAGATATATAACTTAATTTTCACATGTGCTGCAAACAGTTTTGTCATTCATCTACTTCAATCCTTAGAGAAAAATTATTTTTTGTCACTTTTTCCTCAAACAATTGAATTTAATGCAACAGAATTTATTACCTTTAATTTTCTGTGTTGTATTAATTATCATAACTTCCTAATTTTTGATTAAAATAAAATAATGATTTAATGTTGCATTTACGAGAGTTGTTAGTTTCTTCTCGCCGCGTTTTTACCCGGCCAAATATACAATGCTACATTATTCTAAAGCAGAGAACACGCATTAGATCAAATTCAAACATCCTTAATAAAACGTAATAAACAAAAAATACTTTTTTTAAAAGCAAATATGTCATTATTATCTCCTTTTATGAAGCAGCAGCTGCAGAATTTGAGGGAATATTGAAGTTTTTCTATATAATAAGAAGCATCGAAATAAAACTATCTTTCTGTATGTTTGCCTTAATTAATAAGAAATAACAATAATTGTCCAAATTTCTTAGCAATACTTGTGATTCTTTGATTATAAATTTAACAAATTTTTTTAACACACTCTTTTATAAATCTGTTATTTCTGTATATATTTAAATTTAAAAAAACGTAAGTAATTTAAAATATTAAGAATTATGTTAATACAATCTTTAATTATATGGGATTCTCTTGACTAGATCTGCAAAATTCTTTTTAAAGTATTTTTTCCCTATAATTGAAGTCTCAATTGCTGTAATTTTTTTATAATTATTTTTCGTCAACAATATGACTACGGAGTAAATTTATTCTATGCACTTCGAAGGAGGAGGAACAAAATATCATGTCGAAAAAAACAAAAAAAAAAATTGCTGCAGTTAATTAACTTCAAAGAATTTTTTACCAGGCTGAAAAAACTTGTGAAAAGTGATTTTTTTTTCAGAAAGGTCTGGAATTAAAACTGATAAGGCTCATTAAAAACTTTAAAAAATAATATTTTGGATATACTGTGAGTGTTAGGTATATACCCCCGTTTACCTTACGTAATTCTTATTTTAATTTAGAACCCAAAGGGAATTTGTTTCATTTTAAACCTGGTTGCGAAATACCTTTAATTAACTCTCTTTCTTTGTTCTAAGTTTTTCAAACTTTTTAAAGTACTAAAATTGTCTTACAGTTTTCTTCATATTTTTGTAAAAGTTAATAAAATATTTTTGGACAGCATCTTAAATCATCATCATCTTTGCATCATTTGAAAACCAGTTTATTTTTATGCGAATATTGAAAGAAATACATGCGCAACATCCGGATATAAATACTTTTATTTATTCTGTTCTTTACTCTCTGTATCTTGGTAAACTCGTTTATTTTATGAGTATCCAATCTATTGGAATAAAATTATTTCTATCAATGAAATTTCAGCAGTAATAGCAGAAGATTTTTTGTACTATTTTATATTTCGTTTCATTTTATATTTTGTTGCCTTATGGTGCATTCGCATGCTGCAGATTTTTTACCCTAAAGCTATATTTTACACTTAATTTTAATAATCAAAAAACTTTTTAAAAAATTAAGCTTAAAAATCCTTAAATAAAACAGCTCGCGTTATGAATATTTTTTTTATTGACACATTCGGTAGAACACTTGTTTTCTGGTCCATAAGATGGAGAAATCATACAATAGATCAAAAAAAAAATTCAATTTTTTCAAAAAAATATGTCTATAAATAAAAAAAAATATTCTATATGTGTATAAAGTAAATGATCCATCTAGGAAAAAAATATTCTAACTGCTCATTACAAGTATATTCACATTTATGGATATAATTTTGACTAAAGTGGCATATGAATAATACCAATTCGTATAATATCCTTTTCATTACTGCATTGCATGCGTATACTTTTGTTCTCTACTATATAAAATAGTAATGTGTTAACACAGGTAAGAAATTGATCATTTATTAATTTGTAAAGATCTCAATAGGTAGAATAAATAGTCAGACAACGAATCATCTTAAGTAAAGATACTATTATATTAAATATTTATTTAGTTATTTCAGGATTAATATATAAAAGTTTACTCATTTCTCTAAGTCACACAAAAATTCCAATATTACATTAAGTACGTTGCATATCTTACTCTTCAAATCAAAAGAGATTTAAAGTAATGTTCTGTGTAATTTTATAATTCTATTTCTGAAATGGATACATTAATATATAGGAATTTAGATTATACATTGTATAAATTAATAGGTAAAGGATTAAAATTTAGTCAAAAAATTCAGATATATAACCAAATTTTCTAACATAAATGGTTTAATACAATTTGCAGAAACGCAATATGTATATAATGAATACTTTTTAAATGTATGTTTTTGTGAAGTAGCTTAAACAACCCGTGTTTTGTAAACACTACACTGAAGCCTATGCTTTATGAAACTTTTAAATATATTAATTATTTTATTTCAATTCAACTATTTTACTTTTAATTATCAACAGAAATTACTGAAAAGTAAACAAATAAAATCCTGTATAGATTTGTACAACACTTTAATAAATCTTCAATGAGATTTCAACACTTTCTTTATAGAAGAGAAGCTTTCTGTACATAAAAATAAACTATTGTATTATTACATATAAAGCGTAAGCAATAGGCCCTGAACCTAAAATACTTTTCTCTAGTGTCTGATCACTGATAATTCTTAGAAAATGAGAAACAAGATCCATCAGTGTTACTAATAGACAATATACTTTCCCTTCTAGATCGGAAGAATATGAAATTTGAGATGAACTTTGCTGCGGCCGAAACATATATGAATACGTTTAATTTGTATTTGGGGTGCACCACAGAATCAATCTGCGGTATCATTTATGCCAGCAAAATACATTTGACACGTTTAGGTGGAATTCTCCAGTCAAGTTATGGGCCTTTCCATTCTAGGATTAAGGCAGGAACAGAATGAATACAATAGAATGATAAGGATAATGGGAAAATCCTCTACATAGGATATCAATCACGCATAACAAATGATAAGGCTATGCTAAGAAATGATGCACAGTGTGTGCAATTATAAGACGGATTTTCACAATGCTTTAAAATTCACATATGTATATTTATATTTATTGAATAAAGTCAGAATAACGAGAGGAAACAAAAGTAAAAAGATGACATTAAAGTTAAGAAATGGAAATAAAATTATGGGTACTTTAAAGCTTTGTTTTTGGTCATGGATAGATAAGTGTGGCTATACTGGAATTGTGGATCCAGTCATCTCTTTCAACATGATTGCTTTCTAATAAAATGGTAAGACTCAAACATTCAACACAAAAGTTTAAATTACAAAAAACGAAAAGGAAAAATGGGGAAAGAAAAATAAACAAAAGTAATAAAAATCCAAAATCCATATTAAAGAATTCCATTAAATTTCAAGTATGTATATTTTTTTTACTATAAGAGAAACAAAAATAGATCGACAAACCTTTTAGCTATACCGTAGCCTTTTGTTCACCTAAACCCCTCCACCTTTGGAATATAATGTATGTGTGCAATTTCATCCACCTTTTTTATTTAATTCACTATAAATATAACTTTTCAAATATTTAGTAAACTTTAGCATGCAATTACAAATAAGAAAATTTTGATATGAATTCAACTTGTAATATTTTTGTCATCTAAATGATACTTCATTCAAGACATAGTTATTTCTTATGTATCAGATGCTATAGATGTATTAACCCTTTCAGGATAAACGTAATGTATATGCATCATTTGCGGTCGTCGTTCACTGCCGAATGTACCTAATACGCATCACTAGAGAATGAGTTCCGTGGCAGAACGATGCGTATTCGCATTCTAAGGTGGAACGTTTTCTAAATTTTTCTGGATGGCACTCTGAGTCCATTACTTTTGAACTGAATAAGAATTTTAAGATCATGACCTTCACTTTGATCCCAGTCTGTCTCAACTCAATATTTCGTTCACCAGCAGTAGTGGGGGAGGAAGGAAAACCGTAATGTAAAAAAAATTGAACTCGATTCTTTAAGCTTCCATGTGGTGTACTTTCGTGTTTTTGATTTTTAAGCGAATGGGTTTTTTTGTTGGTTTTTGCTATGTATTTTTCTATTTCTTTCTTTTTAGAACTGTACATTCAGTACTGTTTTATTTGCGTTACTTTTGGATGATATCTTTTACTTCCTTTTTTTTTTTTATTTCGGAAAGCCTTGAATCCTGTTAATAATTGAGAGAAAGCTTTGCTTATCAGAAGAATATACTCACATGGTCAACGAGATAATTAATAATGAGAGTGTGATTAATTTTCTAAAATGTTTGAAATGAATAATTGTAGTGATTTTGATGTCGACATTTTGTCAGAGACGGAAAAAGCAAGACTTTGCATTTATCAACGTTTTGAGATTTACTTCATTCGGTCTTATCATTAAGCTTTGTTACTTCTTGTAAATAGTCTTTATTGTATATTTTTTAATAATTTTAAAGTTTATTGATGTTTTTGTATGTAAAATTTCAGAATAATTTTTATAGCTCTTCTGAAAATTATTTCTCAATGTAAACACTTCTTTTTAAACATTTTTCTTAAAATTAACGGTAAAATATTATTAAAAATGATAATTTTAAAATATATAACAGCTTAATTAGTAATCTAAAAGTTTATCAATAATAATAATTAGGACAAAAACTTTTTTTTGTGATTTTTTTTCCTAATGTCAGGCTTAACGACGCAAAGCCCCTGGCCCGTGCGACAGTTCCTTACAATTCTCCTCAGTTCCCAGAGAATGTCCTAATCCGAGGCATGCTGCCACGAAAGGATTAAAAACAATGGCTTATCTTTGAGATACTTGCAAGCATAATGCAGTAGTACAATATACATTTTTTAAAGATAATTTTTTGGGAGAGAAGACCAATAATTTGATATATAACGAATGGATGTCCTGTGAGCCAGGTACTTAATGTATGGTGTATGTAGGTTCGCTCCTCCTATTTTGATTCGAATTATTATGCCAATATTCAGTTCATATTGGAAATATTTCTCTCTTCTTTCTGAAGCTTAGGGTACAGATATCTATTAACTACTGTTAAGAAAATGTCAAACGTCTTCCAGGACAAATAGGATTAGGTATATTTATTGATTTCAATTACATGTTAAATTTTTTTTTCTTCGCATGGAATTTATTTTTGAGATTAAATTACCTTTATGAAAAAACTTTTATTTTTGCTTCATTTTTTTTTATTTTTAAATTTTTACCCAATAACAACATTTACTGAAACCAAACTTAACAGAACAAAACGGAATCTAAAAATGCCTGATGCTTCTATAAAATATAATTTTTAACTTCAGTATGATTTGAATGTGATGGTATTAGAACCATTATCTCTGTTTATGATACGAGGTCCGTTTTTTTTAACTTCCGATGGATCGTAAAAAAAACACGACTACACAATAAGATGAATTTTTTAACAATAGTTATTATAAGCATGATTACTTTTTAATATAATCACTGCGCAGATTCAGATATTTGACATATCTGTGATGAAACCTTCCGATCCCCTCTTTGAAGGACGTTGCCGCCAGTGATGTAAGATGGACTTGAATTTTGTTTCTAAATTCCTCATTGGTCTGGAAGCCTTGGCCTCCTAGCCAGTTACTAAATTGAAGAAAAAGATAAAAATCACTCTTTGCTAAATCAAGAATATACGCCTGAGGATCTAATACAACCCATTTAAACTACTTCAGAAGCATTTGGGTTGCAAGAGCACTACGAGAGCAGGCACAGTCATGAATCAGAAAACAGAAATTAGCATTCTTCTTTTTTTTTTTGAATGGCTCACAGTAAACGTCATAAAGTCTAACAATAAACAGCTGCCTTTATCGTATATTTAGTTCCATAAACTCAATAAGAAAGATACCTTTTAAGTCCCCAAAAAGCGTAGCCATAAACTTCTTGTTGTTGAAGTTTTGTTTGAACCGCAATGCATCTTTATCTTCCTTCATCATGAACATCAATTCGCCTCTTTTTTATTCTCTACACCATTCACACTCAACACCATCTCTCATAAGGTTTTCATCACATACTCAGTTCATTTTTCGGTGAATTTCCGTTGCATTATTTCTTTCCGTGTGAAGAAAGCGAATAACACTAAGCAACAAGCATTTGGAACGAACATTAGTTGTCCTATTTATATTTTTAAACATAAATGTTACTTTGTTATTTTAAGCTGATTCTACAACTCAACTTAAAATAGCGAGACGGTGACTTTAATATCAATGGTTATAATAAGAATGCCACATTGCCACTTACTTATAATAAGAATGCGGCATTGCCCCTTACCTCGAATTTCCACTTCCTACCTCTTGTCTGGTTGTTTAGTCGCTCGATAGAAGGTTGAAGAAAAACGGTCCTCGTATATTTAAAAACTTTACTTATAATATAAAATATTCTGGATTGTTCATCTGGAGGGTTACATATTATAATAGTGGTCTAAATTTATAAACATTTAAAATGTTTGAATAAGTATACACAAACAATCTGTTTATTTATGGCTTATTATTAATTTTAATTCCTGATATCAATTTGTAGATTGATGTTTTGGCAACATCTGTGGTTCAGATGATTCTACTTAATAAAATGCCTAATGATTTGTAACCTAAACAGAATTTTACTGACTACTTTCGAAATTCGAGATTCAAAGTATACGTATTAAATGACATATATTTTGAGTCTTGACTTTCAAAAGATATACATTGTATATTCTTGTGATTGCAAACTAAAACTATGTTTTATTTTGTTAGAAGTCAACAATAATGGACGTAGGAATTGTTGACTGTTTGAGTGTTGTACGAAAGGATAGCAAACGGTAGATGGACCAATAGTCTCTGCATTCTACCTCAAGGGAGAATCTAGAAATACTAAAAGCTCTAGGATACAGAATGCACATGATAGTAAAAGATACATGTGTGATGTAACCAAAAGCAGTTCTAATAATCGAACAATTCTTGCGAAGGATCGAAGTATAAGCTTACTTACAGCTAGTTGATATTACCTTTGTATTACTGATCACACGCAAATATATACGTTCATTGTATATAAAATATAACCAATAGATAGAATGAAATTTGAATCGCTGCAAAAGGCCAAGTCTAGATATACGTACAACAAAAAATGCGAATGGACTACTTTAGGCATTTTGTAAAATGTGCAAGAAAAACTTTGGATGCTCCAAAATCTAATAGAATACTTCCACAATGATTAACTGAAAGTGGCTTGCAAGCCAATCTCACTTTATGAGGACTGTCATTAACGGCATCCCACTGACATTGAAGATTACTATGATGTCGGTACGGAACCATTTTCATGACTAAATGGTACGATGAATTTTTCAGTGATGAGTCACAAATCTGTTTCTCTGTTGATAGTCGCCGGGTAAGACTTTGAAGTTTTACCCGGCATCTCCTTTATAATTGAACAAAATGCCATTCTTACGGTCGGCATAAAGTTTTACGTTGCCATCTGTCTCTATAGAAGATACTTTCTGGCAAGTATCCGAGGTACATTGACGGCTCGAATATTTTCTGATGAGGTGCTGTATCTGGTTGTATTGTCTTACATTCAGCGGCTTTAAAATGGTATTTTCCAGCAGGGGAACACCTCATCAGCTGACAAGTCTTGCAGCATGTCATTTCGTTTCCTTCGCCTGCAATGTTTTCTCATCTATAACTGATGGAGGATATCATAGACAAAATTGGCCGTCGTTGAATCACTCCAGCCATAAACAGAGGAACAACAACGAGGATAATTAATAGCATATAGAATTCTATTCTTCATTATACAACTACATATTGTTGAATCTATACTTCGTATAATTATTGCTTGCATTGCTATGAAATATGATCTTAATTCCTACTAACTTACTTGCATTTTCATATTAGTATTAATGCTATATTCTTGTAAATAAAATTACTTATTCACGTATGAATTATCTGTGCAATAATTTTCATCACGTCGAACTCAATTTGTATGGGGCTATTTTTTACGTTGGGCAGTGAATTGTAGAAACCACAGTCGGCGAAAAAAACGTGAGTATATTGTTTTGAGGTTAATAATGTTTTTATAATTATAAAATGCTTAGAACAGTTTTGGGAACAAAAAAGAAAAATAGCTTAATTGATATTAAAAAGAGCAAGGTCAGAGTATAATAATATAAAGAGGAAATATCTCTTGGAGAAATAATAATATAAGCTTATTTCATTATTTTCGCTTTATCAAGCTTTGTGAATTAGATGTATAAGCGTAAGGTTTAAAGAAATAAACAATCATAAATCTATATGATTAATGCAATTTTCTTCTAATATTTTCTGCATATTTACATCTTGATCCGAAAACGAAAAAAAATATTGATTTATTCATAAGAGAAAACAAAAAAAAAATAATACTTTAATATAAAAATATTTTTTGAATTATGATTTTTAAGTTCATTATATCAAAGCATGTTTATCTAGATTTCCAATAAAAATAAATTGCATCTTTTAAAACAGATAATTTGTAGAACTCACCATCTAATCATTCATTCCGATTTGTCCTCAGACGACAAATGAGGTTAGGGAAAATAACCGTTTGCATTTCGAAACTGAAATAAAATACTACAAAAATATCCAAGCTAGTGAATTAATCATATTTTTTGACAGTTAAATGAATATTTATTTACTCTAAATTTGCATTTTAGTCCTCTCTCTAACGCTTTTTCGTATTCGATCTATAACGTAGAGAACTTTTCTTTATGATATTTGTTTCATGGAATACATCACACGGTATTTTTTTCTAAAATTAAGATGGAATTCTTTCATTATAAACCAGGTGGTATCCTTATTCTTTTTAGATTTGTGATGGTACAGATATAGTAGTATTAAAATATCAAAGATAAGGATTAGAAAATGGTATTCTGATAAAAATACTTCAACATTTTAACCAAAAACTGTATTTCTATATTTTATGAAGAATGGAAGGATATCTGATATACAACTGACCTTATCTCAAAATATTTGGAAGGAAATGTGAAATTTTGTATAAAATAGAAATTTAAAATCTTTTTTTCTTATTATTTTCTCAATAGGCTGTATTATTGTATTCTCACTTAATTTTAAAAATAAGTTACTATAATTTATTGAGTAATAATAATTGAATTTTAACAAATCTATTGAGTTTCATAAGCTCAAATTATTTCTCATTGGTTAAAAATGTATTAAACGTTAAAAAAAATAAGATCCAACAAATACTACATAAATATAATACTTATATTTTAACGAATTGGAATACATATATATAATTCTATATATATATATATATATATATATATCTTTTTATATTGTGAAATATCATCATCCGATGTTTCATAATCAAATAGGAATAGTCAAAAAATAGTTCGAATTGGAGAATAATTTTTAGAACATTATTTTTACTAAAACATTTAAAGTATTATTGCCATTTTCAATTGTAAAATATATTAAACTATTTATTATTATAATGAAGCAACATTTTAAAGTGACTTTTGAGAGGGTTGTGAAAATGATATAATGAGCAATTATAATACATAGATATGATGACTGATCGACTACTGTATCAACTAGTAAAATGCATCAATATTTGAAACTTGTATGTAAGCTCTTATAGAATTTGGTAATATATGTAAAAAGTAGCAGCTAAAAAATCAATATAGTAAAGAAAATTAAACGAATTTTATTATATATTGAAGATATTAATAAATAAGAACTTATGAGTATCCGAATAAATACTTTATTTATATTGTTTTTATACATATACAAAATGATCGAAATGTTTTTCATTAGATATCTTAAGGTATATTCACTAATGAAAGATTTAAAATCTAATTAAATCAATAATTAGGTAATATTTTCAATTAATTAATTGAAATATCAATTTTTAAAATTGCTATTCAAAAAAATCATAAGACTAAATATTTTTTTTTTAATTTAAAAGTGTTATTATTCTTTTTTTTTTATTTCAAGTTAACTACAAATTTGCAGATTTTATAAGAACTAAAATTATGGTAACAATTACTTACACTCACTTCAAAAACATCAGCAAAAAATATTTAAATTTAGGTAAGTATTAAGAATATCATTTATTACTCAGTATAGTGCAATTAAATACCAATACTTCCAAAGCATCATTTTATAAATGCTAATGAGTGCCACTTTGATTAGAATCATTCAGAAAATATGAACATCTATGTTTTTTTATAGTAGATTGACAATTTCTTAAGTTATTTATTTCTCTATTGAATTTCTCCTCGTTTTTGAGTTTTATTATCAATTAAACAATAACATTTAAGGAAATATATTTTATTTTGCCAAATATTATGTTTACATTTAAACTCTATGGGTAGGAATTTTTACTTCCCTCGGAACTATTTACGGTCATACAGAAAATATAAATTAACGCCGACTATTTGCCGTGGAAAGATGAGATGCGTGTTGTATTGCACAGAGATGCATCACACTCAGCACACATGTAGTGGTTCTATTTTTTCTTTGGCCTTTGTGCTACACTTTCTTCATAATCTGTAATTAGAAACCGTCTTTGGCGCATAATTTCACTCAATGGCTAAGCTCACATCTATCGGAACCACATAATTCTTTACTTAGAAGTGAGCAGGGTGGTCTTTCCTTTTTTTTGAAAAATATCCATCTGAGCTAATGCTATACGGAATATGTTTGCTAATCTAAACTTTTGTTTCTTTTGTTCACTCACCACAGTATAAAGCTACTGATGATGCCAAGATCAATAAGGAAATAAAAAATGCAAATACACTGTTTTAAAAGATCTTTTTCAGTGTCTTTCTTTTCATTGACCGAAGCAATCAACCCCTTCCTGATATCATTATGTACAAAGGCAACTTTTGGGAAAGGTACTTCTGTTTTAGTATCATCTTTTTTTGTCAGATTTACAGATGTCATAATCTCTGGATTATGTGCTGCTGTCAACAAAGTAACAGACTTATTGTTCATCAACATTATTGAAGCAATACTTTCTTAGGTACGATCATTGATGCAATTATTTGTAGTTTGTTAGTAGCTTTCAGCATTAGTAGAAAATCCATCCTTTGCGGCCTCACAGTTCCCATATATAAAATACCACATACAAGTAGACTTTTTGCAAGCCTAAAAATGTTAAATAATTATCATGGAAACTACAAATGTCATCAAAACAGTTATCAGAGCAGAACAGAATTCACACAATCCTTTCAAACTTTCAAAGCAAATGTGCTAATTCTGTTTCAATCGATTGTACTTAAATAACAGCACAAAACTAAAGTGGGAATTTATAAAATTATAATAGCAGTCATTATATTATAGAGGGTTTTGCGCTTCCCGCACATGTGTTTCATAAGACCATATAGGAAGGGAAGTAATCTTCCAAAGGCTCACAAAATGATAAAATAAAATAAAAATTATTTTTCTTACCTTACATTAAATAACATAAACAACGATATATCTTATGTTATATTAAATTACTACACAATAACAATGTTTGTTATTTATATTAATTAATGTAAATAACTATTATTTTATTTTATATTAAATAATATAATAAATACATTTATTATTTCTTTCTCTAAGCCGCTGTTAATAATTGTAATACACATTTCTTTATAAAAATACGTAACACAAACTATTTTTAAATCTACTTTGCTTAAATAAAATATGAAGTGATTTTATTGTGTCATAAAAGAAAAAGAGTTATACATACATTTGCTATCTTTATTTTTTCACTTTTATACCTCAGTAAATAAATAAATATTTAGTTGATTTTCTTTTGAGAAAGACAGCTGTAAAGAACGATACATATATAGTTGATCTAAGCTTCAAAGGAACATATACTTCACAGTCGAAAAAATTTAACTTTTCTTAATATAGGAAAATTTAAGCTAAGATGGTATAAGTTGTGTATCTTAAAAATGAACTCAGACGAAATTTGATTCTCAACACTGTTGTGTATTTTACTTTATGACAATTTTCTGGAAATACTCGAAGCCATACAGCCAACAGCGTATAAATATTAACTAAATTTATATGTAAATAATGAATTGTAATACGTGATGTGTATATGGACAACAGTCAAATTGCACATGAATTGAAAAATAATTAAATAATTATTCTGAGAAGTAATACACAAATAATCATTGTAAAATCGAAACTGGTGTCTTCGAATATTATTCGAAAAATGAATTAGTTTTTTTTTGCTGGGTACGGATTGTTCCATTCATTTTCTAACGATAATGTTTATTAAACTACTTTTTATAATTTTAATGATGCTAATACTGCAATAATATATTTAAAAATCATTAGAATAAAATATTATTGATATATTTATTTTATATTGGTTTCAATATCTTGAGAGCTAATTGTTTGCAGGATTTCTGTTATTGTATTGCAAAAAAATACATTTCCGGTGTTTTTCTGTATAAATAAATTTCTATACTTTTTATTGCTTATTTATGCTCAAAGTTGTTCTTTAGTTTAGATATTACTTTTAGGAATTTTTGGGGCTACAATTAACGGGAATAATTAAAGTATTTTTCATTATGGATTTAAAGATTAGTCTCATCATATTTAGACTTGCTCTTTTTCTCTATTCAGCATAATAGTAGACATGAAATTTTTGATGAGAAAGTTAGACTTACAATCTCTGGTATCGTAATTAGAAAATGATCCCTGTCCTAGTCTCAAGATAATCGATTTGGTCAACTTAAAACTGAATAACAAACATTACAATGATGAAGATGCCATGGCTTGCTGTAAGAATAGAAGAACTGCAGAGACAATAGAATGAAAGATAAACGGAAGAAAGGCAACAACTGGGAAAATATTAGTTGGGCAGTTCTGTAGGCAAGAAACCTGAAAAACTTGGCACTCCATGTTATGAGTTGTCTAAGGTGATGCTGAGGTTAGATCCAAAGTAAGATGATATATCATTTTATTTATCCTTGTTCAAAATACAAACGAAAATAATTGATGTTGACTATAAGACTGAGCTTCCGGATTACTCATGTACTACCTTCTGATTTAGTACAATCAATTGTTCGGGAATTGTAAGAGAATTTCGTCAGCTGCTCAAAAAAATAAGTGTATACTATTAAAAAGTTTGCAATTATGATCAGAGGAATTTAGAAATTAATTTGTTCAGTACTGTAAGAGCCTGTGGCCACTGTAGCCTAATGGTTAAGGCAACAGATTCTCTGCCGGCTGTTTTCGTCAGTAGTGGGTTCGAGCCATGATGCCACTTAAGTCCCGCCGTGTAGTCGGTGCTGGTGCACATTAAATTTGTCGGGGTACAAAGTTCTCCCATTAAGATGGTGGGGAAGTTAGGATGGGCGTTCCAGCTGTAGTGTCGTCTTTGTCACTTGACTGAGGTTCAAAATTATGAGGCCCGTCGCCAATATAGCACTCGTATTGCTTCTAATGCAACGCTAATAAAACCAAAACCATACGAACCCTGTGAAGACTTGGAGGGATTTCATTTTTGAAATAACTAATTTCTTTCAAGAGTGGATTGACGGACTTGAAGTGAATACTTTTGAAAAGGTGAGGTATTTGGTCATCACGGACCCAGTAAAAAAGCGAGTTCCCTCAGAGATCAGGGAACACTTTTTGGATAAATGGGCAAAATTATTATCCCCTTCGGAGCTAGTAGAGAAGCTGGATGACTATGAAAGCATTTCCTAGATATCTCAAAGGAGTGTACCATATAAAGAGAAACGTCTCTAATGGAGAAATTTACTTCTTACCAAAGAAAAAGACAATTATACAAAGTTACTTGACTCTCAGCTTATTAAAGCAACAATATTGAGAAAGAGAATTGACACGGAAGAAAAAAGAGAATTGACTAGGCGACGGAGGCTCTGGCCGATTGCAGACGAAGTTTTTTCTGGTTTGGATTGGAGTTTTCGCTGTTGGAATTTATATTTGGCTCTCACATGCTATTTGAATTATCGTTACTTGATTTACTTAACATGTGAAATATTCATTTGAAATAAATTGTGTTATTTTTGAACGTGGCTGTTCTTGTATCCAGAATTTTCCATCAATTGAACGAACGCATTTTTACTAACTGATAGAGCTTATTACGATTATTCAATAAGTAGAGCTCGAAGGCCTGAAAAATACAATACAATTCATTTTCGTCATGAAGGAAACTTTAAATATATTACTACCTTAGTAGGTTAATCGTATGATGGTCTTAAGTAGAAATTTGTGAAATTATATGCAGTATAAAAACTTTTGTTTATCAATTTCTCAAACATACGATACCAGATACGTCATAACCAATTTAAATACCTTGAGCTTAAAAAATTAGGATATCCTCAGTCTAATAACATTCCAGAATTGAAGGGGTAAAGTTTAGATTGGAATTAATAATTGCTAATTAATGCATTTTAAAATTTTATCATTTGATGCATTTTTTCTTAAATAATTGTCAATAAATACTTATCAAATATTTTTTGTAATTTTATGTATATTAGCATATATTTTCAAGTACCTTTTAAGTAAAATAATGTGATAAATTTCCATATTGGTAAAATTATGATTTTCATTTTAAAACCTTAGTTTATTTCGAAGTTGCACACTGAAGTAAATATTTCGTTCGTTTTATAAACACAATAAAGGGGAATAGAAAATCATTTTTATATTTCCGATTTTAAGATTACCACATAATACAATGTACGTAGAAAAAGGAATACCATAAAAAGATTTTTTTTTAGAAAGTGAAGGAATACAAAAGTAAGAAGCGCTATCAGAAGATAGAATGACGTGTAGAACAGGTCACACACATATAACACTGAATCTAGTAAAATCGTAGTTGAGTTAGACCACTTTTGAATTTCGTTTTACGTTTAATACATTTATGTTGAATTCTATGCCCATTTTGATCGATATTTTATTTCCCGAAAAAAATCACATCTCTGAAAACACGCTTCATATGAAATAAAAAATAAATAAATAATATGTTAAATCAATGTTAAAACATTTTTTATCAGGAATTTTTCGCTTACATTCGTCTCATGCACCGAAGTCTTTTATTTAAATTATATTCTTCTTCCTTACTCATGATTTAAGAAAATGCGCTTCGACTTTCATGAATAAATGCATCGTAAAATAAACGTTCTGGATGATTCAGAGTCACTTCTTGGTGGATTTCAATCACATAGAGCGGATATGAAACATAGATTTTCGAAAGGAAATCATATCTATTTCTTCTGAAAATATAAGAATGGAAAAGGTAATATAGGTATGACTTCAAATATAAAAAGCGTAATAAATAAATTTTATTCATATCAATATATTTAGAAAGAAGATCGAGTGCAAACGTGGTGAATATGTTTGCATTGAATCATATCAAGTAAATCTATTTTGGAATTATTTTAATTTATATATATTAGTAATTTGTAATTAAAATTACTAATTTTAATATTAATGCAAATAAAACATAAATATTTTTTTTTCAGAAGAAATAAATTATTTGCAAAAAATAAACAGAAAAACAGACGTATTTGAATATATAAAGTATCATTGAGTATTTTCGGAATGCAAAAATATTATGAATATGGTATTTACACGTATTATCTGTAATACAGTTTGGAATAAAATCTTAAGTTTCATTATTTAATTTGATTTTTTAATAATATTCCAAATGATGTTTGTGAGTTTAGTTTAGTTTAATTTTTATCAGCATCGCACTGGAAGCAATACGAGGGGTATTGGTGACAAACCTTGTAATTTTGAACCACGGTCAAATGACGAGGACGACACCTGAGCTACCCACCTCACCTAACTTCCACACCATGTCGATGGGCCATTATGTTTGCGAATGGATATCTGCTACGCATTTGCAAATACTGTAATACATTTTTACTATTATTTGTACATTAGTTTTAGTATTTTGACTCTATTTTTGATTCAGTACTATTATAAATGCACTAATATATATATATAATGATGTATATTCTCGAATATCAAATATTTTCATTGATATTTTGGTAAAGATTGAAATACAGCAGAGGGTATCTAGGGACAGAGTAGTGCTACCAAATTAGCACTATGCGCTGCCAAATGAGACCAGCAATGGCGCTCCATGGTAGAAAACTGCGGAGTTCTGTTCTACTTCTTAACCAAGTTCTATGTTCTAGTTCTGTTCTAGTTCTAGTTCTTAGTTAGTGTTCTTATCTCGAAAACGGTATGATATAGCGAAAATAAGTTATGACATAGTTATGGAGCATTATCTTTTCATACGAAAAATACATTACGAGCATTAATGTTAAAAACAGAATGATAAAAACAAACATTTGTTTGATTGCGATGTACTACACTATGATGTTACTGAATGACATTGCAAAGATGGAAAATAACACTTTATTACGAGACACCATTATTTTCGGAATTTAAACTTCTTTCCATCAGCAGCAATGCACATCAAGAACCCCATTTCAAGCGTATCATGTTGCATAGCGTGTATCATGTTAAATCAAGTATTCGTAATAATTCATTGAAGGTCCTGCAATGTAACGAAGGGATCGCATATATCTCCTGTTAGAGTTATCTCCACAGAAAAAAGTTCTTTGTAATCAAAACAGGTGACCGTGGAGGCTACTTTTCAAAACCACCAATCCGATAATTTATACCTCGAAAGTCCCGACCAGATACTGCTTCACTTGGAAAGTCTTGTTTGAAGGCGCGCCATTATGTTAGAACCATCCATTTTGGAGTGAGAGTAACGACAGGTTCTTATTAGAGAAATTATTAGAAATTATAAAATATGCCAATAATGCATGTCACATAGTTCGCGACAGAGCTGACCTGACCATAACGCGGCACACCTGGTTTTAAACTCTGGCTCTGTGTCGTCTGAATAAAATTTTAAGCAATTTTTGTCAATAAATATGATCGAGAACAGTTCACCATTAGTCGTTCGTATCATATCTCACTTTTTCAAGAATATCCCAGAACACTGATTCAAGTGTCATGAATTTTTTTCTTCCCTATCCTTTTTCAGAAGTAGTCAATACATTTGAGCATATTTAAAATAAAAACGTGCGGTCTTGTGCGAAAGGATGATACATAATGTATACCTCACTATCAAACTTATTGATGATCGCTGTTGGGATTTATTCGACTCGGGGAGAACTGCGACTCACTGATCGAGCAAAATAAAAGCAGTCCGTGTATCGGCAAGAAGACTAATATATTGACCAAAAGCGTATTGTTCCAAACAAAATGATTGTTCGGAGTCTTTTGATCTCTAATAATTTAGCATCACCACTGGTTGTAAAATCAAGCAAGACAGTTTTTTTTAAAAAAAGTTTACAAAGACATTTAAATCAATAAAATATAATTTCTCTTAATTTATTGCAGATTGTTCTAGATTTCTCTGAAATTTCTCAAGATAATTAATCACTTCCTTTGACACAAGTGATGAAATATGTAGCAAGTTTAACGTGAGAATTCTATATTGCTAAATTATTTTAGCTTTTCTTTCCAAATTTCTTAGATGTGACTTTTAAATTATCTCAATCAAACGAGGCTTTTAAAAAGACAAACATATTCTATCAGTGCTCATGTCCATCCTCAATTTCAGGAAAATAAGCATTTATTAAAATTTTAGACTTAGATTTCTTAAATTCATTCATTTCCCTTTTCGTCTTATAATACTTTAAAAACATCTAATTCTATATGTCTCAAAAATATAATTCTACAAAATAACTATAAAAATTCCCAATAGTTAGTTAGTAAGATAACTATTATAGTAAGATAGTTTCACCAATTTCCAATCGGTGAAACTAAAACTGAATCCTTTTTCACTCTCCCCATATCAGTCAATGGCAAGCTGGATAACAAACAACTCAAGTCAAGTCAACCAGCCTGTCCTTCTGAATTTTTATAGGACTAATCTTAAATGCTTATGAACAAACTAAGACTTATTAGTTTAATGTGCAAAGTATTATTAATTTTTAATGAGTAAATAATTATTAATTACTATCTTACTATAATCTTATCATTGGCAAGGTATAGGCTAAATTCAAGCACCAACAGACTTATTTTCTGTGTAATACTGAACGACATAGTAACTTTTAATTAAGTTATTATAAACTTTCACATACATTTTTAAGTAACGAAAACCATATTTGTTTTAAGAGTGATTAAAATTATAACTTAACGCTCGTTGTGATCAATGGTCTAAAAATATCTTGCTGTATTTTTTGAAATTCATTTGCAATGTCAAATCATATACAGGGAAAAATATAAGTAATTATCGTTCACTACACACAAAAATATGTTTTGTACTTTTATGAGAGTGTCTTTTACTCAAGAAAATAGGACATAAATACTTGTAAGGTGTAAGTGTATAATTATATATACATTGTATATGCATTGCTTGATTGATTTGATTTTCAGCTTCAAATCAATACTTCTACATTGCTTTTGATAGGTAATAGACAAATAACTTTTCTTAGTTGAGAAAAATAACAATGCATTAATATATATTTCAAAAATAAACGAATAATAACATCTAGAATTAAATAAAATATTAAATAATTCCGTAATATTCGAATAAAAAGGAGAAAGGAGTTTAAACCTTAGACTCTTGTGCAAATTATAATAACACTGAAAATTCAAGTTTGTAAATACCAAATAAACATTTATTGCAGAGCCTAAATATCCAATAATTAACAACAATTCAAAAAGAGAACTCGTAATGAAAAATAAATCAATTACAATCTAAGGCTATTCTATGTTACTAAAATACGTTTAAGGTATTTCTAATATTGAAAAAGTAAATTATAATATTTAATGAAATATTCTCATATAAAAAGAAATTTTGCTCACAAACAAATCATTAAATAATTACTGCTGACTGTTAAAACTGCAACTCCTTGAATTGAAGCAAATATTTATTGTATGTAAACAGTATGGCATGAAGACAAAATGAAAAAAAAAATGTGCAAACAGTTTGGTGGTTTACAGGTGTACGAAAATAGTAGAAACAGCTGCTAACCCTGGCAACTAAAATGGTCCTCACTCGGTTAGGCTTAGAGTGGAACTGGGCTTGGATGACAGAAACGGGCAACTCATTTCATGCTGCTTCAAGTCTTTACCACATTTAAGTAAACCAAGCTTGAGACGGGTAGTAGGCCCGTATCTCAGCATTCCATGACGAGAGGTTTTCAATGTGTGACATATATGTAGACCATGCAGGCTATTGCAACAATCGATACCTTGTGCATCGAGGAAGTTCAGAACAAGACGGACAACATGTGATCTTGGAATGTCTTGTAGGAAGAGGGAGTTTGGAAAGCCTCGGAGATTGGACTCAACCACCGGAAGTAAAATGTCAGAAATGTACCCATCTGCGTTCAAATTACTGTCTATCCGAACTATAGATGTACGTGTTGTATACCCAATGGCTGCCTAAACTATCACACCAGGGTCAGGGACCTTTTTGCCGATATCAAATGGAAGCACATGACGAGCGGTCTCCACGTAGCCTTTAGACAAGTATGTTGCCATCAGAATATTGTATGCAAGTACAGGACTCGTCAAAAAAGACGACATTGTGCCACACCTGTATCCAGCTTTGTCATTCAGTGTACCAGAGTCTCAGTCTCTCAATATACTGCATCTCAAGGGAAATCGAAGCAATGATCGATGTGCTGACAGTCGACGCTACTACAATAGTCGTCGCAACGGACATGTGCATTCTGCGTGTGCTACAAACATGCGCAATTCCTGACTAATGGTCCTTGATATGGTTGTCAGTTTTTGCAAGGTTGTAAGTTTTGTCACTCCCAAATGGACAAACAATATGTCTGTCCGTTTGGGCATGAGTCCTGGGAGGTCGTGGAGATCCTAGATAAAGTTCAGTGTGAGCCTCAGCAACCCATTGATTTCTTTTTCGCATGAAAATTGTTAGTGCGACAGGCAATATCATGGAACTATAATACACTCTCAATAGGCAACGATCCTACCTCTATCGAATTCTGAAACTTGCTGGTACGCATTTCTTCTTTCTTAATGCATAACACGTTATTCTGAGCAAACTGCGACCTTTGAAAGCGCTTTCTGAATGAGAATTCCGCTACATTATTTTTCTTTCATGCAGTTCTTAAGATGTGTCGTCTAAGTGCCCTGAAATACAAATTATTTGCATATCCTAAACTCTTCTTCCTTTCATATTATTTTGACGTTAGTCAGATCTTTTTTTCCTAGTGTTGCAATTTTAATGGCCAAGAGTGTAATTAAGAATTTTTATGGTCAGAATTCATTTTTATATAAGAATAAAATATGTGCTGTCAATTTTCTATCATAAAAATATTAGGAAAAGTCATGTTATGTAATGCGTAATGGGGATTAAAAAAGTGTACCTGTAGATACAATCTGAGTTAAAAATATGTTTTTTAGTTACTCTTCATATTTCTAAAACTTTCGTTGTATAATTTATCTGTAGTATGCAAGTAATATATGTATATTAATCATGTTTGAATAGCTGCTATAGATATCCAATAAACTTATGCTGCGTATCGGTTTTAAAAATTCAACGGGGATTCATATTGCATGAAATATCTAAATGTAGACTTAAAAGTTCCAGATGTGAATATATTGTGAGTAATTAGGTTATTATTACGTTATTAAGTATCATTATAAATACAGTAAGATTGACATTTATGTTTGGGTTTAATGATCCTTGGACGCTGACGACCAAGAATAGGAACCGGAAATAGAGGATAAATGAACCGGTGAAACATGAAAAATTAAATTCATCAATACAAAAAACTAAATTCATCCAACCACAAAAAATATATGAATAGTAGCTTCCACGTCCACTTGAGTATCGATTTGTGCATTTTTGCGCTTTGCTGATCAAGTTATCAGCTGATATTTCTATGTTAAGTTAAATTAAATTTAAGTGTTTTTTTAATTTTAATAAATTGAGTTAGTTTCCTGAAATATCCATTTGCTGATCTCCTACTTTTTGGGATATCTGGAATTAGTTAATTGACTGCAAAAAATTGGTTAAACCTATATTTGGTGATCATTTCTAAAATTTTAAGTAATCCGAGCTTTCGACCTGTGTCTAGAAGATAAGATTGAAAGATATTTCTCAAAGTCAAGTTTGATCGTGAACAGGAAGTTACTCGATTTACATTTAAGCTTCCTCGTTTTGGGACCAGGGTTAGTTCAGATTTAATCTCAGTTTCTTGCGACCCATATTACCCCTGATAGAGCGAGATTTAGTCTATTATTACAACAGTTGAAGGTAAAGTATTAATAGGGTTTCGAGATAGAGAGAAGCATAATCCTCAGACCACTGATAGGGGGCTACCATCCATCTAACAAACGGAATTTAGACCAATATTCACAATTCAATACAACTCAAATAAAACTTCTCTTACAAAATCTATCTTTAAAAGATTGGGACCTCTCCCAACTTCTCATGGAGATACAGAACTTATTCCTGTAAAATGGACGATTGAGTGCTTCGTACACTTCGGTTGCAACGTTTAGTTGTCAATTTCTAAGAGGTATTCAGCGTTTGCAGTGATTATCTCAGCAACTTATCCATCTTGGCCAACAGGATGAATGAGCTATCAATCTGTGTCTAAGTTACTTCCTGAATTTCTACTGACACAGCAAATAAATTGGAAATACTGAGTCTGCATGATGAGGAGGCGATGTTAGCCGAGCATATTAGTAGATTAACCCAAAGAACATTTCATCCCCAAGGAGACGAAAAAAATCCTGTGATAATTCTCACGGTAAGGGACTATGTTGGTACCATTTTAGAGTTTTCCACAAAGCTACAAAATATAATCTAAACAGTGTTTGGTTGGGAAACGCCATTTGAAGCAAATAGTTCTATTCCAGTATTGATCATTTTATCGACTTTCAGAAACATAATATAGCATTTACAATCCTTGCACTCCGATTACTTAGAATGAGAGTTGACAGTTGATAAGCGAACTGGTAAAGGGAGAAAAAAATCAAAAGGAAGCAAATTATTTTATCCTTCTACAAAAATTATGTAAAGTGTTGCTTCAACGTCCACCTGATATTCCGTTTCACTATTTACCATTTCTTTCAATTCGCTGGTCAAATTGTCAGTTGATATTTCTATATTATCTTTAAATATATTTAAGTGTTTTAATGTCAATAAATTAAGTTAGTGTCTTAAAATATTCAGTGGCCGATGTACTGCTTTCTGACATATCTGGAATTATTTAGGTGATTTCTAATTGGTCATCCTCTATATGTATATAAATATATTAAAAACAATATTTTACTTTATTTCTTTTATTTTTTATACTCTCGAAAGAAACCGAATTTCAAAGTTTTGAAGAAGTCTTTTTTTAAAAGTTGCTACTTAATAGAAGGGAAAAAATGATTACATCAACAGAACTATGCATGTAACCGTTGAAATAACTCATTGATTGGTCTCTGAAGTAAATCCTACAAAACAGCTGTTGAAATAACTTAATGTGTCTAAAACAGATCATTAATGGATAAATAATTGAATTTTAGAAATGTGTTTCAACGCTTAAAAGTAATTATTAGTGTTTGGTTAAATTAAGGATTGTTTTCAAACCTGTAATGAATCAAAAGAAATTATTTCACACAGGGGTAATGATTTAGCAATGAATATTTTATAGAAGGGTAAGGGAATCAATCATCTGATACTTTTAATACCAATATTTACAAATATCATGATTTTTTAAAGTTACTGACCCATATTGTTAATTGCTTCAGGGACATGCTGAAATATATTAAATGAATTGTTGAAAAATATATCTAAGAGCTATTTAATTACAATAATTGAAGTTACTTTATACCAGAAATAAAAGTCTTTTTATAAGTGCATTGTAATTAATTTTGATCTTCAAGTATTTTAGCTCAAATAGGATGTGGAATATTACGCAGATAATAAATTAACAATTATTGGATAATAATTTAATCATCAAGTAGTATAGAAGATATGGAAATGAGATATTCTAATCACGATAACAGGATTGTAAAATATGTTTTTGAATTCGTATTAACGTAATTTCAGAGCTAAATTATTAATCTTTCATGCAAATGAAATGCGGGTAAATTATCGGAATTCGCACGAAATAATTATAATATATTTTGCAACGGTATACTATTTCATCAATTCATTAATTAACATAAAACATTTATTATCTTAATCAAATTTTTAAAATATTTGATAGTGTTTCTTAAATTATATTGATTTTATTATTTTAACATAGAAAAAAAAGTTCCATGCAGAAAAAAAAAACATGTACCTGCAACCATATGTTTCAATAAAATATTTCATGATTAATTTGTTTTCAAATGTATTTCATTAATAACTTGTTAAGTGTCCATGAAAAAGAAAATAATAAACATATTAGAATACATATATGTAACATAATTTTTCTTCTTCTTTTGGTTTATAAGCAAAAATTTGAAAAAAACGCCGATTATTCGATATTTCTTTAAATACTCTCATGGACAAAAAATTAGCGCACCAAGAAGGAGTCGTGAAAATGAAACAAAATTTTACATATATAATGACTACTTTGATATAAGTAAATGATTAGAAAATCAAAGAAAATGATCATTTATTTCAGAGAAAAAGGCAAAAGAACGGATGATTTAGTACCCTGTTGTACCCCCTGTAGCGCGAATGCCAGATGCGATACGATCGGGTATTGAGGCATACAAGTTGTGTATAATGCCTTGAGACATTTCGTTCCATATTTGCTGTATCTAGTTCATTCAAACTCGTGGAATGTCCAACTCGCCGTCCAAAATGATCTCAGATATGCTCGATTGGAGACAAATCTTGGTCTCCGGCAGGTCAAGGAAAGGTAGTAACAGTGCGGAGACAGTCTTGTGATACACTTGCCGTTTGAGGCCGAGCATTGTCTGGTTGAAAAATGGCTCCTGGGAGCTGTTGTATGAGTGGAAACACATGTCGTTGCAGGATGTCATGGATATACAGCTGGACTGTCATGGTGCCACGGATCAATACTAATAGTTACCGTGTATTGTAGGCAATGGCACCCCATACCATCACAGCAGCTGTAGGAGCGGTGTGTCGCTGTAAGCAAATGCAGGATGGAGGCGTTCACCACGGGGTCTCCACACACGAACGCGATTGTCAACACTGCTGAGATTGAATCTGGATTCATCGCTAAAGACGACTTGGTTCAATTTCTTTGCTGTCAAGTTTCCTCCTCACCACTCCAAAAGAGGCGTCGATGAGTGGGCGTCAAGGGCAGCACACGTAATGGGTGCCACGATCCCAAATTTCCTTCAGCCATGCGCCTTCGTACGGTTTGAGAAGACACATGGGCCCTTAGTGAAGGTGCTACCTGTGCCTGGATGACGGCCGATGAAGCTGTTTTCTATACGCATGCATTTCTTACGATGTGGCGGTCTTCTCGAAGACAGGTCTGTCGAGGGCGTCCTGAGCCTGGTCTTCATGTAAATTACATCTCTCTCGGATCCACTGGTCCCAACACCTCCTCGCAACACAATCAGAGTGATCTAATTGACGACCTACTCGCCTAGCTGACCACCCAGCTTCCATCATGCCGATGATTTCCCCCTCTCAAACTGCGACAGCTGCTCATATTGTCTTCGAAAACGGCGTAATGGCATGTCTACCTCAACTCTTCCTTTGAAAACGATTCAGCACACTCATACAGGCTCGTGGTAGTCGGGTTCCATGCTAAACAATCCGAAAGTTAAGTGAAAGTTATAATAATAATAAAATTTGTGCAATAGTATAAATTTCACATCCAATATGAATTTTTTTCGTTAATGTTATACTCTTTCGACATTATTTTTAAATATTTTGGAAATCATCTAAAAATAAAAACTTAACATTCAAAATTCTTCTTAGAATATACAGTTTTACTATCTCACTGACCATAGCATCTTCAAGATAATCTATTACAAAAAAATGGATACTGAAACATTTCCCATTCCGAGAAATGGCGATTTATTTCTAAGTTAAACATACTAATCCAAAAATAAACAATTAAATAGTATCAAAATGGTCTACCATTTTCATTCCAAGACATTTCAAAACTATACACTTTAAGCCTAAGAGACATTTCAAAGCCAAACACTTTTGTTAATCTCCGCTTAAATCGAAATTTATCTTTTATTTTTTACACCGAAAATTACCTTCTGCACCTCATTATCAGAACACTTGCTCTTAGCTTCATTACAGATCACTACTCTAACCTTGTATTTTTTTTTCTTATTTGTAAAAGGTGTACAAGTAACACTTGACTTATTTCTTTCTCGTGTTTCTAATTTTCGTCATTCGGATTATAAGTTTACTATTGTAAAATGGAACTCCATAGCATGCTTCTTCTTTGATATATAAAACAGAAAAAAAGCATTGATGTCTGCTTGTTCTGACGTCAAATGAAAGTTAATTAATCTGAGTTTCATTAAAAAGAAGCCATGGTAAAATAAAAAATTAAGCGGATTCTCAAGTTAATGTTGTCTCTGACTGTATATTTTACTAATATAGCATAAAACATTACCTGTGCTCTTGACATTCAATGAATTTAACATTTAATATATTTTTATAGAAGTGCTAGGCGTGTATTATAAATAATATTACTATGAAGAGGGAATCATCAGTATTTCCATTTGTAATTCCTTTACTTTTTTTTTGTACACTTCACGTATTTTGAAGATATTTTTTTTTTATATTTGCTTTGAGTCTGTGTCTTTCATTTAATTTATTTGATAATGTAGAACTTACTTTATTTAATGATTTTTTTTTTAAAAAAATTATTAATTTATCGTTTCTTATATATTTTTTTCAGATCAAATATGATACTAAACATACATTCTATGTATTATATATAGGAGTATGCAACTATAATTTTGTATACCATTGAAATATTGATGATTACAATATCAAACTTGTAAAATTTTTAATAGTCTTCAAGTAGTTTAAATAAATTTTTTTCTAGTTTATAAACAACGATATTTATTCTAACATTTTAATCATATTATTTTTAGTCTTTCCTCTTATATGTTCCAGAACCTATATGTCTGATATATGTTTTAGGTTCATAAATTTATACAAATACAATAATTGATATAAAGTAAAGATGATATTGGTTATTTATAAGCTGTCTCTTTCTGAATATTTCCAAAGAATCTGAATTAAATCTTAACTTATTAAAAAATAGTTTAAAGGATTTTACTTAATATTAGAATAATATAATAGTGCGTATTATTATATAGCATATATTTCATTTGAATAACATTAAATCATGTTTAAAAGAAAGCGTTCCACGTGCATATGAATTTCACAACGAATTCACACTTTTTTTATAGTAAATAATAATTTATTTCTATTTATATATGTACAAAACATCTTGACTAGACATACCAGACATATAAAACAAACATCACATTTTGAATACAATTTAAAATTCAATTTCAAAAACTGAATTCGTTGTCGGAATGTTCGTAAACAACTTTCAATTTCTCTTGAGTCCTTATAAACAAGAGCATGTGCTCATCGATATATATGTGGGATTTATTCATGTCACATCGGTTTCGTGCAAAGCATCTTTAAAGTAAAGGGAATTTATTTTATGCCAGTTTCAGATTTGACAGCTCTTGTCTGGATAAAACATGGATGGGATTTCTCACGATCACAATTCCCTTACATGGGTCAGACTTTATCATGGAATAAAACTTGGTAAGTCATAGAAAGGTCTTACGCCTTTCTATATAAACTAATGTTTTATATAAAAGTAAAATTATAATGTATCGACAAAAACTATGTTTTTATTAAAATGAAATAAATGTTTAAAACAAATAAATGCAAATAAAATCTCTTAATTTCGTTTATGAATTTATGGGTCTTACAGTAATTATTAACATAATTAAAATTATATTTATGCCATGTTACACACTTTCGATTTTATTAAGTTGTATTTAATGCATTTCATTATACATGTTCTATTATATAAAGTAAGTAATTCTGTTGATTTATTGACTACTTTTTTCATGGTAGGAAAGGAAAAAATTGCTTAGCTTGTAATTTATAACAGAGAATTTAAATACACCTAGATACATTATCAAATTTTTACTCCAGTTATAAATATTTTAGCTATAAATTCTTTATTTGGGATTATTACTCGTATTATTATACTCGCAACAAATATAATTTAAGAATATGGTGTTTATGTAAAAGTAAAAAAAAATTATACTAAAATCCTTTTTTTAAAGATTAATAGTCTTACAAATATTTAAAAATATTTTAGAGGAGTATAAAATGTCATCTATATGTTGTAAATTTATCAAATATCTTTAATGTGTAACATGATATAATCCATTTTCCTTTGCATTCTTTTTGAAGGAAGCATGAAGAATTTTTTTAAATAAGCCTTTCTCGATACCGGGCTTAATATGGCTTTCATTATTTGTCTGTTTCTCTTATTTTCTTTATTATATATATATATATATAAAGCACATTCATATTTCGCAGTGTTATTTCTATGCTAAGCATTCGTGGAGAAAACATGATGTTTCCTGAAACACACATTTTCCAACGATAACAATATCTGAAGTATTTTAAAACTACATTAAGAATCAAAATGGATTGCCTCTTAAATTTATTAATCAATACATATACCTAATTCTTAATAAAAATGCAAACAGGCTTTGTATTGAAATAAAGAGGAAGATACTAAGAACTATTTTGAGTATTTTTATAAAAAAAACCCCATTAACATAAAATTGTGATGCTGTTTTTTGCAGAGCATTTTAAAAGAGTTAAAAACGCAAACTACATTGTAAATGTATGTACTAAAATGAAGTATTTTGATATAAAACAAAATATTTAATTCTTATACATAATAGAATTCTTTCAATAGCTAACAAAAATGGAATTCTTAGTAATAAAAAATTTATACTCTGAGTTTTTGAAACATATTAGATATTATTTGCTGCGCCAGTAATTAAAAGTTATTTTGAATATAATTCTACCAAATGTAATCATTCAAATATCAAACAAATAGATGAAGAAAACGAAGAAGCACATTTAAATGCTTAGAACATACTTATTTTTGTAAAATCATACATGCTTTCAATTTCAGAGTAAACGAGCTTTAAGCATTTCAAACGAAAACTAGATAGATTTGTTAATCTCATAAGTATAAATTATTTAATTACTATTAAGTATGTAGCTTAAAAATAAATATGAAATTTGCAATTTTACGCAATCGATGTAAAATATTTAAAATGTCAATTACTAACCTTAACTAAATTAAGTAATTTTCATATAGTTTATTAAGTATTATATTTATTGTAATATTATGTTATTTATGTAGAATATTAGAAATATCTATAGATTTCCATAAATAAATTCAGAAATATTCTTATAGTTTATTAAATATTATATCGATTGGAATCAAGCAACGAAATTGTAATATTATTTATCCATTTTTCTGCTTGGTTTCTGCTTATGTAGTTTCATTAAGAAAGTTTTAGATTTCCATTTTCTTATTTCTGAAGTATGTGATTTTCGGGTGTGCATTTTATAACTATTGAACTTTTCTCAAATTCCTTTTAAATTTTATTTGTTTATTTGCTTTCTTTTGATAATCCGAAGAAATATTTTATATGATCTAAAACTACTTTTAGGCAAACTGTTCCTGATTTTAAGCAATATGGATGTCTTTATACGAACCCAAAAGTAGTGCTAGAATACCTATTCTACAAAAAAAGTTAAACGGAAATTGTTATTCAAGTTTCCACTCCTTTTCTAAGAAAGTTGTCCCAGCCCTCTTCAATCTAGTGCATAAAACTACTACACTGCTAAATGAAGTCAGGATTTTTCCTCTTAACAAACCTTCCAATTTTCGATATCCCTTTTCTGAACTTACCTAATGACGGGACCTGAAACTTTTAACTCTCGTAGAAAAGTAACTTATTACTTGAAAGAAAAGAGAAAAAATATATACCGAGAAGGAAAAAAGCACTTTCTCTCTTCTCTCTTTTCTACAAGATGTATTCCCTTGGTATTCATTAACCCTGAATCTCTTACATGCACTGTAAGTAATAAAAAGAGTTACACTTTGTTTCGGTACACATTTTATGCACTATGCTTTGACAAGGGTTTTACCAAGTTGAAAGCTTTTTAAATTGTTACATTATAAATCGCTTTTTCGTCCAATTTTCATCATTTGTTATTAAAGGTTTTTTATACTTTTATTTTTTAGCTTACCTTATGTTTTGTAAAGCGTTTTCTTATTATAAAATTTTCCAATGTATAGCAAAATTTCTGTAATTAAAAAAAAAGAATCATTACGCTTTTTATTATTTTCAGTTAAAATAATTTTTTGTTTGTTAAAATATAATAAACATTTTACCCTAATTTCAATATGTTTACCTAAACACATATAAATACTTGTAGATATTTTAAGTATTTTAAAAGTATATGCTAAATTATGAAAATATTTTTACATTTCAATCATAATGATCTGTAATTAAAATTATTGTAAGTTTTTCCCTAAAATATTTTAACAGTATTTATTAAACGTACATTACGTTGAATTTTTTTTCTGTAGAATTGTATTTTACGTAATTAAATGATGAGGAAATTTTTCGTAATTTCTTGTATAAAATAGTTGTAAAAATTATAAATAAATAATAGTTGTAAATTGACGCTATAAAGAATAGGGAGTTGGTGACTGAAAATTCAAATAAATAACTTCCTCGAGGTAGCAGCAGTACAAAGATCTCTCAAGAAATTAACTTATCAGTTTTTGTTCAGACAATTAAAGCATTTTATGATGCTTTTTGACAAATGTTTCCAATCAAATTAGAAACCTTGTTTCTTACAGCAAAAAAGTTCTAATAATATATTATATAGAATAAGCATTTGATTGGAAAACAGTAATATATATATATATATATTTAAAGAATTTAATTCAACACTGGATTTCTCTTTTGGCAACACGGTAGCCAAGTGGCCATAGTCTTGAGCATATTGCGTTATCTCGTTATGATATCTTTCAATTATTTTTGTTTTTATCCTAAATAATCCCAAATAAATGATGCTACATTTTAAAAATAATGCAGTATTATCAACAGAGAATGATGCTATTCAGGCTTTAATTGTGATATTTTTGACTTCATTAAGTTGTTTAAAAATTAGCACAAAGTACTCCTACTTTATAAAGAGATTTTAGTTATATTTCTCAATAACGAATTTAGAGAATGTGCTGCATTATTTAAATTAATATTTCCAGGCAATTTTAAGAATTAAAAACATCTTAATGAATAACTTTAAAACTTGCCTGATTGATAAGATAATTTAAAATTAAAACTGTTTGTACTCAAAATGCAACGTGAAAAAAAAAATAAAAACTTATATAAAAATTGATAAACATATTATCATGTATAACAATTTCTGGAAATGTTATTTTAAACTTAACTTTATGGATTTTACACATATAAATGTCTTAAGATGTATTGATTTGTTACATTAATATGGGAAATAATAGGCTACAAAGCTTAATGATTTCCAAATAGAAGCGAATAAAAATTGACAATATGCAATACATATATTGCTTTTTACAAATGCTTAGCGAATTTGATAGTTCCGTTCTGCTAACGATATTCGCAGTGTCAGCCTAACACTAGAAACACTTTGAGGTTATTGTGCTAAATGATAAAAATAAATTTTAGGATAAAGTATTTGATATTAAACTCTGACCTTATATTTTATTCCAAAAAGAATTCAGAATTTATTCATATGTTATAGCAATACATTGTAAAATTTGTTTTCAAAATTTAGCCCTTAAAGTTCTGTTTCTATAACATTGTAAAGTTAGTTAATGCCATGTTGTAGTTGTAGAATTTTTCTGAGAAGCTGGCTTACTTTATTTAACAAATATTATTTGACAGTGGTAAAAAAAATGGTTAGGTGTATCACAAAGACATACAATAATATGTATGTCTTTATATGTAATGTGCAATATCGACCCTTTCCTAGAGGAATGTTTCGAATACACTCCAAAGCATGACAGGTATTTGAGGTAAAGTTATTTCTCAAATGCACTTGAAAGTGTCATCTATAAAGCTGTATTAAGATAAGACATATAAGTAACAATAAGCATTATTTTTGCTAGGAGCTGTATGATAAACAAATATTTACTACAAACGTATTTATTTCAAGTTAAATTTTCAATAATATTGCTTCGAATTATATATATTACAGAACGTTATTTGTTAGTCATATTCACACAATTTAATCTGTTTTGTAGATATTCAACTCCCTTTTTTACTCTCTCACCACAACATAGCAGCGGTCATATTTATAATTTGGAATTATGCATGTGCGATCATCTTAACAACACTTAAATCTTTTACCCGAATATGATCCTTAGTCTTTCATTTTAGCAAAACATTCAATTTAAATGACCATACAAATGTTTTAAGTAACACAAAAAAACATGCAAATAAAATACTAATACTGCACATAGAAACGATTGTCATACAATTATACTAAATAGTGTATATTACAAAAGCAACAATGTTAGTTATTCAAAGTAATAATACACAATTATGTGTTGGGTTATGTGTTACATTAGTTTTTCTGCCCAATGACCACTGACATACTGTAGCAAACTATCCTCTTTTAAAACGACCAAGTATCCTTTTTCAATATTATCTTTTTTAGAATTTCTTACACGATAACTGTCGTGCATTATTGTGGTAATCTAAATATCATCTTCTTTCCAAAATGCTGTGAAATAATTTTGTTTATTATTGACTAAATCCTTTTCTATCCCAGTTAAATTATGGATGTAACTAATGTCCCTAAGAGGAAATGAGCCGTTGTCAAAACATTTAAATCCTCTCTATTTGTAGTAGATGGAACTAATGGTCTGAGTTTCAATATCCCATCAAAGTGTATAGTTAATGTTAGCATACCTTCATATGTAAAATATACATATATATCCTTCAATGTATGCATCTCTTTCAAGGTGTCATTTGTCTAAACTTTATATTTGAGAATGAAATTGCAAGTGTGTATAGGATCTCTGATGTTATAGAGCTTCCAGAAAGTGAGAATAACGGCATAATGGATTGGTCACCGTGATTCTTTGATTTAAGATTCCATAAAATTTGTGTGGGTCTCTTTAGAGAGACGTCTGGGTCAAAATCGTACTCTCTAGGGAACACCAGAAAACTGAAACAGATGCTCCTTGAAAAAAGGTAACTGTTGTCCCAATAACTGCTAGATAATTTGATATTAAGTATGAACGTACGAAAATCTAAGCATGAAAAATTGAAAGTATGTAAGAAATTTAAACCAATTAAGAAAATTAAGTATCACTTTCTTAAATTCTAAATCTAGCTAATGACATATACGCAAGTTTTATTTCATTTTTGAAGGACAAACTTTTCCTTACGGACAAATGTTATTAAAAAATATGGAACTACCGTAAAATTAAAAAGAATACCAAAAATCAAAAAATCAAATTTTATTATAAAAAGGAAAAGAAATATATAGAGAAATAGAAAAATCCAAACACTAACGAAGGAAAGAAATAAGCAATACTCCAAAATTTAAGCAACCAGACGTAAAAAAAGACTTATATAAGCAAACACTTCACAACTACAAAATTGCCTTTAAAACCAAATATAGCAAAGCCTTTTTATTTAGAAAAATTAATACTTTTGCACAAAATAAGGCTTAAAACTAGCATAAAGTGAAGAAAAAAAATCCATAAAAAACATAAATAAAAATTCAAAATTTATTTTTTAAGCAAGATAAATAGTAAAACAGAAACTACATTTAGTACAAAAAACTATATTTTAAGGTAATCTTAATAAAATTTAAAAACAATTTTTTTTTCAACAAACTTTCTTAAATTTATCCATGTATATCGTTTGTTTAAACACAGTTCTAATGGTACTAATCTAATCTAATTCTTCTAATTTTTCTATAATTGATATATCTAAATTTTTATTTATACGTAAAGGACTGTAAAATAAGAGTACTTTATGAGTCCTGAAGTTGAACATTATCTTTTATCATAAATATTAGACGAAATTTTATCATTTTTAAATTTTTGCGTAATATTTAAATATTCCGCTTACTTTATTTCTCTCTGTTCATATTAGTTTGCAATAAATTTTTAATACCTTCCATAAAAATATAAAAAAAAGCTTAATATCTTCGTTATTATTAATTTGAAAGAAAATAATGACATCAATATGTCTAATAATTATAAGACCATTATAATTCTAGAAACTATCTTCATAAACATGTAGATAATTTGTTTCTAAGCATTTACTTTCAGACAAAATTTGTGGTATATCTTTAATTCATTTATAAATCTTATTTTTAAAATATATAATATTAAGACCATTATAAATAAGTAATTAAATTTGTCAAATTCAATAATTTTTTGACTGATTTCATATTTCTTAAAAATCCCATTTAGAATTTAATAAGATCCTGTATATCATTAGGAATAAAAAGGTATTCGACATTATAACTATAAATAGCATAAATCTGATCGTTACACACACACACACACACACAGGAGATTTCAAGTTTAGTTATTTGGAGGTATATGCTCGAGATTCTGTGAATGGTAACTCAGTATCGCTTTCATGGTTACTGTTATAGTAACACAAACTCAAAATTCTCGGATTGCAACGCCTACTGTTCCCCATCACAAAATGTTCAGCGCATGCGAAGGTCTTAAATAGCGTTGGAATGGAATTTATAATCCCTAAAACGGACGTGTTATGCACCTACAAAAACATTTCTGAAACTCTACCAACAAAACACCGGCAGTGATAACTCAGTCAGCAGAACATTTGACTCTAGACTGGAAGGATCGAGATCGGGGTTTACTTAGCAAAAGAGCGCTATGGTTGTCTAATGGGTGTAATGTCCATCCTGGATGCAATATCCTCTGCAAATTACACTTGTGGGGGGTACCAAAGTGATAGAGTCATCACGACCATGTAGGATCAAAATTGTGATGGCATGTGTCCGGACCACCCTTGAAGATGAGTTCCAGACCGTATGCAATAGTCCTCTGCGCAGATTTGATCCGACTCTAAGCCAAATAACCAAAAAGCCTATAATGCACGATCTCGATCTGGGCACACGCAGAAAATTTACATATTTCAGAGGAAACATACCAATCACAGAACGCCATTCGTCAGATATTCAGCTTAGGAAAAACAGATATAATGGGAGGTGGGTATAATTTTTCAGTCGTGAGCTCGTAAGTGCCTACATAATAACTCGGCCTGGAACAGTTCGTAATAATTCTGTAAAACTGTATTATTAAAATGGGATGAATTCGACGGAAGCTTTGCCTGTTTATCACCATAATCATCTCCAACGACGCGAAAAAGAAATTTGAAGATACGGACTGTACCAGTGATAAACTGCCACCAGGATAGCTAACTGTTTTATGATGATGTTGTTACAGAAGTGCATCAATCACACAGTGACTCCAAGACACATGCAAACCACAAGAGGCACAGCTCGTGTGTTGGATATGCCGACACCAATGGTGCTAAACCTACTGCATTCGCGTATTACCATACTGATATCAGCATGTCCAGATGTTGCAGCCGGGATACTAACAACTACATATCGACTTTGCAAAAATTTTTCTAATACGATATGATGCTGATAATGACTGGCCATTTCTCATACTATAGACGGAAGAGGCGCGTTTCAACTTAAATGGCAACGTGAGCACAAAAACTTTGCGCCCTGGGTAGACACAAATTCTCTCGCTGAAGCATCAGTACCTTTAATTGATGCTAAGGTTATTGAGTGGTCCGCATTATAAGCACAGTTTTTCTCGGACCCTTACTTCTTTGAAGGAGCTATACCAATGGACTTTGTTGCATACTCTGTAACAGCTTCTCGCTATACAGTTATACAGACATGCTGCAAAATTATGTAACACCAGAATTTCTCCAGCAAAATACACTTAATGACGTTGTTTTGATACCGGATAGTGCACCTTCACAAACAACGATGTCTGTTCACAGATCAAAATGCAGACAGCATTTTGTGATCGCATAATCTAACTCGATTTTCCTTTTCCTTGGCCTCCGCGACCCCCCGTTCTGACTCTTATGAATTTTTGGTTTTGAGGATAAATCAAATCTCCCTCCAGACTTAACTTGAGCAATCTGCAAACTTGGTCTGATTTAAAAGATTCTATAAAGCGTGATATTGCAGAAATCCCTCATACCCTGTTGCGTTCACCTTTATTGTCCACCGTCTCTCACAAGCATTGTGTAATTGCCTTTGGTTCACTCACGTGGAAAATGTTTGATCTAAATCAATGTATTCTTTAGTCTGATATATGTCTTGACTCTGTCATATGCAGTATTCCTCCGTTAACCCTGAAGAACTGTTTTTTCTAAGAAAACACTTCTGTGTTTTGGAATATAAGTTTAATTTCAACGCTACTTAAGATTTCTGCATGCGTTGAACATTTTGAGACGGGAAAAAAGTATATGTTGGCATTCGAATATGTCGAATTTCTGATACTTCAACCATTACCTTGAGCGCCACTGTGTTGCCATTCACAGAATCTAGAGCGCATACCTCCAAATAACTATATTTGAAATCACATCTCGATTGGTTGAACGGAATGGACGCTTGAAGTGCAGATGTTGGCCAAGTTTCTTTTATGACCACCCTATATATATATATATATATATATATATATATATATATATATATATATATATATATATATATATATATATATATATATATATATATATATATATATATATATAAATGTGTGTGTGTTTCTAAATAATACTGTAAACATAGAAATGAAAATAGTAGGAAGAATTTGTCTAAGAACAGCAGATCTGATGGATGGGATGAATATGTGTTGAAAGAGAAACAATAACATTTATATAGTAATTAATTAAATTACTCCCGAATCTAAATATTTCGGGAATAAAGGAGTCAATATATGATATTGTTGCTCCTTTGGGCTAGGTATAAGATACCTAATGCTATAGCACATACCGATTTATTTCATAGTATCTTGCGAGATTCCTCACCAAATAATCTACAACTGTTTGACTCAAATAACAGTAGGAACATATCCTAGAGGCAGTTTTTCACTCCTTTTCAATACTTTATGATATATATGCATTTATGTTAGGTATTTCTGTAGTTTGATATTTTTAACAAATTTACATTACAAAGCATGGAAATAAGAACAAAGGAACAGAAGAATAAACAAAGAACAAAGGAATAAAAACAATGTGTTCTATATAGATTTTGGTTACGTGAGACTATGATGAGCATTATCTAATGTATCGTATTATATGATGTATCATATAATAAGCCCAAGAAAAGAACATTTTATTAAAATCTTTATTTTATTATGTTCAATTCCAAAGGAAATATTTAAATTACATATACAATATATTATTCAAAATCATGAAGTGAATGTTTTTTTTTTTATATTTTCGTTATTATTATAATCACTATATTTATTTAAACCATATTATCTCTCTTCTAGAAAAGTTTTTAAAAGTATTTCTAAAATTTACAAGTAAGAAATAACAAGTATTGTTTTTTGTGATTTCTTTATTATCATATAAATATAAGGATTTTGATACATCTTATATATCTACACAATATCATCTAAATTATCGAATTAATAACAAAAGGAAGTCCTATCTAATACATAGTATAAATTATATAAGAACTTAAATCTTTAATAATGCAAGTATAAAAAATGATTAAATTTAAATTTTATGTATTTAATATATTATTCATGATACCTTATAAATTCTTGAATCCATATACATGAAGAAATCAAAATGTTAGCTCGCTCTAATATAATTTTCAAGCAAAAAACCCTGTTATTTATATTTTTGTATTGATTTTATTTGAATTATTTTTAATAAAGAAAATAACTTAAGTACCATTACAAAAAAATGATGTTTTATAGAATTGAAGTGTTACGTCGCAAACCTGTTTCATAGCAACGAGAGGAGAAAGCATTCAAGTTTAGATGTTTAGATTTTTCCTATCTGAATCATTGTGAAGCTAAACCTTAAAAATGCTATTTTAAAATACTATGAAACATCTCAAATAAATGTCATGGATAAACAGGATTTCTTTTGTTTGAATTTTTGAGCAAAAGTCATCTATCCTTAGTTTAATGTTCCAGATCTTTAAAAATGGCCCTTTAAACCTATGGATGGATTCTCTTAACTGAAAGCAATAAATCACGAAATATATTGTGTACTGCTGGAAAGGCAATACCACTTCCATGCATATGACCCAGATTAACCTATACATTGTTCTGGTAACCTATCATGAGTAGTTTAAACTAATGAAAAACACGAATACATCTCAAAACAGGATAGTAATAAATTTCGTGAATAACACAATATTTCTTTAAGTTAGTGTTGAATATAATATGTTAGTAGAGAACAGTATAATTGTATTGTACTTACATTTACTTTTGTTTTTTCAAAATATAATTTTCGTCTCTCTAAGAAATGCGAATAATTAAAAAGTCAGACCTATCAATGCTAATGTTGTCATCAGTTATGCGACTTATCTCACCACTAAGAATCCCTTAAAAGTTTCTCGCAAAGCGTAAAATTTTTATTCTAATTAGTATTTTTGAATTTAATTTAACACTTCGAAGATTAGAATGCTTTTAAGAAGAAAATGAGCCTTATTTGAAAAGCTGATGTCTTTGTTAATGGTAGTATTATAGGACTGCATGAAGGTAAATTGTCCTTTAATCTGATTGCGCATTACATTGGTAGTGCAGATGTTACAGCACCACGCTGTTGTTGCAAATAACTACACGATTGATTGCTCTGAATCTGTTAAGTAGATATTCCCTTTCACCACAGAAACTTTGCTTCAGACTGCAATGGTGCCAGGACAGAGCAACATGGATCTTTGCTGAATGGTAGAAGGTCATTTTTAGTGACAAGGCTTACATGTTCCTAGGTGAGAATCTTAAGAACACCAGTTCATCTCAGATGCATCTCAGTCAGTGTCTCGATAGAAGACTTGTTTTTACTTATCACACATGCAGACAGCATGGAATAATGGTAGAGATTCGTTTCTTAAAACACCCTTTCACAGTTTATTTTCATCCGAGCGATATTGACAGCCCCAAACGAAGATAATAAGATCCTATGAATAGTAGCGATTCTTTTTTAGAACCTCCATACCACTTTTATATTTCAAGGATTTTTATATTTCACACACACACACACACACGCGCGCGCGCGCGCGCGTGGGCAATTATTTATGCAATTACGTGCGCATAAAATCTGCATTGTCAGCGAAACCCAGACATCGAAGTAGTAGGAATGAACCCTACTAGACTTTCTGTCTCCAACTTAAGTGCCTAAGAATCTCTACACCAATAAAACTTGCGAATACGAAGTACCTCTGAAAATAGAGGGCAGATTGTGAAGAATGAATGACTCCTTGAAGAATGATTGTCTTGCCAACTCTAAAGCTGGTAGATTCTCTCGTAACAATCGTTATAAATATTTGTGTAAAATAGATTAATGACTATGATATAAGTTGTACATAAGTATTAGGAGTGAGTTGCCCACACTCCATCAACGGAAAGGGAATTCGGAATTTATCATGAAAATCACCATCCAGGTTTTTTTAAACCTTGGTGGAGACACCCTCATATGCACATATTCCAGCCATCGTGTTGCTAACTTCCGTGATATTTCGATCTCATGTGTGAACGGATATCTTCCGTATCGAGTCTACTGAGCAATAAACAACAGCCATTTATACAGACAGTCATTTATTCCTTGATCTCCCTTTCAATACTTTAGTATTCCTTCATACTCTTCTAGATGTGTTCAAGTAGGGTTTGGAGAATATGATTATAAAATAGAGCATCTTCTCTCATTTCTTTCATCTTTTCAGTTTTTCGTAATGAATATCATTAAAGTGACAGCATATCGTGAAAACACATTTTTTTTTTATCATTATATCAATTTTGAACTTTTAGTCTGATACTAATATTCAATGTTTTATCCTTAAATATATGCTTAAATTATTTTTTTTATCTTATTTCGAAATTGATTTATTGTTGTTTTGGTATAACTTGATCATGAATTTCTCTGTCTCTAAATGCTCTAAAAACAAGTCTTTTTTACTTGTTTCACTACTTCAATACAAAACATTTTACGAATCGATGTACTTGAAAAATCATATATATTCATTTTTCCAATACTTATAAATAGAATGAACTATCGAAAGAATTTATACTAAGTAGAAGGTATTATTTCATATTGCAATAAAAGGAAAATTACAAATAAAGTAATAAAAGTAAATTTCACTGTTCAAAACTGGAAATACCATAGCTTCCTACGTAAGGGCTATTTTATCAAAATATTAGTCTATTCTCTACATAAGGTTATATTCTGTATTATTCAATTTACAAAATATTAATATATTAGTTTTCTTTTGATTTATATATACCATGTTTTGCGGAAAGTCTTAACTTTTGCTAATATTTGTATAAAGTGCCCCTTTTTTTATTGTAAAAATATCCTCTAACTAAACTTTTGATGGGTGTTTCTTCTAATTTTGAAGATCCATAAGGTCATAAAAATAAAAATAAATTCGTATGCAGAATTTCGATTAATTCAACAATATTTCTTCAAAGGTATTTTGTTGAAACATTTGTGGGAATATAAGAAATTTAAATTCTGTACTTGATTCTTACCGAATGACACGCTTTCGGAATTAAAGACTGATACTATATGAGGAATGACTTCCAATTTCTATAAATACTATTCTTGACTTCTATGCTTAGATCCCACATGTTTTATTCCTTCAATGTTTATCGTATAACCAATTTGTAAGTCAGGTAAGGGCCTCGTCTATGACAGTGGTTGAAATTTAAAAAATGTCATGAGAAAATAGAATCAATGAATTGTAAGGGACATACTGAATAGTATGAGGAATCTCCCCGCTCTCCCATGACCAACGTCTGAAAGGACATATATATTACATAGTCGGTCCTGCAGATACGTTCAAACACATCATGGGTCATTAATCAGGACATGGGCATGTTTACAGAATGTCCATAATACGCTCATTCAGTGCAAAGACGTTTGTAGAAGCGATAAATGTCAGCACGGTGACAATTAATTCTGCTTTCCTTTAGAATGCATCACAGGAAGAGGTAACGACTCTGACACGCCTTGCGACAAAGCTAGACATAGTAGTGGCAAGATGTCGTCTTTTCAGACGAGTTCTGGTTCTGGATGCAGTATTTTGATGGCATGAAACGTTTCTGGAAGGTCATAGGAAACCACTCATCACCTGTTTGCATTCCATTTCTTCATAAGAACCCTGCATCTGGTGTGATGGTTTGGGCAGCCATTGGGTACACGACACTCACATGTCTAGTTTGAATTGACTCTGCTTTGAAAGCTGATCACTATATTTCTGATAACTTACGTCCAGTGGTATTGGCTTATCTTCAGCACCAGCCAAATGCCACTTTCCAACTTTGTAATACCAGATCACTTGTTGCACGTAATGCTCTGAACTTCCTCGATGTACAGGAAGTTCAGAGCATTACACAAACAAGGTATTCGATTTTTGGTCTGGTCTGTATGATCTCCAGATTCTGTCACCCATTGAAAACCTCTTGTCATGGACTGCTGAGAGATTAACCCACCACCACTTTCCAGGTAATACGGTTGATGAAGTGTGGCATAGACTTGAATCAGCATGGAATGAGTTCTTCGTTTCTGTTATCCAAGCCCTGTTCGATCTATTCCTAAGCAGACAAGGGCCATTTTAGCTACCAGGAGTGACAGCTATTTCTACTAATTTCGCAGACCTGTAATCTCCCAAGATACTTGTAAATTTAATCACTTTATCTTCATACCTTACTCATTACCTACAATAAATATATATTTTTATTTGCTGTCCTTTATAACGTTATAATTTCAATATATATATATAAACAATTTGTGCAAAACTATATTGTATTTATGGAAATATTCAAGATTGTTTCGCTTCTTAAGAAATAGCTTAAACAGTACAACTGACCATGAGTTATCTTATAGAGAATATAACATTTTTCTTGTCTAAGAACATGATTTAGCACTTAGTCATGTTACAGAACATCCAAAACATGCCAAATTTCTAATAGCAGCTTTTTCTTTTATATTTCTTAAGGTAGCTTCATGTAGACCAACAGACGTTCCTTCAGAGGTATTGCACATTGTTCAGCTGCAAGGCGATCTAAAATTTAAATTTTATTGTCCGTTTAAAATAATTTTTCTTTTCCTTTTGTTATCAGTGAATTATGTGAAACTATGTAAAAGTTAATGAAAAAAATCTTTCATTCATAATTAGTAAGACAGGTTGTAAAAAGTAAGTTACCATTTACACAAAATTAATAAATATGTATGTCACCCCCCCGTTGTGCAGGTGACCAAAGCGTAGATAAGATGCAAAATAAAGATGGAATCGTTAGTTCGCTTGTATTCTCATCATTCTTCGTGTTGGGGGCAAAATTTGTTTCTAAGAACACTGATGTATAAAAATTAATGACGAAGTGGAAAAATTAGCATATCAATGAAACATAGAAGCAGAGTGGACTGAAAGGCCAATCCGGAGATTTACTATGGTAAAAAACGGTAACACATGCGCAGATATGTGAATAAACGTAATGCGGGAGTGTCAGAGCTTGGAGCTGAAAGCGTAGCTTTCGTGGGAAAGTAAATGCAAGACTTATATTAGTTTAAACGGCGTCCATTTACTGTTTCAGTGTGAAATGTCAAACAATTCATTTATTAGAGGATGACAGGTTTATTGCCTTACAGGCAAGAAAGTATAGGTGGCTGATAACGGGTTAAATCACTAGATACTTGGCACCGGTGATAGAACCACTGATTACGGATTTTACTTTAGGCAAAAGGCTGTATATTGGAGCTCTGTTTGCACTTCGACTTGTTTGAAGTGTTACTTTAACATCTATTAATTGGAGAAGGCATTTTTTGCTGTGCCAGAAACACCAAAATATGACAAATCATCAATCAGATGTAGTACTCTTTAAGAATGAGGACAAGTCTAATCTGAATAGTGAATTCTGGTCACATACACATCTGTAGAGAGAAGGAAACCCACAATACCCCCCATCATCATCGAAAGTGACTGAATTGGAGGTCAATTGTTCTCGTTTGGGTAGGCATCATGCTTGTTCACATTTTCGAAAGAGGTTCAGTCATTGGTGTCTGCTATTGTAGTGTGATTCTTCTGTAGTAAATGCATTTTTGTAGAGGCACTGTGAGTCCTCAGTTTTATTTTTTTTACGGAAGTCAATTTGCCCACTCATTGCACAGTAGTTGTTGAAGAACAGTTAGACAGTGAGGATAGTGAACTAAATCCCATCGACCAAATATGGAACTTTTTAGGGAGACGCTTTGTAGCACGTAGTTTACCGCCAGTAAAGATTCCGGAGTTCCGATTGGTGGTACAAAATCAATGGGCTGCAAATCCTCAACAACTCGTTAACAATCTCATATTCAGCACGGTCAGACGATTTGAAACCTGCATAGTGGTCAAGGGAGATCATATCACCAACTAAAGCTTGGATGTTTCTGACTGTACATTGATCAAATATAGTGTTCGATCTTCAATCGCCTTGTTATCCATCTACCTTTTGAATTATGTTTATTTTTATACATTTGATTACTTTTTTGGTAAGTGTTGCTAGCATTAATCATGTTCTTACATCTTTGGAATCATAAGGTATTAGTTGAGTTGATTTGGAAATCTTTTTCACAACATTATATTAAAAAATTCCGTACCTACTTTAATTTTTGCACTTCAGTGTGGTTTTATCTGATGCGTTTTGTATATGTCTGAAACGTTTTAGTCAAAAGAAAATAAGTGCGCTAGGTATTTTTTTAATTTAAACATCTAATTAAAAATGCAGGGAAAGTAGATAAAATTCCACATATTGAGGTTACAAAATTCTCACAAGTGGAAATTGCAATACGTTTCTTGTCTCCAATGTCACAATTATAAATATAAAACCACAGCAAAATATTTTCCTAGAATTTGGGCCAATCGTGTTGAATCATTACCGTCTAGAGAAGTTCGTGTAAAAATAGAATTTTGAACGCACACACACACACATATTATATATATATATATATATATATATATATATACATACACATATGTACTTAAATACTTACAACATTATCATAAATTGAAATTACATCTGTAATTCCATTTCTTAAATTTTTTCAGACAAATTTTTTATTATTAAAATTGATTACAGATTTGTTAATTTCTGTTTAAAGATATTTTCTCTCTGATAAGAGGAATTGTGTATTCATATAGAAAGTTTTCCATTGAATAAAATGAAACTGTTTTTTTGTCATAAAGACATTAGATCAAAAAATTATTTTACAGATGCTTAGTTAAGCTGTGAAATAATAAGATAATAAGTTAAGTAATTTTTCAGGATATTTTGTATAGATTTTTGGTTGATATTTAAAATTTTACTTTACAAAGTATCTTATACAGGCAGAAAACAACCGAGATATTCATTTATTTATATTTACGATTTAATATATTGTCAAAACTTTCAATTACTTATGTATTTTGAAAAGTACTTCTATCTTACTTTATTCATTTTAAATACGTATGATTTTATACAATGTAGTTTCAGAAATTGTACACTAATTAAAAAAAATGGTAAAATACTTCAGAAATATCGTTATTTGCATTTTCTGATAAATAAGCATTAGTATTATTTTTCACTATCTATCTTAAGTGTAAATATTTTTCTAATTATACTTCTATTGCAGTATTTATATAAAAATTCATTTAGCTGCTTATAAGCAAATTTCAAAGAATTCCAATTTTATTATGTGAAGTTTTCATAATACAGAACTTCGAACTGCATATTGTGGAATGAAGAATATGTATTCTTGATTTTATAATAAGATTGTGATTTTCACTTACTAAAAATTCTAATAATTTACTGAAATGCCATCTGTCATTTTTGGTTTTATAGTTATGCTTGGAATTTTTCTCAGCACCAGGTATCAATCTTCATTCTAACGATTGTGATTGAAATAAAATTTATAGATAATTTGTTAAGAAAGCTACCTTACAGAAAACTTGTCCTGAATCAGATTCCTACATTTTTGACAATAATCTATGACTTTAATTGATACATTAAAATATTTAAGGGTTGATTATTATATTATTCCTTTTTAGTATTGAAAACAAATACATTCTATTCTTTTTTTTAAACTTTTCATAGTATTAAGGAATTTTAAAAACTAATAATATCCTTTACAATTTCAAAAATGCGCGTTGTGGGTGAGAAATGTGTTTATAAATATTTTTAATATAAAAATTAAAAGTAAGAAGGTAAGGAATTTGTACATAAAAAAAATCTGTTTATGCAAGTATTTAAACCTATTCTTATTGATCATGTATTTTCACTATTCCTATATTTCTTTTTGAAGTTTTCTCCAATTCCTAGGTTATTCTAAAATCCATGTTTAGAATTCTGTCTCCTTCCTGACCATTGTGTGCTTGAAGTGATTGAATGTCAAAGCATATTCACTGCCAGTTTCCTGGTGAAGGGAGAATTTCGAAAATAGCATTATGTAAACATTTCCGTTGCTGAATTTGGAACAAAGAAAATTTTTATGTCTTGTAGATACATGTAAAAATATTTTCTTTTCTTTTATGTTTGATAATCTTTTTTTTTCTGTCACGAAATATATTTATGCGTAACTTGCTATGTAATTGTATATTTAAAATGAAGAGTTTGCTTTCATTACAAAAATATTGATTTTATATTTAAATACACACAAATATATTTTTTTCTACTTCAGTACTTGGTAATTTATTTTCAGAAGAGTAATAATGAAATGTATAGTAAGTTTTATGTTAAATAATATCATACAACTAAAAATTAAATAATTCATATTCTTTATAAGTTTAAAAATTATAAAATTTATAATTTTAAGATAATTATAATTTTTTAGCAATAGGCTAAAGGAATTTAAATTATTAATATCCTTTTAATGATTGGTTTCATAAAAAAACTGAAATATTTACAATTTTAATAGATTGTTTTTGTTCCTGGTATTAATCTTTTTAAAAATAGGTAATAAAATATAAACTGACAATTAACATTTTCTCAGTTTCCTTTACTAATAATGGAGTATATTGTATATGCATTTAATAACTTCATTTGAAAAAGAAATTATGAAGTTATAGCATGAATGTATTTGTTTTAATTTTCAAAGTTACGTATTAATGTGTAAAAAACCGCATTTCTAATAAATTCATTAAACTTTCCAGTATTATACATTTTTGAGATTAATTTAAATATTCTGTAAATTGAAATAATGATAATTGTTTTTAATATAAAGAAAGAACATTTTATGTTAATTCCCTTAGAATAAAAATAATTTTAAGAAATTTGGTTTATGTTTATTTTGATGTTCAATTGGTATATTTCATTGAACTTCGATGATCATTGTTTAGTTAGATGGTCATAGTATCCAAGAAATTTTCACAAAAGAATATTACTATTTTACATGTTATGTACTTCCAATGTCACTTTAGGTTTTCTGTTTTCATTAAAAAATTTTTTTAAATACAAGCATATGTTGTGCTATAAGAAATATTTTTTTTTTCAATTTCTATTTAATAACCAGTAATATATTATTTATTATCAGTACTATATTTTATATCTTTTTTGATAATAAACAAACAACATGTACCCAGAATAAATACTTATCACAGAGATAAGTATATTTATTAAATTACAAAATCTAAACGAACACGGAATGTTTTTGAAACGAAACTATTGTCCATTAGAAGTTTTTGAACTGAAATCCTGCTTCTACAGAACAATATGACATAAAGTAAGTTATATGATCAGTCGAAATTCATTGACCTCACATCCGGTTTGAGGGGAAGTTTGAAGATTGGAATGCCAGTTCCTGTGTCGTCCTTACCAAATGATCGAAGCTTAAAATTATGATGTTTTTCACCAGTAGCTCTCATGTTGGTTCTCAGAGCGACAATAAAGGAATCATTCCATTTGAGTGACATAATTGTAAAATTTGTTTCAAATTGACAAGTGTTTTCCATCTCTTTTCAATTTAATTAAAATAATTCATTTCTGTAAACAAAACTCTAAATGTTAAATATGTAATCCTATATATAATATGTATACTTTATGAAGTGGATGAAAATAATGACACTCCGAAAACAATATGAAATTTATTCTTTGAAGTCTGGTTTCAAAGGAAATTAATTTTTCTGCAACTATTATCTCTCACATGTTTGCAATTCCTTACACTAATACAAATACATACTGATGATTGAAAGATATATATTTTTTAATCTTTTATATATATAAGCATAAAGAAAACTTTTAAGAAACTATTTGCTTAACTGACGAACATTATTAAAATTAAACAATGTAAGATAGGTGTCTAATAGAGGAGTTAACATTTGATCAACCACACGCATGGTGTCTGAGATAGCTTATTGGTCATGGCAACGAAAGCATGGATAATATTGTTTCTTACGAGCTTAGATTTCGAACCTGTTATCTCTGAAGACCCTCCGAGGAGAAAGGTTTAAGCACATTGAACCTGGGAAGTGCCACCTTCTGTATCGTTTTCGTTTCTTGACAAAAGTTAAAATTTACAAGGTGCATCTTCAATACCTCCATGTTAGATCTAATTGTGACCTTAATAAATAAACAGGAAAAATCTTTAGCGTTTTTAGGGAAAATTGTTTAATGACTGGTAACAATTTTTATGCTATATATATGTGTGTGTGTGTGTGTATGTATATATATATGTGTGTGTGTGTATGAATATATATATATGTGTGTGTGTGCGTATGTATATATTATATATATATATATATTCATGTTAAGAATAATTAAGAATAATGCCAGTTCCAACAAATAAAGTTTTAGAAACAAAACAAATATGACTTATTCATAAAGTCTATATATTAAACATAAGGTAAAGAACAAAAAAAAGTTTATTTATGATACCATTAATAAAAACTACGATTTTTGTTCCGTGTTACTGTTACAAAAAATATCTCCCTTACAAAAACTTAACACAATATGTTAGTATGATGGTTAATACGTGTCCTAGACTATGGAGTACAGTTTGTACAACACCTAGGTATGCTGAGTATCAAATTATCGAGCTGATCTTGGGGAACATTACTCCACTCAGCAAGCAATACTATCCGAAGTTCCGGTAAACATGTAGAAGTGGTTGACGGACTGCAACTCTCCAGCCAAGCATATCTGCAGATGCTCTATCGGATTCAAGTCAGGGAGAATGCTGGCCATTCCGTACGTGTGATATCTTTAGACCGAAGGCATTTGATAATAAAGTTTTCTCGATGAGGAAGGCGTTGTCATTAATAAACACAAATTCTAGCCATCCCTAAACAAACGTAATTGTTGTTCTAGTATAATGTCCCGTTAAATTTGGCATTTCACAATTCCGATTTGAACATATAGATCTGTACTTGAGCCAATATCATTCCACCCCTAATAAGCAATTTTGCACCACCTTAACAGATTCGTTCATTGATGTTGTCTTAGTTGTAGCGAATACTTGGTGTTTTCCACATGTTATTCCGATGGGAATCAGACTGCAAGTTAAACCTGGACTCGTCGGAAAACATCACACAAGTTCTCTGTGACGATGCTTACATTGCATCTTCTCCTCTCCAAAATAACAGCTGGGGGCTATGAGTGGCCGAGAGCGGTACACATCTGATAGACCAAAGAGCATATAGACCAATATGTTACAAACGTCTATACGCGTTTTGCTTTGAAACTAGTATATCTGTAGTTGAAGGTAGCTGACTAGAAATGTCTGATACTGTGCCCCGTCTGCATCTTTTTGCGGTTCCTACCAAATACCAGTCTTCATTCGACGTTGTAACTAAGGGCGAGCTGTACTTTAAAGTCAACTGACATTTCCATCACATTTTGGAATTGTTGCCAAAACCTAGAGATAACACTTTGGGCGATTCCATGTTCCTCGGAAATTTCCATCTGAGTGGCCCACATTACAGGAGCCCTATAATTTTAGCCCATAAAAATCCTCCATATGTGTCCTATGTGTCATAACTATTCGATTATGGCACTGAGCGGCTTACAGAATGCTTTTAAAACTATTTTACTTCCATGATACCATTCCTTATATATACCTCTCTTACAGTGTCATCATTGTGAAGTTCTATCGGTGCCATCTGATGGCTTTCTGTAATTTGCATATAATTATTGAAGATGTGTGCGATAATTCTACAGGTGAAATTTTTCCTTTAGAAATCAATTATCGTATAATTCTGATTTATCCTTAATTTATAGACATTAATGTATCAGCCTCTTTTGAAATATTGTGAGTTGATCATCCTATTAGTGTATTTTTGAAGTATTAATTTTTTAGCAAACAATTTAAGAGAATCAATTTATGTAGTATATTTCTCTACAAAGACAGAGCTCTATCACATTAAATGTAAACATCTATGAAATAAATATTTATAGCTTTTGAAAGTAATATTTTATTACTTTTATCAAGTAGTGGTATGTAATAATTAATATTTTTGGTTTGAAAATTATATGATCAAAATCTATCTTTTCTTGTACTTTTTATTCAAAGATATAATTTTATAAATTCATTTATACTAGGAAATATTTAAAGTCTAAATTAGTATAATTCGGCAAATAATAAAAGTTATTTAATCAATTTCATTGCTTCAAGATCTAATGTTTTCTCAGACGTGCAACACTCAGCTTATAATGGACTATGCAATTTTTACAGTACAATCAATAATAAAATACTAACTCGAAGACTGCGATGAATGATTTAGGATTCAGTGCAAATAATTGGTTTCATTCAATATTCATTAGCCACTGTGTTGAAAAAACGTAATAAACAAGATGCAGAAAGCAGTTTAAATTATTAACTACCATTAACTTCAAGTAGTATCCTTTGATCGACCATCGACTATAATCTCTATAATCTAATTATAAATTTGGCTCAGAATATGATTAATAAAACTAAGAGGACGAAACATATAAATACTTAATATATGTAAGGAAATTAAATTAAACGAAATATATGAAGCTTCTAAAATTTTCAATTTGCAATTCTGTTGCACTTTGGTCAAAATACTCAAGGATGTTTAATTTTCAAGTGCTTCCAAAATAACTTTCATAATTAAAAGTTAATGTCCTGTAATGGAGTGTTCACAAAATATTCTACATTAAATATAATCTGTTCTTAAATATAATTTTTTTCGTATAAAATCTAATGGATTTTACAGCTTTGATTTTGTGAATATTTTCATCATATTTGCTATTTTATATTTTAAACATAATTATTTAAGAATTGCATAAGTATTAGTTCCCATGAGTATTTGTAAAATGTTGCATTCCAGTTTGCACTTTCAGTCATTTTATTCTATACGATGTAAAAGTAATTTGCTTATGAAATATTTATTGGAATCATGTTCCTTTTTTAATTTTCTTACCTATGAAGGGATTTTATTACTTTATTAAAATGAGTAATATTTTTATTTTAAATAATTTAATTATTATTTTAAATAAAATAAAAATATTTGTATTTTTTAAAATACAAAATATGATATTTTTATAATAATGTGTCCTATTTCCCTTGTTACTGTATACATGCATTTCTGTATATGTGAAAGAAAACGTTTAAAAAAATTATTTGTTAATATTTCTTAATTTGGAAAAAAATTCTAATATTTGAATTGGGATTAAGATACTTTTTCTAGAAAAAATAACACAATTTATATTTAAGAATTCTATGTTTTGTATAATTGGTACAACAAGCCTTACTTAGTTTAAAAAGCATGCAGTTTTGACTCAAAAAGAATAAAAGTAAGATATAGAGCATAAAAATATCAAGTTGATTAAAATTTTTAATTGTTCATTAAATACATTTAAAATCAGAGTTATTTAACAGGGAGAATTGCTTATATATATAGCAAACAATTATATATATAGCAAATAATATGCGTGCAGTTTTATGCGTTTAGAATTTTTTCTCGAATTTTATAAAAAATGGAAAAAGAATAACACTGCGTAACACTCACTTGAAAAAAAAGCAAAGATGTTGTATTAGTGAAGTGAAATTATAATTGCTATGGATGTATGTTATAAAATAAATCTCGAGTAACGTCTAATTTTCTCTTTTTCCGGAATAATAAAAAACCTAGCTATAAAAAGGAAATTACTCCATTTTCTGAAGTCGTACTCTTAATAATATTCAAAATCTCAGGGAGAATTCGATTTATCTGAACTTTTATTTGATTCATATTTTCATTTTCTGAAAATGATTCTCAGACTGATCCAGACAGATCTGATTCATATATTTCATGGTTTTAACAACTGAAGTAATGGAAACCAAATGAGTTTATTAACGTAGTAAAATACCACTATGATGATAACAATGGATATATTTTGATGAAATATTTAAATAAAAAAAATGAAAGACTTATTGGAATAAATATATTAAACACTTCAAATATAGATAAATTTATTATTATAAATATAAATAAATTTATTTCAGTAATTAAATTTCATTATAACAATAATTTGAGAATTCCTTTTATTGCTTAAAAGCACGATATTACGGTAAATATAACAAAAATATGGATTTTTGTATTTACCTGTTTCAGTAAAGGAATTTTTTTTAATTCATTAATGAAATTTCATACTTTAAGCTTCATTTGAAACTTTAGAATACGGAATTATTTCATATGCATGAACACGAAAGAATATTGGATCACTAGGGAAAAAAAATGAAGAAACAAAATAATCCAAGCTTAAGGAATTATTGAATACAATACTAAACAATAATAGCATTGTTTTTTTTTGTTTAAAAGTTTGATTTTAACCATATTTAGAAGTTGAAAAACATCATTCCTTACGTATTCTAATCTTGTTCTTCATTTGATTATTTGTAAGAAATTAGTATGGATTTACTTTTAAAGTCATTTTTATAATTTAAATTGTAATATCTGTTATAATTAACTCTACACTTTTGTTATTTCAGTTATTTTAAAAAGGAACTAAGTCTTAAATTAGTTTTCTACCGTTTTTAATTTTTCGTGATGATCATATAAATAAAATGTTGGGGAAAACTGTTTCCTAATAACTAAGAAGTTTTGAAACTTCTTATGTTTGTTATTTTTATAATTTATATAAACTAAACATATCTCCGATCTCTAGCTGTATTATAAACATTCTCTCCAAGCAATTGAGAAAAGCTATGACAAGACTAGAGTTATACACAAGACTCTCACAGCACTGCAGTAAGTCCGCTTATTTGAAGTATTGCAGTTCTGATTTATAATTGTTGAGGTTGATATTGATAAAGTGAGTCAAGCTATAAGTTTGAATTTTGTTGCAATTACAAATTCTGCCTTTTTTTTTTCTCTTATTATAAATCTTATATTTTGAGAGCAAATTAAGTAGCACTTAAAATTGTTATTTTCTCTCAAACTGATAGATTTAAATAAAATTAAATAACTTCTTGATCAGATTCCTTGTGCCTGACTGGTCGAAACTGTATATATTAGGTATGAATAAATTTCTTTAGTGTGTGAAGTTAGTATTTTTTGATGGTTTTGCCTTTTGATTACATTATTTTTAAAAATATTTTTGTACTCAAGTTTCTTATAATTCTGGCTTTGTTTGAATCTAGCAATAATTTAAATTTATATATTTTAGTGTATATTGAAAAACATCACGTGTCTATTTTATTATTGTTATAATTTATTAAGAGATTTCATAATGAAAAATGTGTTTGGGGAGTTTTTTTCGAAAAAAAGGGCACTATAAAGTTAAAATATTATCTTCCTTATTAGTACCGAACTCAAAAGGGTACAAAATTATTTACTTACTAAATGTACAACAGGTTCTTAAACTTATAATAAAAGGTCCTTTTACCATCAGATCCGATTTAAAATTAAATTGGTATCATTTAAAGAAATGAAAAAATTATATATAATTTGGACTTACCGCCTTGGAAAACGGCAAGAATTATAGGAAAGAAGGTCAAGGTATATACCAAAAAATATAGTAATGTGCAACAATACCAAGACATAAAAAAAAAAACATGCAACATATACTAAAAACATGGTATCATGATTAATTAACTAAGGGAGTGATGTTCCATGCTAAAATTGTGTTGTTTATTACCTTAGTTGACAGCAAAGTTTATGGTCTTGTTAAGGCAGCTAAAAAAAGAGTTGTAGGGATAAGTATACTAATTTATCTCTTTTAAAGCATTCAGAAAATATTTAATCAAATGCAAATTCAGAGAATGTGCGAGAAAAATCATTTGCTCAACTGTCTCCATACGAAGATAATTCTCCAGCAACCTAGATTTGTTTGGCCTGGAATTATAATTTTTAGGAGGAATCATTCACAACAATAACAAACATTAGGATCAATAATCTTTTATTTTTAGAATTAAGTATTAATGTAGCCTCTCTCTTAAGATGATGTACGAATACAATTTATTGCTGCTATCCAAGAATACACCTGCCCGCACATAACACTGAACCAACATTATACACTGAACCAACTAAAAATGTCTATTTCATGAAAATGAATTTTCTTGACTTTTCAAACAAAATATGTGCTCTTTAGTAAAAAAAATATAAAATATCAATAACTTGCACTTCTATTTATATTTATGCGGCTTCCAGAAATCTTTAATTTGCTGATAGGATTTAAAGGGTACACACAATGCTGGAAACCTTACATACAAACCTCTAAAGTGAAACCTTCTGCAACATTTATTCAGGATAGCAGCCTTACATTGGCTGCTACAAGACAGAATTTGGGATGTATGAAGAAACAGCTAAATGCCTCCAGGCAGTTACCTGAAAATATAGTCATCTGTGGCAATTGTACCTCTATTTCCTCTACATCTCTACTTTCTAGAAACTCAATATGTTGTTAGAAATACAGTCCATAGTATATAGATTACAAAATATACCATGTTGCTACATGGATTAATTCTGACTTGTGTCTATTTTACCACGGTAATTATTGAGGTAAATCAGTTCGAAATATTATCAGCAGTTTCTTCTAGCACAAACGTTTGATGATTTTAAAGCCTGTTTTCGGCCACTTGTTAAATAAATATAAGCCATATTAGTTCTTATTTTCCTTATATATATTAGGAAATCCCCGTGTACCTTAAATTCTGTTTAAAATATATATTACATTAAAATAATTAAAACAGAGAATCTTATTTTCTTTCTTTTATGAATTACTCTTCATCTTTAATAAAAAAATTAGTAAATGTAAGAGAATTAAAACTCTAATATAACTTATGTAAATATGTTACAGTTATAAATGAACAGTAAATAACGTTACAATTACGTAGATTACGAATTTTGAACTCAAAATAATTTGTAATTCATTTTCTACAATTAACAAGCTTGTATGTGACTAGGCATTTCATTTATGCATTGATGACTTCTCAACAAAGAGAAACCACAGGAGTGATTTCCATCGCAAGTGAGCCTGAAATTTCCGCTTCGTCAGGCAACTTGCATGCATGAAATTTCCATTAAATCTGAGGTTCACGATAATAGAACGAGTTCCATTAGCATTCCATGTAAGGCCCGGAATTAGATAATGTTAGTGTTTCAGTAAGCATAATATCGGTTGATAATCGTTAAAGTATAAATAGGATATTTTACCCATTACTCCTAAACCAATATGTTATGCAACCTAAAAGTTTCAATAATTCAAATAAGAGAAAAAAAAAATTAATGGTCAAACATAACCTAAATACGTAATATAATAAGGTATTAAGAGAATGATAACTGCTCTTAACAAAAATTTATTGCTTTGAAAAATTGATCAAGAATTTTTTAAGAAAATTTGACTCAGTATAATAAAGTAAATAAGACATTTTAATTGATGCAAAATTAAATTGCATTCCCATTAATATTACACTTACAAAAAATAACCATTTTTGATGATAAATTATTTCATTTTTAATTCAAATATTATTTTAACATATTTTCAATATATTGGTTTTATTTTTAAACATTTTTTTTAAAATTTATATTCGTATTTGTGTTACTACATAGAATTAATATCTGTGTTTTTATCAAATTAATAATTTTTCTGGTATATTTATCTTGAGACTCACTAATATAATGTTCTGTAAATATAAATATAATGTAAGAATTTTTTTTTTTTAAAAGTAAAAATATAAATTATAAAAGCATTCACAAGAACATATTTTAAAATTTAGTAAGATGTATTTAATATGTAAACATTATTGTCTGTTTGATGTTCAATATTATTCATATGCAAATATTCTTCATATCGATTATAAAAATAATGTTTATTATAAAATCATAATTTTTCAAATTTAAGTTATGGTTCTCATTTGTTCAAAAAACAAATTATTTTTTAGTGTCCTTTTTTCCAAGAAATAAAGTTATTTTACTTAATGCAAAATAAAATCGTTTATAGACTAAAAGTCAAACTACATTTCTCATTTGCATAGTCATTGATTTTATGAACATGTATGGTATTTTTGTTAGTTTCCTCCCTTCTTTTAGTTAGTTAGCGTAACTAATATTTGTTTGTATTGGGCTAAAAGAATCCGTGTTTTTGTAAACTTATAACTTGAATAAGAACAAAAGTACATTCAGCATACTGATAATAAAATTTAACAGTATGATTACCTAAGCACTTTTCATACATTTCGATATATATACTTGTACAAAAAACGAGACAAAAAAGGACCGATTTTTCAACAATAGATAAATGCTGTGAAATTCTCTCTATTATTCCATTTACTACGATTTGACCATTTTATCGATTCAATTGCTTTTAAGTAGTACAGGTTTATTTCACAAAGTATGTTTTCAAGTATTTTACAGAAAGAAGTGAAATTAACATTTTAGTTAATTACATGAACTTCTGCTTTGAAGCACTGAATAAGAAATACTAAAAATATAATCAGGCTAAGTTTAATGAACAGAAGTTAGTGTGTTACTCTTCCCTTTATTGAGTAGTATACTCTGATTTGAGGTTGGATGTATCTACTCTGTATCAGATATTATATTTTAATTCTAAAATATGTTTAATTCCCTATTTCTAACGAAATGATTATTCTTCCCTTGAAGTAGATATTTCTTTCACTATTCATTTTAACTAGAGAGATTGTAATGTAGTTTGTTAAAATTTAATAAAAACAATTTGATTTTACATCAGTTAAGTGAGTGGCTTTTCTTTGATTTCTTAAGATACTAGATTTAGTGAAACACCCAAAAATGAAGACATTGTATAATATAGACAATTTATTGGAATACATACAGTACGATCTGATTGCTGTTTACACACTATTACGTAAGTATCCCTCCAAGAATAAGTTATCGAAATGGTATGAAATAACGTTTTCATATACGTAACGATATCATATTTAAACGATTAACAATTGCGATCAATAATTGACTAGATGGAATTCAAGCGCATTGTGATGTAGCATCAGGATAAAGTAAAAATAAGAAGTTATTCCAATGTTAAGGCATATAATTCGTAAGTGTGGTTTTGTCACATGGACGGTTACAGCGATTCGCACACGTTATTAGGAATAATATGTGCAGGTATCACCATTTATCTGAGGATGTGCATTTGCATTAAAGGAAGTAGGGTGGTAAAACTGTATGATCGCTTGATATTTTGACCGAAACGGTTCTACCATAAGACGATGTTTGCAAGAATGAGTGAACTATGGCCATACAGAAAATAGCAATAGACAAAGATAGATAGACAATTCATTAAATAAACTTCTGATGAAAAAATATTGAAAATTGGATGCTATATAAATTATAAAAACTATTCATATAATCGATGTTTGCAATTGGTTGTAATGATGATATTAATACAATAGCCTCAAAAGACTACTCATAGAACTAATTTTTACAGTAACAAAGGTTCTATCGCCTAATTAAATTATTTTTGCACATAATGTAATTCACACTACAGAAACTAAAAATGTTAATGTAGAAGCAAAATTTTTAATCTCGTTTTAATAGTGACTAACAAAAAATGTAAATAATTAACTATCAAAAGTATTTTAACAAATTTTTTTACGTATAAATATCTCATTATTATCCTTCTTAATTATTGTTTTGATTATCACTAAAATTTCTATAGAAAATATTTTAATTTTAAAATTTCTCTCCATCTCTTGGACATTTATTCAACTTATTTACCTTATTTGTAACTACAGCTTTTTATACAGGATTTAAATCATGATTCAAATATTCGAGATAAATATGATTGAACTTCCAAATGTCCTTATATATCTCTTCGCACAAATGTTCTTTGAGGTTTAATTTTGGGATTTGAGTTAGCAATTTTATAACACAAGATTTGTAATATAGCATCCTAAGAGTTTTTTTTGTCATTCTTAAGATTGAAAACGCAGTTTTCGGTATATTCTTTGTAGTATGTGGTACCTCACTTTTCTGTAGAATAATCACTTTTTGTCAAAAAAAAAAAAACCCACAATGTTCCATTTTTTTCAATAAAATGATCTAAACCTTTGAATGAAATAATTCCTCCTATCTGTAATTTATGATTGGAATAAAATTCAGAGGATTGTTTAATTTGCTTTTAGGCAGAAGTAAGTGCATATTGTCAAATAAAGAAAATTATTGATAATTACTTTCGTCTCTAAAATGAATTTTAAGTTCATTTCTTTTAATCGATTTTAAATTATTTTTAGCTTCCCCATCTAGACTATTCTGATTTTGCCACAACTAATTATTTTTTTGCTGAGTTGTTGCTAAAGTAACTAGGTATCTCTTAAATAAAGTTTCACCATAGCAATACTAACATTTAAATTGTTAATTTGATTAATTTTATTAGTTATTTGACTTACAATTTTATGAGGATACATACGTGTGAAGTCTATTATCATCCTATCAATTTGATTTGAAGTGTTTTTGGTCAAACTTATTTTGACTAATGATAAATATTACATTGTTGCTTGACATTATCATTACATATATAGATTATTTCACATGATTGGATAAACTTTGATTTCAAGTTATTTTGAAACACTTCATTATTCAAATCAATAAGGACATAATTGTGAATATCAAGGGAATCTTATTATAATTCTTGATATTCATTCAATATTAAACGATATGTATGATCAAAAATAAATAACGGAAAGAGCAAAAACAAAATCATTTTCTTGAGAATTAAATGCGTCGGATCGCAACTAAACCACTGAAACTTAAAAAATTCAAAATAAATTATAAATTATAAAACCCACAGGTTTGAAATAATGAAACAAAGAAATAGATTTACAGGCAATAAAAATTTGCAAAATCCTTAATAAAAATAATATGTTCTTGATATGCATACGGTATTCTCATTGTCAAACGATTTTAGAATTGCATTTTATAAAAAAGGCTAGTTACTATTAATAACAAAAATTATAAATATGCATTTATTAGTATGCCATAGGCTTACTAATAAATTAAAGACTTATTATAAATTTAGTTCAATGTTTCACTAGTCAATAAATCTTTCAAAAATCCTCCCATTTTTTTTGAAAAATAAATGCAAACTAAAAGACCTGAAATTTCTAAACTGTGGTTATATAGATGAGCAGTAATATCTGACATTCACTAAAATAATTGCATAAAACGGTAAAAGTAGAGATAAAATAAATTCCCTACAAATATGCTTCCAAACATTAGTTGATTTCAAAAGAATTTCGTTAGTATAATGTATTTAACATTAATTTTATTTATAATTTTATATTGATTTACTTATATAAGGATCAATTGCTCTCTCCTTCTCTCAGTAAAGTTATAACACTAAAATTTCATTTTTACCAGAGTTTCTTTTACAATCAATTCATTCAGATTTTTCTCAAAGTTCAGCAACGGTATTATTCATCGGATTTCAGGTAAAATATGACGGATCAAAAACTTTAAGACTTTTATATAAGAAACAAAAATTGTAATTTGCTTTTTTATCTTAATATTTCTTTACAACATTTTACTACCGTAATATCTCGAATATAACGCGATACTTTTTGACTAATAATTTTCTGTTAAAATATTGAATTGCTCAGAATTCGAGGTTTAAGGAATGGAATATAACAACTCTTTTATTAGTACGCCTATATACGTTTCCTAATGTTACCTAATTTGTTTTACGTTACTTACATTTATCGCCATGAATGCAACCATTATTATTAATTATTAAGTAAATACTTCACTGGCTAAACTGCAGTTTCTATGAATTACTTCCTTTAACTCGTTCACTCCCTGCGTATCACATTGGATACCCTCGCGTTTGCTCTCCTGTGCCCAGCGTATCACATTAGGTACGCTCCGATAATGCCTGCTGCAGACCAACGTATCAATAGCGATAAGCTTGATAAGAATGTTTTATTTGATTTTTTAATGTTATTATTTGGCGTTACAATACCAAAAAATCTATATAGATAGGTTATTTGGAGTGTTGACCTCGGTGATATGGGCTTGGATTTCACTTTTGTCTACCAGGAGGGGGTAATTGTTAAAAGCACGTGTTGCGGCGCGGCTCTTTAAATGTAATGACATGATTTAAAGGTGCACTTACTATTGGTTTGCATTTTACTTTCCGGTTTCTTAGAAAATCGAATGAGAATTTATAGATATTTATAATGGTTAGGGCTTTTGGTAGCAGATGCTCTCAGCTGTTCGTTTCATTCGGTCGGTTTTTATTTGTAATGACAGTCATGACGAAAGGAAAGTATTTATCTGATACTAAGATTTACGAATTAATGAATGAAACTGATAGTGATGTTAGCGAAAATAATCCAAATCTGTACATTGCCATTAAAATAAAAAAAAAAAAAAAAGGACGAAGAAGATGTGCTCTTTGCTCAAAATCTTGCTTGAAGCGTCAAAATATGACAAAATATGTGAATAAGACATGTAACGTTGGACTATGTGTGCATTGATTTTCTTTTTATAAAAATACCATACATCAAAATAAGATTCATTTTTTTATCTCTTAATATTCCATGTAATGATATATCATTGCACCATGAAATTTATGTAACATCTGTAAATATATTTTGTATTTTCTTAAAAGATATGATTTTTATGTAATAATTTTATGTAAAAGCATACAATTTTCGGTTAAATCTTTTTTATTTATATATATTAAGTTTAAATCATTTTAAATAATATATGCAAAAATCAAAATATTCTAATGAATAGCCGATTTTGCAGGAATTTTTCTCACGAATTAGGCTTAGTATCTAAAATCGCCTGGACACAGCATAACACTCTGCGGTCCTAGAGAAGCACTTCTTTTTTCTCCCTTAGGTAGCGAAAGGGTTAAAATGAATGAATCGCCTTAAATTCATCATTTTTTTTCTTAACTATTTTTATAAAAATATTAGGTGCCACGTTACATTAGGGCAAAAACTGATATTAAATATTTTACTTTAAAATACTTCTATAATGCAAAGTAAATGGAGACATTCGTTTCTCAAAGTGTTTCTTCGTAATTTGTTGGGAAAATAGTCAAATAATTTTTCAGATTTTATGATAACTAATATCTCAGAAATAACAGACAAAAAGTTTGTTATCATGAAATTGATTAATATTAAATTTATGGAAGATTAAAACCACATCAAGAAAACAAGTTAATACAATAAAATACACAGGTGATTAAAAATCCAGTTAATTATTAATTGGATGATAAAAAAATATATAACAAATCTCTAGATAAGGTGAAAACAGAGAATTAGGTAGTAATTTTAATAATTAAATAAGAATATCACGTGTGCCCTTAAAGCACTTTCATACAAAAAAAATTATAATTATGGAGGCACATTTTTCACTACTTATTTAATATGTTTTCATGTATGTATCAATCATTCTGACAGCGACTCATTTCTAAGACAATAATTTCATTACAATTAATGAAAATAAAGCACTCGAAGAACTCCTTTTAATTTATGACAAAAGTTCATATTCATTATGAATAAAGTGCCTGTGGAATGTGTATTTCCCTTAATTGAAACTGCTTGTCTAGGGACTTTTAATAAAAATAAATCGTATTTTTTAACGCTTAAAATTTGAAAAAATCCTTATTTATGTTTCCACTGTCATATGCGCTTTAAAGACGAAGATGAGTTTTTTGTCAGAAAAAAACATGTCATAAACATTCCAAAGAAAGAAAGAAGTAAAGCGACAAAAGGTTGAATTAATGCAATTCTCTTGACAGTTAAATCAATATTTAACCTTATGCTTCTTTTACTATTCTTTTTGTGCCATTTAGTTTTTAATCTACATCGTAATAATTAAAAAGTTCTAATCTCACTTCTGAAAGTATATCGGGTAAAGCCATTTTAATCTCTAAGAACTTAAGAAGATCCTGGAATGGTTGATGATTCCTTTCCCGGATCCTTACAAAACTAAAAGTGACGACAATTTGTATAATAATAATGTCAGTTCTTAAAGCCTTTTCGAATAATTGTATTTGATTTTATCGTACCTAAAATGGTAGTTGTCATTAATACATCTAATGATAAATTGAGGCATTTCTGTATCATTGGTACACTTATTCACTATCAAAGAATAAAATTTAAAATTACGAAGTTTGCATTTGAAATTTTCCAAGATCGTCAATTCTCTTGGAAATAGTGTAGTGAGATAAACTAATTTTAGAGATGTTGTCTTTCTTATCAGGGAAATTTATATCTCCATTGCTTTCCCTGCATCGCTTAATACATTTACAATCTGAAAATTGTTTTGATTAAAATTACGACTATGTTATTAGCCTTCACAAGAGATTCTGTTTGAATGTAATATTGTTAAAATATTAAATGAATTGTAAGTCCTGTTATTAATACCACTATTTTGATTTTACGAAACTTACCTTGATACGCATTGAAATTAGAGATATGTTCTTTGTGTAATACTTTTCCCAATCATATTCATTTGAGAAACGTATGAGAACACAACAAATTAAACTGAGTACACTCATTGTTATTTTCAATAAATACCAAACAGCTTCAAATTTTTAAAATCTTAGGGTGGTCTTATAGTCTGAACAAATCGGGAAACAAAAAGTAATGTATTTTAGAAAGAAATCCATTCTTGAAAAATGAATAGACAACTATTATTTATTGATTCATTAACTATTATTTATTGACAACTATTATTTTAATGTTGTAATCAGATTAATTATGGAAACGTGCATTGCTAGATTGGTATCATAGTTAATTTAAATGCAACCGTAACATGCGATAGTAACAGAGGTGTGACTCTTACTTTTTATTTTGTACCTCCAGAAGAACAAAGGCAGTTTCAGACTAAGAGGTAGCTGACCTTGCAGATGACAGAGAATAGAAGATACGTTAGTTCTAAAATGGAAAAAACTGTCTCTTCACATTCATTCAATTCATTTCCTGGTGATCATCCACCTCACACAAATGACACTCTCTCTATCAAGTGAATTATTTGAATCACCACAAAGAACAATTTTAGGTACTCGTACATTCAGTCCTGTCAGTTGTTTGAAAGATCACAGCCTTGAATCAATTAAATAGTCTAGTCCGAAGCCAGCTTAAAACCGTATGTCGTTAAATGCATTGGACGATGACCACTAAGTAAGCCCAACTCCAAATTATTTATTTCTTACCCCATGTGTCTGTACGGATATAACACCAATGTTGACTCCTTTAGAGCTCATTGAAATATTTCGCGTTCCAACATAGATTTATAAATTGTCTAATGTTCAGACGTGACGGAAGGTAAAGTGAAGAAGAATAAATAGGAGACCATTTGACACAAGTACCCTTTATTAATTTTAAGCATTATATTTCCTAGCACTGTCTATAAATATTTATTTTGTTCCACATTCCCTTCTCGGGCCATAGGTTAAACACGGGTTCGGTACCATTGCCTTATTCAAGGTAAGTAATATTTTAAACAGTTTTAAACATACAGAAGCTGTTATATTTCAAGTGAAATTAACATTTTTAATATATAGATTCACTCACACAAAAGCATATATATATATATATATATATATATATGTGTGTGTGTGTGTGTGTGTGTGTGTATTTGTGGGTATAAACTGGAACATAAAAACCACATAAATCATAAAGTGTGAAAACCTGTGAGTAGATATACCGCTCTCTCGACTTATGTACCTCAAACAAGTTTCGTTCAATTCATGAGAAACGAAAATGAAAATTGTTAAAGATTAAAATAAGCGGATGGTGTCCCAAAGACGAAAATTAGACATAATTCTGAAAGGAAGAATCTTTAGAATGTTCGAAATCATACAATCAAAGATTCGAACACTTCAGTGCATTTTGAATGACCCTCGGGGTATTATCTCAAGACTGCGGAATCAGCTTCAAAGTTCTGGGTATATGAACCGATTACCAATATCAGGTAAACCAAAAGTCACAACCGATCGCCACTGCAGATATCGGACAATAATTGCACTACATCAAAATGATGGTTGTGACAGATAAATGGACTCAGCACTCACAGCTACAACAGGAATACGAAATTCTGGACAATTTATTTACCGGAAAATCAATGAAGTTGATTTCTATGCCAGAGGATCAGAAGTTTGCATTATCCTCATATATATGCATAAACTCTTTCATTTAATCTGGAGTTTGGAACATCAGTACTGCTTCTTTGGACAGTGAAATGATGTAATATTCAGGGACAAATCTTGTTTTAGCCTGAATACTCATCTATATCAGCTAACAGTATGGATGGAACTTGCTTTCAACTGGGAAACCTAACTTAATGGTAGAAGTTTTTATCACATCGGCGGATACGCAGCCAACGGTTTCGTCGAGTAGCGTGTTCGGGCCTTGATGCCACTCAAGACGCGTCGTGTAATGAGGCTGATATATGTTAAATCTGTCGATACCCAAAATCCTTCCATTGGAATGGTGTGGAAGTTAGGAAAAGTTCAGGTGTCGTCCTCATCACTTGACCGAGGTTCAAAATTACGATGTCAGTTGCCAATAACCCTCGTGTTGCTTCAGGTTCAACTTTAGTAGAACGAAATCAAATCGTCCCCTGGAGTCTAGGTGTGGGTAGACATGATGTTGGACATCCGAGTAGCTTCATAATTTTGACATGACGTCTGTGACTACTAAGAGATAGAGAGACGAAATGATTGAACAGTAAGTTTGACTGATTAGATATGATGTTAGTCCAGATTTCATATGTATAAATGATAACCTACTTTGACATCGTGCGAGTATTTTTGACGACCTCATTGAAATGCAAAATATTCTTTGCATGATAAGATATATTTATTCATCTAATCTTATTGCCACCAAGTCTGTGTGAGATAAAACTATACTCTAAGAATCTTTCCAAATCTGAATTGAGTTTTTCATGATATTTGGAACTCTTTGACCACACATTTCACCCCCAATATCGTTGCAAGTAAGGGAAATCGTTGTGCAGTGTGCCTGGCTGTTAGAGGGGAGTACAAATCTTTTTAAACTGCAGAGAATCCTATTTTTATTTCATTTGTTATTCTCTAAGTAAGAACTCCTCTTAGGCCCAGTTTCATTCTTAATATTTATTTGGATAATAAAGTGATTTTTTTTATTATTTCGTGCTTTTTCTTCCGAATTTTCCGAAAGCACTATGTGGAATTGCAGAAAAATATTAATAATATTATTGATATCAAAGTCTCATACAATGAGGCTAAGCAAAAACGAGGACATTCTTGGATATATACAACTAGAATTAATGTCGACATTTGGACCGGACTTATCCTTGAATATTAATAACTCTACAAATACTATCTTCAATTTACTACTATAAAAATGAATCTTGTAGAAAATAGTACTGACTTCTCTAATCGGAGTAACATGGTAATGAAATGTGTGGAGATCTTATTTTAGAGGTCAGTTAAAACTCTGGAATGTGGTCTGTGAACATCTTGTCATATATTGATACCACGACTCATCTATTAAATGTATATAGGGGGACAGCATAGGAATTATGAAGATTTTGTAATTCAAGTGACAAAGAAGCTGTATACATGACTTAGCATTAAAGTCTACGGGTGATGGTTGTAAAGGCGTAATAATTAGTGGCCGAAAAGAAGGTGCCATTATAAAGTTTGTAAAATATTATAGAAAAACAATAAATCAAAATGTCTTAGATATACAATGGATAAAACGTGATACTCGATTCACTGTTCCACAGTTCATCTAGAGATGAAGCACCTAAATATATTAAATTTTAAATAGGTTCGATATCATGGTGTTTATACTTTTTTCTGGCTAACAATCAAAAAACCAAGCATAGCTCAGAGATGGAAACTAATTTGTATATATATTTCCTAAAAAAAATTCCTCCAGTTCATCAAATGCTATTGAACAGTGATTTTTTATAAAGATTCGCAACTGCTGAAAATCTGAGTATTAACGAGAGCATTCTTAAACTTATTTGGCAAAACTGTCGAAAAGAAACATTTTTTTTCTAAAAAGAGGTTGAAAACAGTTGTAACTTCTACAGTTGAAGATTTAATTATGGTTATTTCAATAGCTTAATTAGCATTAATTAACTAGCTTAATTAATTAGCATTATTTCAAATTACTTCTGTTATTAGAGCTTTCATCCATTTCATGAACATTTATTACTTAATGGTGCCTATATTTTGTTAATAAATTCATTTGTTTTTACTTTTGATTTCCTTCCACCTTTGTATTCAAAAGGATTTAGTTAACAAATCTTAAACCCTGTGTCAGGTACAAATTTCTTAAGTTTGTTTAAGTTTTATTAGCGTTTACAATTCATCACAATCTTTATAACCTACAATATACCATAAAGAATTTCAGGTTATAAAGCTTTGATTCAGACATTGTAAGATATTCTGAAAAGTTAAGAATTAACCACTATTATTTGAGATTCAGAAATTTAGTACATCATTACTAATTCATTTATTTTCCCACGAAATTATTTTGTCTCCTATAATGATTGATATATCAAAATTTACATGAATAATACAACTTATATCTATTTTTAAATAATGCTTCGGGTCACAACTGTACGAAGTATTTAATATCCTGCTCGCCCAGCATCTAATTGTGTTATATAATAGATGTCAAATATATCAGCAAAAAAACCACCAATTTAACTGGTGTTTTTCTTCTAAACATATTTCAGCCCTTAATGATATAGGAAAACCAAAACATTTATACCTAGCACTGCAAGTATATTCAAAAAGTTGAATTACATTCGAATCAGGAAACTGAAGAGTTATACAACACTTGTTAAATGTAAGCGTAGGAAAGTTTTAAAGGCCATAAGGAAGAAAAAGATTATTTATTTTAGTATTACAGATAGTGAACTTTACAAATCGGGAGCCTTTTAATGTTAAATGTTTATTTAATTAGGTAAGTTTCTGGGTTGAAATGTATTTCCAGCTTTTTCTCAAAATCAAGAATTTCATATTTTGCTTCAATGCAAAACACCGTATTGAAAACAGTTATGTATGTAATGTCATGAAACTTTCATGGAATACTCTGTGAAAGGGAATGTAGGACGTGAACCTCTCCTATTGTTATAATAAGATTATTTTGCATTTTATTGATGATAAAAGTCATAGCATATCACAAATTTTTACGTTTTTTCTGTATGTTAAAGTGCGACTTCCTATAAATATTTAATTTTCAGGGTTATAATTGTGAGAAAGATACAATTCCTAAATTAGATTCAATGGATCATAATAAAATTAACAGAATTTAAATTTCAATTTTGATGTTTTGCACAGGTGCCATTTTACTACTATTGTTATGTATTTTTTGAGCAGAAATATTAAAACTATTATTAATGTATGCAAATTTTACATTGTATTTTAGATTTTTAGCCATATCTTATAGTATAACGCTTATGAAAAGTTATTTTTTCAATTATTTAAAAAAAAATCCTCTTCGTAGGTAGACGAATACCTTAAAGTGTCTGAGTAGATGCGCGTAATTTTAATTCTGACTCGCTTATTTCGGTTTAACCTGTCATTAAGAAGTTAAAAATAAGTTTTAGAAGAATGCCACCTCCACTTGGGAAGTAGGACAACTTGAGAAGTGTCACATTAGAGCACAGCATAAAGACGGATGATCATTCCGTCGAATTGCTCATCATATCGATCACATTGGAGTAAATTTCTTACAGTTGGAGCCATTGGGAACAAAGAAGTTATCGCTGAAAACAAAGGCTGAGATATAATTATATGGACTTCGAGAAGAGAAAATCGAAGAATTGCCCGTCCAGCATGAAACACGCCTCCTGCCACAATTCCATGCCTGTTTCTCAGATCCAATTAGTTGCATAACGTATGCAACTAAAATACATAGGGTACATTAACGTTAAATTACAAAATTTTAATTTGTATACAAATTTATAGACTTTGTAACATTATACGAAGTCAAAACAAAATATATTAATGGTTTTAAATATCTAAATAAATGTACTTATTGAAACTAAATCATTAACTTTCGGGAATTGATCAGATAATCTTAAATACAAAATTATATTCTGGTCATATTTGAGAATAAGTACAATAACAACCGAAAGACTATTATTACATCGAGTCAAGAAATTGAAACTAGCAAAGCAAAACTACTTGTGAATACTGAAAAAAGTATTGAGCTACAATATGGACGGATGCAGAAGTTATTACTAAAGTGTAGATACGTGTAAAAGATACATGTAAAGTATTCATAGATTTTGTAGTTTAATAATACATTTTTTTAAAAAAATTGTGAATTATTTATCTTTATATTTTTTGTTACATAGTTAATTTTATTTGAAGTAAATTTAGTAAACAAAATATGTTTTTCCTCGTGAGTTTAAAACTGTGTTCATTACATGTTACCTGTGATATGAAAAAATGTCTGCAATTTTGGGAAATTATAATATCATAGAAACAAAAGATACAAAAACTCGTTTCCGTTTAGTAATTATCATACGCAGGAAATCAGAATCTCTTTATGCTCTATTGAATTATATGAGAAATTATCTTGCTATTTAAATTAAGAATATGGTATAAATGAGAGCTCAATACCATACGTCAAATAAATTAAAACATATCCAATAATAGTTTTAATAAGTTTTATTTAAACTCAATCAGCATAAATCCATACAAACAACCAAAGAATATTTGTTAAAGAATTTATATTTTTAACTGCATTCCTCATGTTTCATCTCTAGATACTTTATCAATCATTCTTTCTTAAACTCATATTTCACGAGAGATACTTTTACCATCACACATCCATTAAATATTGTGGACATAAAAACCTTCAAAAACGTTTTTGATTTATTACATTCTTAAATGGAAAATTCCTTCAGAAGTGCGCATTTTAAATTCATTATCAGTGTGTGTCGAGAGATTCCTAATAAAAATAAATTGTATTTTTTAACGCTCAAAATTTGTACAAAAAATGATCATTTCTGTTCCCAATGTGATATGTCCTTTGAAATAAAAAACGGTTTTGTTAGGGAAACGCATACCATAAGCATTTCAAAGCTTAGGAGTTTGAAAAAAATTATTCGAGTTAAATTAATCATATTTTCTCTTGACAGTTAAATGAATATTTATTTACTCCATGTTTGCTTTTCCAACAGCAGATGATATCCCCATTCATATTTAATCTATACTGTTTTAAAGTGCAACTTCTCGATAGTTATTTCATTTCATTAAATTTATCTAGATGCTTGTAATATGAATAGTAACATTTAAAAGATAATCAAATGTCTTGTTAATTCCACTTAGAAACTAATAATAATTGTAGCGGTCATTTTATCTCCTTGAAATTTAAATAGACGTTACGAAATCAAATATTTTTTTTTAAATTTAAAATAGAAATGAATTGCAACAAGAGCTTACCATTTTGTAATGAGAAAACTTCAATTAACTTTTGAATTGTTAGAGTATAATCACATTAAATTTTTTCTTATTAATAAAACCGATTAAGTGACATTTCATTGAAATTAAAATTTATGTACTCGAAATTTTCAATATACAGTTTTGCATTTCTTTTAATGTATCATCAAGTTTGTAATACGAAATGAAGTACATAGAGAAAAACCGAAGACTTATTATTTCCATTTAAAGACAAATAAGTAATATTTGCTTCCTTTTTAACACCTCGAATTTCAAATGGCTATATGTGTGCAAATGCTTTTCATTATTATTTAAGATAGAATTGGATGAACCAAAACATAAATTTTGTAATGAGTAATATTTAACTTTATCTTATAAATGGTTTGACAACTCAGTTCTCCGGTAATCACATCTCGATTTTTCTTGCTAATACAACTAATTTACAAACATTTCATTGAAATCATAAACAATATATATTCACTAGAATAATTTAAAATAAAGAGCAGAAACATTTGTAGTTATGTTAATAATATTTAATGGTTAAAAATTGCAGTTGTTAAAAGTTGCAGGCAGTAGAAGAAAGATCATTTTCCAATAAATTTCAAATTAATTAAATGTAATTTGAAGTAATATATTTGTCAAAATATCTCTGTAAAAATGAGCAAATTGAGATTCGTGGGAAATATTTTATTAATATAAACAAAATTCATAAACATTTTTTTTCTATTTGTTTCAATAACAAAACAGGCCAGACAATTATATTTACTACTTACTTAATATCTTTAAATAGTAGATGATGTCATACTTCTCTGATGTTTCCAAGAAGATGGTTATTCTTACTTAAACTAATTATAAGCATTTTTAGCCTAAAAATTTGTTTCCGAATTTACCTCGAATTAATTTTAAGGTTGACATTTACATGGAAGAAAATCGAAATCAAACAAGTCTGAATTTTCGTGTAAATTAATGATATACTATACTTTCACTGGGGTTAATACTGTATGAAAGAATTAAAGTAAGTGATGAAATTTTGTGAATTGAACAATAGTAATGGATGTGATGAATTATTAAATTGGATATATTTAAGCTAAATGTAATTAAATGTAAAGGAAACGATAAATTATTAAATTGAAAATATTCAAACTAAATATAATTCAAATTGAAGCAAACGATAAAAAATTGAAAATTGATTTAGCACGCCAAAAGTAAACCTACTAAAACAATAGGCCCTTGGATGACTAACATGCAATTAAAAATACATGGACGGATTGATGATCTGATAAGTTACCGAGTTTATTAAAAAGGAAATTAAACAAAATCAGTGTTTTAACATCAGAATCTGCATCATAACAATTGGTGACGTATGTGTATGTGTGTGTGTGAATACTGAAAAACAGTAGTGCAAACTCTTAAATGTTGATTAATTTTTTTCAAGTATTGAATTATTTTTTAAAAAAAAAAAAAACATATGCGTTCATTTAGTTTTCAATCGTTTGGATAGGTAAACAAAAATATTAATACATCTACACACAAATACACATACACACAAAACACCCACCCACGCGTATATATATATGTGTGTGTGTGTGTGTGTGTGTGTGCGTACTGATTAACTTTACTTTAATGATTTCTCTCAATAATAATATAATTTTCTATTCTTACCTATTCCAAATTATTCTTTTCTTTATTAGATCACTCTCTCAGAAAAATTTGTTTAATCCTTTTTTCCCACGATCGTAAATCTGCCAAAATAATCCCTACTAGACTCATTGTCTATATTAATATTCTCTGGAATCCCTAATCCGGTACCACGTGTTATAGGACATCTCTTATGGAAAATCTATATTATATAATGGTATATTTTGCAAAATAGAGCACCTTTTATTGTCTCATCATTGTAGAAGGCACTGCGTTTAAATCGTTTAAATGTAAGAACTTCCTTTTTCTTCTACAAGGCCGGCCGACCTTGCGCATCGTTTACCTAAAATGAAAAGCCCATAAAGAACAGTTGAATATGAATAGGATTTGCATTCTCTTTGATGAAATACTATTTACACACACATACAAGCATGCACGCAAGCACACACACACACACACACACACACACACACACACACACATATATAT
>BMAW01069387.1:0-26497 GCA_019974015.1 Nephila pilipes
ATAAGTTATTGTATAGCTTCTTATTACGCACACAAAAAATAACTTCCCCAGAGGAAACAGAAAAAAAATTACATGCATAGGACTTAAAGCTAAAAATGTAGAATGGTACTTCAAAAACAACACTGCACGTGACATATAAGCAGCAATCATTATCAATGTATCAATGTGTGCTATCCATTAATGGAGCTCAAGGTATAAATATGTTAGTAAAGAAAAAGATCGCTAAATAAAATGATTTAGGCTGGAAGTTTTTATTTACTTAATAAAATTATTAAATAAAAGCATTAAAGCCACTTAGTCAATTCATTAGGGAATAATAACTTGCTCTACTCCCAAATAGTATTATGGATCATTTCCATGTAAATAAAAAAAGAATTAATTACAATTATAGGATGGAATGTACAGTTTAAGTTTTAATTAATTTGTGCATTGAGGAAATAATTTGTTTGAACTCTCTTAAAAAGATATGTAGAATTCTTGTCATGATTACGATCCCCAAGCTACTAAAATGGAATCGGTCGAAAATACTTTTTCATCACAAGTCTTATCGTATTACATGTTATAATGTGATTTGTAGATAATAAATTTCCTTTGACTTCAAGCTATTTGAATACCATTTACTTTGCTGTTTACGAAAGAACATGGAAGATTATGAATTATAATGATGTTTCGTTTTCAACTAATGAGTTGGCAGAGCGTTTGTTAGACAATCAGAACTTTCTAGGAAACATGAAAAAGAGTATAATACACAAGTACGCGAATTTCCATACATAGCTTTGGTCTAAATGCAATTTTTAAATTTTATTGTTCCGAAACAGTTCATAATTTTTATTATTTATGAACAATAAAGTGGATGCGGTAACGTACAGATTCACGTCTGGCTGAGTCGTGGGTTCGATCCCTGATGCCTCTAATAACCCACAGTGTAGCCAGGGCAGATGCATGTTAACTCTGTCGAGGCTCTATCTCCTCCCGTGGTGTGGTGTGGAAGTTAGGAGAGGGAAGTGCCTGCACAGGTATCATCCTTTTCTCATGCCTAAGGTTCAATATTACGAGATCCGATGCCAAAAGCCTTCATCTACTTTCTCAGTGAGACGTTAATAAGCAGTCACATCACGTAAGAGCAATAAATTAATAAAAAACGAAAGAAAACGGTCTTTGACTTGGTTGATTTGGTAAGAAACAGAGCTCAGTGATATTAAAATTAAACAAGGGGGTCGTATTTATCATATTTTTAATCAAAGTTAATGAAGATATCTCTTAAGGAAGCATTTTCATATTTTTCTTTCATCAACATCGATAAGTCTTTAATTGTTCCATCAATAAATTCTTACAGTATCTTTCATGAATAGAAAAGATTCCAGTAATTTGAGTGGTTTTTTTCGCGATAAAAAAAGTATTTTTAGAAATGATTAGAATTTATTTTTACTCCTGAGATTTTTTTAATTTATTTTTCTTGTACTTTCTTACACTTTCTTTTCTTATTATATTATCTAGTTCCATTTTTACTTTTTATCCGGATAAACGATCAGAATTCAATTTAAAATCAGAGTATTGAATTATTTGATTGAAAGCAATAATTATTTTATAAAGAAAAATGACATAATTTGAAAATAAAATTGAAAGACCGCTGAAAAAAATAAATTGATTGAAAAATCAGCAAATATACTCTTCCCAAGAGGAAACGTAATTATGCATTTAAATGTTTAAAGAAGTGCTGCTTGCTTTACACAATAATATGCAATAATGATAATATCGAAAAAGAACAAAACAGAGAGTAATCAGTTTCGATAACACTTTTGATGTGTGGGTAGATGGCATAGCGGAAGAATTCTTAATCTGATATTTAGCTGCCAAACAATGTATCTCTCTGTATATTTTACTGAGTTTTGAAAGTGTATGCATAATTTATATGCAAGGGCTTGCCATCTTTAGGTAAAAGCGAAATCTCTACCCTCCAATGATTAGAACTACAGGAACATCTTTAATCTAACTGGAATTTGAGAGAGGGTGTAAACACGAGGGACACACTCCCGGGACATAATTGTCCTCTGTCTTCAAACCTCCTCTTTTTCATTTAATCCAGTCCTTATTACATTTACAAAGTCTAGTCCAAATGCCAAATATACATTTTTTTTTCTTCATAAATTAACGTGTGCTTGGCTCATCTTGGCTAAACATAACCCTTTCGCTGAAATCATTGGACTATTATTTTCCACAAAACAACTCTCCCTTTTTTTATTACAGAAACAAATAGCGATATTTACGCAACCTGAGAGGCCTCCATAATGATTATTAAAGAATGCAATAACAATAAAATTATTAATGCCCTAATCGCACAATCATTGGTTGTAGTTTTAAGAGGAAAATTACTCCTATGATTAACATAATTTCCAAAACTGTTTTGAATACTTACTTTGATTGTAAGAGATACTAAGATTCATTACACAAAAATTATTACCATTGTAAGAATTATTTTATTATGGTGATGATGAAGACATATCTTACTTCTCCTATTAAGACTAGAACTATTATTGATTTCAATATACAACTTGATTGTCCTATATATTTGTTTATTAAAACCAATATCATTAATATTTATATTATCTACTATGGTGTTTGGCCCTTTATTAGGATTAGTCTTATTAATATCGATAAGCCGATTTATAAAATCATCTAAATCATCCCCTTTTTTTATTTAACTTGTTAAAATTCACCCCTTTCATTGATATATTTTCTACCTTTCTTTATATATATATATATTTTATTTTCCTGTTATACCTTTTAATATCGGTTATTATTACTGCTAAATTTAACAGAAGATCATTAATATTTTTCAACAAATATTTACTTATAGATTCCTTTTCATTTAATATAATTTTGTTAAGAATTATTAGAGCTCTACTAATTATAATATCTTCCCTTACATTACATAAGTATTTCATCTTAATTTCAACAATCTTATTTATTCTCATTTTACCCTTCTCAGCAAGAAACCGCTTGTTCTCGTATATAATATTTGAAATTATCCTTATTCCCACTTTTATTTTAGTTACTATAATCGATTACCAACCTGAACTACTTTAAGCCAGAATTTATCTTTTTATCTATACAATCCTTACCTTCCTTCCTTCACTTATAAGAATTTTAAATTTCAAATATATATTCCAAGTATACTGAATTTTACTTCTGCCTATTTTCAAATTAAATTTCTTCTAATTCTTATATTAGTTTGACTCTCTAACGCTCATGTAGACGTTCTAGTAGAAGGATCTGTAATGTTAGACACCATCCTCTTAACATTGAGAGGTTATGGCCTTAACCAATTTTGCTCAAATAACTGATAAATTTAAGTTCCACGTCAATAAAGTACTGAAAAAAAATCAATCAAACCACTTGAGAAAAATAATGTTATCTCGGGTAAATCTAACCCAAAAGGACGTCTAACGCTTAGATGGATCTTCAACAAACGAAACCATATAATAATCAAAAATAAAATCCACACAATTTCATGAAATCCATAAACCCCCGGTGCTTTAAAAATACAGACCTTGAAACAGAATCCTAAATACTAAACTTGGCTATATAATATTCAAATCGTTTAAGACCCCAAAAATATAAATCATATCTTCATATTTATGCCAAATAACTTTGAGCCCTTTTATAGTTTTCTTTTAAAATAGACTGATAAGTTCATATTACAGAAACACCAGATGACAATAAAATAACAGTGCTTAGTAATGAAACCTGAAGGGGCCTAAAAGACTTTTTTTCCTTGGAGGCCAACACGGCCCATATTTGCTGTCAAAATATTTTTAATGCTAAAATATGATCTAAAACTAAGAAAAACATACTTAAAAGTCTGCATTTGATTAAGAAATAATTTGGAGTGAAAAACACCGTGAAAATAATACATAAACTACACCTATATATATAAATAATTATAACAGTACATGATTTACACCTTTGTTACTATAAACTTATCAATTTTACATCTATGAAAATAGTTGGGGTTTTTATAAACTATTTAAGGAAGATACTTACAAAATTTAAATTATTTTGGTTTTAACTTTTTTGGATATATACTTTGCCATATGTAAATATGTCGAAAAAACTCACTTTTTTTAAAAAACTCGAAAACAAACTTTCAAATGCAATTAAAAATTAGCTACCGAGAAAAAAGTCAAAACCTTGTAACTTAAGTTCTAAATAAAGCAAAATTCAAACGCTATTAGAAAGAAAAAAGTTTCAATTTCAAACTGACATTATAGTTAGAACATCAAAAATGACGTTTTAAAGGTGTACGGATAGATCAATAATATTCCAAAGCATACAATAACGTTAAAATTCTTAATAAAATCCTTGAATAATTTAAAACCAAAATACCCTTTGCAAAAACACAGAACTACAAAATATAAATATACCCACAAGTCTTATTCTAGCCATAAAACTTACAATCAAATGTCCCGATATTATATTTTCAGCACGCCAAATAGACAAAGTAGAAGATTACACTAAATTACTGATAGTTTCAATCTCTAATATCAAAGAGTATAAATAAATAAGGCTTCCTTCCAGAACTAAATATGCAGCTCTATTAAAAAAATTCTTTAACCAACCTATAAAAAAAAAAGAAAATCAAATTATCAAGTTCATTCCTAATGTTATAACAGGATGAGAATTAAAAGTAAAAAGAAAGGGAAATAATCCTATTAAAATTTCTTTTTCATTTCAATTAAATAAAAAAATCTTACACACAAAAACACTATAACGAACATTTTTGACTCAGCTACTTTAAAAATTTTATCCACTTCATCAAACAGACCAATTATCATTCCATGTATTCATCTTTGTAAAAACAATTACTGAAAAAAATAATTCAATTGTACGACAATCCAAAGTAGAAATAGGTCTTGACTTGAACTAGGTAATAGACTTATGTGAATTGAATTATGATGATTTTATTTCAATAAAAAGAATTAATACGTTAATTATAAGATGAAAATGCACTGATACAATATCTGAAGATTGTGTTTAGATTCCAAAGATAATAAACATCAAATTTCTATGTTTTCGTCTTGTGGTTTTGGCTGAAAGAAAACATGAAAGGAATTGGCAAGCATCGTTATAAATATTGTACTGCTGCTTACAATTAAGTCGATATAGGATGCCTTTCTACACACATACGTGTAGTACCTCCTGTAAGAGGCATATCTATTTAAGGGACAAATCTGAGGATCGTGATCCCTTTGAATTTGGACTTTAATGTATTTACTTTTTTTTTCCGGGACACACTACTTAACGGCAATGAAAAAAAGTTTCATAAAGAAGACAGAATTAGAGAAGTAAATAAAAATAGGAATATTCGTTATTAGTAATATTTTGAGGTTTCAAAACTGAATTTGGGATCAGTTAAAAGTAGTTTTGAGATAAGGGATCAATACAATGAAAAGCTAATTTTCAGTAGGGAAACAAGGAAGAAACATTGGGAAAATCAAGCTGTGATGCAATAAAAAAAGGTAATAATAATTTATAGAATTAAAAATCCTGTTTTTCTTGCTATAATTCTCAGTTAGAGAGAATGAAGGAGAAAGCATATTTAAAATTCGTAAAGCAATCTAACTCAGGATCAATCAATACCACAGTGCAACGTCTGGATGTACCTGTCGTCATACCAAATGGTGTATGAGACCAAGGTCGGCTGTCTCGCAGCCTGTCTCCCTTAAAAGTTTCACGAAATTTGAGATGGTTTTCCATGAACAGGGAAACATTACCAATACAATTGCTGAGCAGAATTTGCTTTGTTCCAAAATTCTCCGTAAAGTAAAACCATCTCACAATATTCATTTTTCGAAAATTTATCCATATCCATTTGCTTCAACATACGAACCCGAGGGTATATCCCTTTTATAGTTGTCTCAGGTGAACAGGTGTGACGTTACATTTGCGTCTGCCTACGAAGCGCAAATTGTGTTGAATTGATGCGTTGTGCATCACATTTTTGCACGATCTGCGTATTATCAACTCTGTTTGTAAGGAAAAATCATCAGTATAAAGATGCACCCCACAGGGTTTGAATCACCACCTTATAGATTGGGAATTACATGCGAGACCAATGCAATCTCGTTTTTCATCCGAAAGATATTTTTTTCTTTCGTTTAAATTTTCTGATATAAGAGTTCCTGAAACCACTAACAAACACATGTACGTTTTACGCGTACTGTTTATACCCTTTGATATTCAAAAAATGTCCTTTCAAACTAAATTAATTAGGCTCTACAACTTTGTAATTCACCCTCCCCTACGTTTTGCCGCTTTTAAGTTAGGAGCCCTAACTCTACAGTTTTCCAACAGATGATCTGTTAGTGGTCTCCTCCAGCAGAGCATAGGCACTTTACTATAATTAGACTCCTTTTTTTTATAACTATAGCAGCATTCATTCGGAAATTAAGAGGGGGAGAACGGAATTTACATGTCGTTCACTCTCTCTCTGTATATATATGTGTGTTTATGTATCTGTATATATATTTGTTCTCATATAAATATCGTATATTTCTGCAGATAAGACGATATCTGAATCATAAAAAGGGTGTCCTAAATCTGAGGTCTTCTTATACGACATATGCAAAAAAATTAGAAAGAAATTTATATAACAAACCATTATAAAGTGAAACAATTTACTCATCAATATATTTAAAAACCTGCAAAATCTTCCCATTCACCATTTAAGGTAAATAGTTCCTCAAAGTTCATCCTCACTTTCGTTGTTGATAAACTCATCCTATGAGTCCCATACTGTAATTAGCGAGTTGCCTTCCACTTAGTCATCAGTATCCCATAACAACTCGTCGCCTATGTAACACATGGGTTTCAAATACCATATAATTTGGAGTATTTTATAACTGTTTCCACTTTGACTTTTTTCACGATTCGATCACACTTTTCATCAAGTTATCTAACTCGCATAGATCCTCTTTCGTATTGAACTTTTTGTCACTCCACATCGACTTCGTTCCCACATTATGATAGTTATGACATTGTTTCCACATGTGATTTTTGAATGGCTTATTCAGACACACACCTAAATGTTGTGGCATCGGAGTTACACCTCCCCCTGGTATATCAGCAATCATATCATTATTCTGTGTATAGAGACTTTAGGGTTCTAAGATATGTGGCTGCTAAACGTATTCAACACCAACAAACTGTATTGATTTCGAAGAACATCTAGTCGCCTTTGCCACTTATTTTACCTCCACAATTTTACACCATTTTTAACATGCAAAAAGTGTGTGCCAAAATGGTGTCTAAAATTCTCCCGTTTGACCAACATGAATCTGGAAAACAATTTTTACTATAGCTTTGAATACCATTGAAATTAATCAAACTTACTGAAAAGGATAATAGCGCATGACGAATCATGGGTTTTTACTTATAATCCTGAAACGAAGTGCTCATCCATGCACTGGAAGAGCCCATCCTCACAACAATAACATCAATTGATTCAGTATTATTTGAAGCAAAAAGACCTTGACAGTAAATGAGCATTAAATACTTTCTCTTTCTGCATCGTTTGTAGGACTACAAGAATTTTTTAAGCGAATGGAGTTTTTAGATATCTCAGGTTTTTTTTTTTTAAAATAAACTGTCGAAAGATGTAGATTCAATTATTGATTTAATTTTAGATATGAATAATCCTAATTTTAAGCATTTCTTATTTTCTGAGTGCCTTTTGAGGAAATTAGAAGAATAGGATAGCGACAAAGAACATCTGTTTAACGTCTCTACCCGATTTATAAGAAACTTCGTTATCAAACATATCAATGTCTTATCTATTCTAACATATCATTGTCTTATCTATTCTAACATATCAATGTCTTATCTATTCTAACATATCAATGTCTTATCTATTCTAACATATCAATGTCCATTGAGCGATTTTAACTGGTAGCTCTTTTATATGCATCGTTTTTTGAAAAACATTACAATCTGTTACAATTTTGAATTTAGTACCTGTAGAGGCATATAGACACATGAAGACGCATATAGAACGCAAAATCACTTCTTTTCAAAAAACAATATCTATTGGCGGACGGCCTTCCGTTCTACTCTTCGTTCTAGCATTCTCTCTCTCTCTGATACAAATAAAAAAACATGAAACTCTTTCGACATAAGAAAGTGCCATCTAGTGGCGCGTTCAGTACCTAATAAACATTTGTGAAATTTCTTAACTGCCTCAATGACGGTGAGAACTTCGAGCTATAACTATGGCATTTTTTTTATTGAACTGCAGTTTTGCGACTAAAATAATGAATGGGGTGAAGGTGTACATCATCCGATTTTTTTCAAAGCACACCACCAAAACCTAAAGAGCTTACTTTAGTAAGCAGTTTGTACAGATATTCTTATTGAAAAATGTGAAGAACTCGCTTTCGTGAAAAAATATTTATTTGGCACTACTTTGGTATATGCACGACCGCCAATCTTCGTTTTTTCCCCGCCAAATCGGGCGATTATTGTTTTTTAGTGGTGACCTAACATTTCTATTCCTTGCTACGATGTTTATGGCAACCCTAAATTTTCTCGATATCTAGACTTTTCCTGTTTTTAGATTAAATCTAATTAAATTTTTTAATTAGTTAACCTAATTGTAATAATTAATCTAATTAATTATTTAATTATATTAATTAGTTTTTAAACATGCTAATTAGATTCTTTCAGTTTAATTAAAATATTTTTTCGATTGATTAATTCTAATCACATTTTTAATTAGTTTACTTATTTATATTAGTTAATCTAATCAATTATCTAATTAATTGATCTAATTAATCTAATTATATTAATTAGTTTTAAATTATGCTAATTGGATTAATTAATTCAGTACAATTTAAATAATGAATGAAAATCTTTAAACCTGGCAACGTTAACCAAACCTTGTGATTTACCGCGTGATTCAAAAATTTTAACCATTTCTCTGCATGAATTGGAGCGGATAGTGTCTTCGTAAAGATTCAAGGATTCCGTTGGAGAAACGCAAGTTGTATTATTCCATCCCTTTTAATCTTATTATTACTTATTCATTCTTTTCATTATTTATATATTACCTGATTTAAATATTTATATCAAATATAAATTAATATTTACTTAAATAATCATTAGAAAAGATCTTAAATTCTTAGGCCTCTTAAATTTCTTAGTTATAATTCTTCATAAAATATCTTATTAATAGAAATGGATTCTGTTAACAATATTCCTATGCCTCAATTGGTCAAGGAATATCAGCAAAATGTATGGCAAAAAGTATCAGTTCCAAGAGCTTTTTCCAGCTTTTGAAAAGATGGATCTCTTATGGGAGAACCAGGAGTTGCAACGAAAATTTTTGTATACGAGCTATGTAAAACCCCTGATCTGTTGTAAGAATTTTTAAGAAGAGCGGGTTTAATAAAAAAAAAGGACTTAATTTGTGCAAAATGCAATTGTCCAATGAAACTAAGACCCAAAGATATTAATGATGGTGCTGTTTGGACATGTAGAAATAGGATAAATAAGCAAGAGTGTGGTTTACAGAAATCTATTAGGTTTGGATCTTGGTTTAGCTTTAGTAAATTAACAATGGGTGAGATATTTTTTTTGACCTATCTCATTGTTAAGGGGTATGGGACGGACAAAATTATCGATGAATATTCATTCTCGTCTTGTACGATGGCCGACTGGAGACAATTTATTAATGAAATTATAGTGGATTACGTTGAGGAGACATCAGAAACAATAGGAGGCGTAGGAAAAATTGTTGAGATAAATGAATCCAAATTTGGAAAAAGGAAGTATAACAGAGGCCATCGAGTTGAAGGTCAGTGGGTATTTGGAGGTGTAGAAAGAGGCTCGGGGAAATTGTTTCTTGTTGCTGTTCATGATAGAACGAAAGAAACTCTCTTGAGTCTCATAAAAGAGTGGATTAAGCCCGGAACCACCATCTATTAAGATTGCTGGAAATCGTATGATTACTTAGCAAATGAGGATTATGAACATTTAAATGTAAATCACTCTTATCACTTTGTTGATCCAGTAACAAAATGCCACACTAATACCATTGAGAGTATGTGGCGTCATATTAAGGCTTCTTTGCCTACATGTAATAGAAAATACGATATCAAATTTTATTTAGCTGAATTTTTGTTCCGGGCTTCTTGCGAGGAGAAGAAAATTGATACTTTCAATACATTCTTAGAATTAGTTAGGAAGCTGGATTGGACCAATTTTTCATATGCTGATTAATTTCTTGGAATACTTTAATAGTTTTTCAAAATTAATTCACTTTTAATATTATAATTAATTTCGACAATTGTCACCTTTAATATAAATTAATTTCTGCTTTTTATTTTATTTTATAATTAAGTCTGGTTTTATTATGTGTTTGTGGTAATGATGATAAAATGAACCACATGTTCATAACAATCTGAACCACATAATAATAAACAATTTTTTTTACTTTACATTTAGTTTTTTTTCGCACAGTTAATATTGATATAGTATATTCTTAACCTATCGACACACATCGGCGGCTTTGTTTGAAAAGGAGTTAATTTGCAAGGAACTTTTCTAACAAGTGCATGAAAGAATGGCGTAAACGAATTTCTCAGTGGAATACTGTCATCTCCATCTATTTTTTGTCTTGGAAGACAAGACGAGATTATTCTTTTTTAGGCTTCAGAGATTCATCCCGAAATGATCACTATCAAAAATTCAACCGAAGATAGCACAGTATAGATATATATATAAAAAAAAAGAGCTTGGAATGTTAGGAACTATTGTTCAAGCAATTAATATCTGTGTTGTATGATTAAAATACAGGTACGTGGTTTTTTAAACTTAAAAATATTACTTAAATTATTTGCTTTCATTTGCAGAATTTTTATGAAAGATTCTGTGATAACTTTAGTCATATCTTAATCTAAAAGTTTCAATACAAAAAAATACCAAGATTGAAATTTTAATAGATTTTATGGCGAAATTTGTCGTACAAATAAATTTTTATTAAACATTTGATAAACTTCTTAAATGAACTGGTTAAAATAAATATTTCTGTATAAATTTTTATTAAATATCTGAATGTATTTTTTTATATCGACAATCGTTAAAACAACAAATTTTCAGTTCATTTTCAGAATAAGTTTTTACTATTAAAGGTTATTAGGAATGTATTTGTACTTTATCCCTTTACTAATACTTTATCACATCTTGATTTAAAATACTTTTAATGAAAATTCCTTACATTTATATAATTCTCCTAATTAATAATTTATGCAATAAAGTTCTTTTATTTTTGGAATCTATGACTTTATTTTTATCATAATTCATTGTTTCGTTTGATGAGCATAATAACAAGGATACACACACACACACACACACACATATATATATATATATATATATTTCGTATAGTTACAAACATATATTTTTCTGAGAACTGTTAAGGTATTCCAAATATTATGTAAGACAATACAATATAGAAACTTAAAAATCTTTTACAGATTTTTTTTCCTGGATATCATTTCCGTTAAAATTGTTTACTCAATATTTTCTTAGATATGATTTCACATTTGCAATTAAAAAATATCTTATAATTAAAAATATATCCTATCTTCAGATTAAGTTTTTAAAAATGTAAACATTGTTACAAGATGTGAGTGAAAATAAATTTTTAAATGTCTTGTTTTCTGGAAAATTAACGTTTTTGGATCTTTTGTTTACATCGTTCTAATGCAGCATATTAGGCCTAACATGGCGACCAGTCAATCCGCTATTTGGCGAAAAATGACTGGTCGCCAAAAAAAAAAAACAAAATGGCGGCTTTCGGGCATATGGGGAAGTTGTTCCGAATATTCTGAGTTCTCGAAAAGCTACTGCTTGTGCAGGATCAAAATTGAATTCAAAATTTTCTGGAAGGTGGTCACTTAATGGTCTAGCAATCAGATAATAATTAAGAATAAATTTTCAGAAAAAATCTGCTAACCCGAGAAAACTTTGGATTTCTTTAGAGACTTTTTACTGTCGGAATTTTTTAACAATTTGTGTTTTGGAAGATGAAAGCTTAATAGTTCAATTTTCGATTATATATCCAAGAAATTATATCTTTTGTTGTTAAAAATGAAATGAAGCGCATAATCTGGAACAAGCAAAAATTCGTATTGTCCTACATGGGTTATAAAATTGCCGTTGGTGTCCATAGGTACATGAAAAAATCAATTTTTTAGGTAAGCTTAAGTGAAAACTCGAGAATCCTTAAGTTTATCTAAGGATTCTTCAATTAGTGGGAAGGATGAGATATCTTTGATCATTCTTCTGTCAAGTTTTTACGTTAATCAAAACAACGTCTGCAGTCTACACTTTTCTTTTTATATAAAACAATCTGCACACCTGAATCAGAACATCTTGGTTTAATAATTACATCATTTAACCAGTCTTGAATTTGGTTTTCAATAATTTTCCGTTCCGCAAGAGGAATTTCATTGCGTAATTTCATCTTAATTTCGGTATCTTTAACTTATTGGGTTTGTAGGAAGTTTGAAGTTTCTTCCGGATTCCAGGGCTCACAATGTGTGAAAGATCAAATTAGAAAGTTTCATTTTCGAGAATATTAGCCAATAATTCATCATCACTACTATTCCACAAACGAATTCCATCTTTATATCAATGAAGGTTGTTGAAAAAAGCAGATTCCGATAATCGCATCAAGAGGAATCATGTCTTCTTTTAATACATGGATTTTAACAGGTAAAATATTATTTTGAATTTCAATGGAATCCTGAAAGTACCTACTGCTTTTTACTATATCTCGGCCAACTTCTAAGGTTTGAGAGGGAAGAAATTCTGGAGAATCAATTCTACGATGAGTTTTCTCATTCATTAGGATTGTCTGAGACCCAGTGTCGCAGAGTGTGGTTGATTAAATTCCTGAATGTTTAATGTCGACATACATGGAATTTTAGGAGAAAGTTTGAATGTAAAGTGCGTTTCTTGTTCTATTAGTTGTGGAATGTGGGAAATTGGGCTTTGTCGTATAATTTGGAACATTTCTGGGACAATGCATTTGAACATGGCCAAAGGATTTACACCGGTAACACTTTTTCCTTACGGCTTATTCATACATTGGTCGTTTTTATGAACTCATAAGCCACATGAATGGTATATTGGATGTGTGTTTGGGATACGTTGATTATTAAATTTCACATTATAAGAATTATTAATTTTTTCTTGTTATTTTTTTGCCTCAATTGTTTTTGCAACTGTTAAAAAGTTTTCGTAAATGTTTCGTAAAACATTCATTCAGTGATGGATTTACAACCATGCAAATGAATTCCATTGTTTAATAGATCAGGTATTCCGTTTGGAAGAAATCATCAAGTGAACTTTTATGTTCTAAACTTCTTATCACTTGTAAATATTCTTTCAAAATTTCAAATGGCTTCATACGACGAGATTCCATCATTTGATGTAATTGAAAATTATTAATTTTATCTGAAAACTCGTCTAACAAATGATATTTTAATTGTTTCCAATAGGTGATGCTACAAATTGATCATGTAAGACTTAGAGCAGGATTTTTGAAGCATTTTCTAACACAAATTACTTGGTGAACAGGATTATTTTTCTGATATAAATTAAAAATGTCTATAATATCTTTAATAACTGTAATTATAGCGAGACGAAAAAGGTTTTACTAAATTAAAGATGGCTTCTGAATTATTACTGGTGGCTGGGAAATGATTAATCGACGTTCTTTTGAAGTTTGACAACTGAGATTGAATTCCTAATGGATATCAGTCACTGGGGTCACTTAGATCAGATAATTCTCCTTTTAGATTGGAGATATCCTTAAGACGCGAAAGAATGGTATCGGCACAGTTTGCAAAGTCGGCAGAAAATTCTAAATGTAATAAATTGCATATAGAAAATAAATCTTTATGAAAATTCTTCCATGAGTTTTTCTTTAATTTCTTCAGAGTTGAAAGTATTATCAAATTCTGAATATTTACGCAATCTAGCTCGATTTTGTCTATCTACATCAGTCACAAAGATTAAACGATATAAAAGTTTTGTTTGGTTCGTACTACCATTTCTTAACGTTTTTACTGTTTTAGGATAATCATTGAGAATAGCAATTATTCAATAATTTCAAAAAATTATCCTAAAATTGATATAAAAATAGTGAACTCTTAGATACTCAAAAATTGAAGTATTCTAAATATGCATTCAAATGTATATGCATCAAACTCCAAAATGTATGTTCAAGAATAGAAAGTAGAATTAACCCTTCAATTTATTAAATCCTGAATAACTTCAAATAAAAGTTTAAAACTCTTAATAAAATTACTATTTTCCAAATATATTTGTATTAAAGTAAATTTTCTTCTAAAGAATGAGTTTTTCCAAAAAACGAAGATATACTTTTAAATAGGCATTAATTTATTAGTATTCAAAATGTATCAAAAGCTTTTTATATTCAAGAAAATGGAAGTATATAAAGAAAATAGAAGTACATTGGTGAAATAAATTAAGAGAGTTTGCATATTGTATCGAATTATATGAAAGGAACTGAACTGAAGAAAAAACCACTGCTTCTTCATAAAAATGTAAATCCTGTACGGCAAATTCGTAAGCGTACACGTGTGCGTAGGCCCAGCCACCAGAAAAACAGGCTTTATAAGCGCGTGAATGGTAACACGAACAATGGTAACGGCAATTGCAACTCGCAACACCCCTCCTAAAACCATCCAGGAACTGAAAACAGTGTTGTTGAATGAGTGGGACCAATTGCCATAGGCACTGATGAACTACCTTTTTTCCAGTATGACATCACGCCGAAGGAAGACGTGTATAAAAATAGAGGACTATACCCCTTATTCACCTATTTCTTTTGTGTATTCTAAAACCACTGTTTCAGACATTCAGACTCCAATGAGTGTTACGCACAAACATGTGTGTCTATTATAACTATTGAATGTTTATTTTGTTTGTATTATATCAATCTAGGTTCACACCAAATTTTATTAATATCTGTCCATTAGTTCTGGAGATCGTAGATAAAATATGAAAATTCCTTAATTTCTTACACCAGTGTATATAGTAAATATTCAACACTAATCTAACATCAAATGAGCAAAGTTGTCTTCAAATAACCATAGATAAATCAAACATATGCATCAAATAAAAATTTTATACCAGCTAAAAATTCTGAAATCAAATAATTTCGAAATATTTCATAATTTTCTCATACAGTAGTTTCTTTAACAAATAAAGATTTTAGTAAACACCAACATTTCCTTGATCTATATAAATTTTTTCTTCTCATATTTAATGTTTAAGATGTACTGGCAGTTTTATGTAGAATTAGGTTTTCCATCGCTTAGATGCATAATAAGGCAGGTATTCATTAGAAAAATAATCCATTGATCACACACTAGCACGATATTTTGAAGTAATTCGCGATTATGTTTCAAAACTTTGTCTTCACTATATCTTAAAAATTAAAGCTAGTTTAGAAAGGCTAGAACTCCCATGTAGGATGAGGTACTAATTATATTAAGAATTTTTTCATTAACTTTAAAAGTTTAGTGAAATAAATGGAATAAATATTTTGGAGAGTAAACAATTAAATAACATTGCAAATAAATATGAGAGATAAGCACAAAAACAGTCTGCCGCGTTCCATCAATTTTGCAAGTCTCCCGCAATAATTGATTCTCGTCAGTCGCTCGCTGCTTTCTTACGCATGCATGTGATGGTTCTTCAGATCACTTTAGTTTCTAGTATGGCGTGCGTTGCCCCTCGCTCAGATGAAATTATAACTATATATATATATAATTGAAATAAAACTAAACTACCACACACACACACGCACACACATATTCGAATCTTCATTTCTTTGAATTTGTGTAAGTAATTTTTCTAATTTCTTTCTTTTTATTTGCTGATAATTTTTAGAAACATCATTTTTATTTTTGCATCTTTTTGTCACTTAACTCTTTTTTTTTTTTACTTTTCCTTCCCTAATGTAGCCTACCAAGTCGCAAAGGGGAAAGGTTGGTGCCATGAAACTAGTTTAACCCTGCTTATTCGGTCCTCTGCCCAAAATTGCTTTTTGACTTGCTGGGTTCTATATTTTTATTTATTTTTTTTAATTTACTTTTACATTTCTTTCTGGCTTTTTGTCTTTTTTAATATTTTAAATTATTTTTTCATTTATATATATATATATATATATATATATATAAGTCAATTCCAATTTCACACTGATCACTCTGTAGCTAGAGTTCTCGCTTTAGTTTTTCCAATTCTGGCGAGATATGACGTCACAGGAGAAGTTCCGAAAAATTCCTAAATTTTCTTCCCAGTCGTGTTTCTGTTAGGTTCCAACACTTTCGGAAACTTTCCTTTTGTTGCTAAATCCTTCAATTTTATCACCAAATCACCAAACCTTTCGCCAAATCCATAACCAAGGTTAAGAGGTCATTGTTCACACTGCGGACGAAGGATCTAAAATATATTTTAGGTCCATCGATGATCGATGAAATCTCTGTAATTGGCTGTTTTCTTTCAAAATAACCTTTGCAAGGAAACATTATCTCATATTCATTTCAAAAAATAGTCTGCAGCTATAAAACTGATTCTAATGGGAGGTGGAAATATTTCCCTGTTTTTTGTTTTTATATTTTTAATAAATTTGCAGTTATGTACTATTGATTTTCTTTGTAGACTCTAAAATTTTATTACTTCATTTTGATTTTCATTCAAAGCATAAAATTTTGTAATGATTATTAAGATTACTTTCAAATCTTCTTTAAATAAAAATTATTTTTTGCATATGTAATAAATCTTTTTTTTTCTTTTATGCTTAAAATTTAATTTTAAATATAAATAAAACAACTCATTTTGTTTAAAAATCATTTTATCTAGGTAATACATCAAAACAATATTAGTTCTTACTTCAACACCTTTTTGAAGAAATGATTAATATTATTAACATCAGCGGAATACAATGCAAAAGTTTTTATACTTACAACTACCAAAGTTTTCGCATTCATCACAATAAAATTGAGTATATGCATTGGTGAATTCATACTTATAGTTCATTGCAATAGAAATTAAACTAAGTTTTAACTAACAGTTAATTGCCTTAAAAAATTACTTAATATTGAAATAACTTTGAATAAAATGCTTAAATGTTTTTCATGTAATTGAAGAACAATTTTTTAATCCAATTGAAATGTCCGGCTAATGTATATATCTAGAACGGAATACCAGAATTATTCCTAAGCGGTTCCTATCCTTTGCCTCGAAAAGACGACACCCCGGATTCTTTGAATGGAAGCCAATGGTTTTCGACATTAGATTTGAAAAGTGGGTATTAGCAGGTTGGAATTCAACCTGAAGACAAAGAAAAGTCAGCCTTCACCACCGGACGGGGACTTTGGCAATTTAAGGTAATGCCCTTTGGACTTTGTAATGCACCTGCGACATTTGAAAGATTGATGGAGACCGCGTTACGTGGACTTCCATTCCGTGAAGCCTGCTAAGTGTATTTAGATGACATTATAATAGTAGGAAAAACATTCGAAGAACATTTGAGTAATATTTGTAAAGTATTCCAGAGATTGCAGAAAGCCAACCTTAAACTAAGCCCTAAGAAATGCAGATTCTTTCAAAAGGAAGTTTCTTACCTTGGACACGTTATTTCCTCCGAAGGAGTCAAAACCGACCCAGAGAAAATTATAGCAGTAGTTGATTGGCCTCATCCAGAGACAGTAAACGAGCTACGAAGTTTTCTTGGACTCTGCACCTATTACCGTCGATTTGTAAGAAATTTCTCCACAATAGCTAGGCCTCTTCATACATTAACGGAAGCAAAATCTAACTTTAATTGGACAGAAGATTGCCTGAAATATTTCAATAGTTTAAAGCAGCCACTGACAACTTCACCTTTTCTGACCAACCCCCGGACTGACGAAGATTTTATTCTTGATACGGATGCCAGTAATGAAGGAATAGGAGCTGTGCTATCCCAGAAAATTGGGAACGAAGAGTGTGTCATCGCTTACTTTAGTAAAAGCTTAGGTAAGCCGGAAAGGAATTACTGCGTCACCCGTAAAGAACTGTTAGTCATTGTTAAATCTATAGAGCATTTTCATTATTACCTCCATGGACGGAAATTTCTTTTGAGGACTGATCATGTTTCCTTGAAATGGCTTTTAAATTTTAGGGAGCCTGAAGGCCAGGTAGCTCGTTGGATTCATCGACTTCAAGAATATGACTTCAAAATCCAACATCGCAAAGGAACTTCTCACGGTAATGCAGATGCCCTCTCCCGGAGACCCTGCAAATAGAGCTGCAAACATTGTGTGAATGCTGAGAAAAAGTTTGGATTAGAAACGGATATTTCCGTGAGAGTTCTAACAACTACAGCTTTTGATTCTTGGTCTTCAAGTGATATCCAAAAGGCTCAATTAGAGGATCCAGACTTTAAGTTAATTCTGGAGAAGAAATTGAATTCGACCGATCAACCATCTTGGCAAGAAATCGCTCTGGAGAGTCCTACAGCAAAACGGTATTGGGCTCTTTGGGACTCCTTACATCTTAAGGACGGTGTTCTATACCGAAAGTGGGAGATTGATGATGGAAACTTGTCGATGGCAGCTTATTCTCCCGAAAAGTCGAATTCCAGAATTTCTATTAGAGACTCATGACAGCGCAAGTTTAGATCATTTTGGTGTCATGAAAACGTTAAGTATGACTAGAGAGCGATTTTATTGGGATAGACTTTGCGCTGACGTTGAGAAATGGTGCAGAGAATCCCACGCTTGTGAAGCCAGAAAAGGACCCCAAACAAGAACTAAATGTTGCCTGCAACGTTACAATGTAGGTGCACCGTTCGAAAGAATGACTTTGAACATATTAGGGCCTTTTCCTGTGACGGCAAATGGCAATCGATACGTCCTAGTATTAATGGACTATTTCACGAAGTGGCCAGTGGCTATCCCCATTCCTGATCAAGGAGTCTCGACCGTAGTTGAAGAACTCGTTCGTAGTTGGATATCGCATTATGGCGTGCCTATGATATTACATTTAGGTTAAGGTACAAATTTTAATTCTGCACTCTTTACCGAGCAGTGCAAACGCTTGGGAATTTTGAAAACTCGAACTACAGTTCAACATCCATAGTCCGATGGCATGGTCGAGAGGTTTAATCGAACGATTTTAAACCATTTGTCTTTATTCGTTTCGAAGAATCAAATTGATTGGGACATGCATTTGCCACACTTTCTCCTCGCCTATAGAAGTGCTATCCACGAAGCGACTGGATGGACTCCTGTCAGAGATGCTGTTTGGCAGAACGCTTCGACTGCCCTGTGATATTCTCTTTGGACTCCCGAGAGGTACGCCATCCTCGCCGGATGAATACATGAATGACTTAGAGGTACGTTTGGAAAGCGTACATGCATGTGCCAGAGAGCGAATAAAACTAGCCAGTGAAAAATTGAAGACTCGTTACGAATCCGGAGTTACAGAGCACCGATTTAAGGAGGGTGATTCTGTATGGATGTATAACCCAAAGCGACGGAGAGGACTCATCCCGAAACTGCAACAGAACTGGGAAGGCACCTACACTGACGTCAAGTAGTTAAATGACGTTGTCTACAGAATTCAGAAGTCGCCGAATGCTAAATCGAAGGCCATTCACATTAATCGGCTAGCTCTATATCAGATGACTAACCATAGTTGTTCGCAATGAGACTGCCGGGACGTCAGTCTTTAAAGAGGGGAGCAAATATCAAATGACAAATATGAAATGTTGCTTCCCAGCAATACTGATCGTATGGTTGCTAAGAGACGTTCACAGGCTATCTGGATGTCAAGGGGGAAAGCAAAAATTTGACTTCCGGCCTTGGCGACAAACTTGGAGAAGGCGACAAATTTGGTGACAAAAATTGGCATCACGAATCTTCAAGTAAAATCTAGTTTCGTCGAGAAGTTTCCATAATAGGACCGAAACATTGGAGAACTTTCTATGTGACGTCACATTCGTTCTTCAAGGTATAAATAGACAGAGCCGCTGATCGTCAGTGAGTTTGTCTTTTGGAGAGAAAGCGATTATCTTGCTTGCTTTGCAAACAGCGTGATTTTGTTTAAACTGTGGATTGCTGTTTATTTAGTGCTGCAAATTTTTGCAAGTAATTACGATTTTGTTGCCGTCTGTGCTTCCTATTTTATTATTATTTAAAGAATAAATTACTATTTTTCTAGTATTCTACTTGTCAGACTGTTCACCTACACACACCGGACAATTTTCGTAACAATATCATTTAAATAGACAACAATGGTTTATGTCTCTTAATACTTGACTCATAAACCATTGTAAGTTCTGAGCCACATTATAAAGTCCAAATGGCATGAAACTTCCGAAAGAGGTAATAATCGCTGGTTTAGGAACATTCCCCTCTAGAAAAATATCTAACGATAAACATGAATAAGATCTACAGTTAAAAATGTCGATTTGTTTCACAAATTCAAACGCCGATATCGCACTAAATCTCCAAACTTTATCTTTTGCACCGCGTGGGGATGAAATTAACAGAGACTGTTGAAAGGATTGCAAAAACCTTGCAATGCCACGAAATAAAATTCTAATTAGCAGTTTTGAGTTTTTCGAAAAATAACCTTTGAGGATTTGAATGCAATGTAGGATCGCGGGTAATTAAAATACGTCTTATGTAATTCATTAGAATTTTTAATACAATTGAAGAACGAGTAATCCCCGGAAAATTACGGATGATTTAATATCTTGTTGAACCCCCTGTAGCGCGAATGCACGTTGCGATACAATCGGGCATTGAGGCATACAAGTTCTGTATGATGTTTTAAGACATTTCGTTCCGTATTTACTGTAACCTTACTTCTAGTTCGTTCAAACTCTTGGGATGCCCAGATATGATCCCAGATATGCTCGATTGGAGACAAATCTGGGATCGGGCATTCCAAGTAAGGATAGTAACAGTGCGGAGACAGTTTTTTGACACCTTTGCCGTGCGAGGCCTAGCATTGTCTTGTTGAAAAATAGCTCCGGGAGCTGCTGCACGGTGCGCCAGCGCGGCGGGCGCGCGCGCGCGCGGTGCGCGCCAGGTACGTATGTGTGCGCTATACGCGCCAGCGTGGTGCGCATGGTGTCGGCATGCAGGCGTGGTGCGCGCCAGCAGCCGTACGGTGCGTTTCAGTGCGTTTCGCAGCGGTACGGGCCGTACGGCAGCGGCTGGCGACAACAACAACACCATCATCATTACGTTATTAACATATAACATACATACATATTATACATTTACATATATATATTACATACATATTATTATTGGCTATTATTATTATCATAAGTTGTTAGCCATACACATACACACATGGCTGGTTGAAGGTTACACACATACACACATTGGCACATACACATACACATATTATTGGCTATGTGTGTCATACATACATATTGGCTCATACACATACCATGGCTACACACATATTGTTGCTACACACACAGACATACAGCCATGGCTGGCTACATGTTTCATACATACTATAATACACATACAATGGTTATTGGAGAGCAAGAAGTTGTTATTATTATTACATATTATGGCTACTTACAAGGGCTGCTGGCTGCTGTTGGCTAATATACATATTAAGGCTATTATTATTGGCCAAGGCTGGCTATTACAACATACATAATATATATATATATATATATATATATATATATATATATATATATACAACCAACCCATTTTTTCATGGTAGATATTTTCCTCAGAAAAATGTGTAGATAAAAGTTCGTGTAAAAAAATACATGCGACATATGGTACATTTGGGAACCTGTTCTACAACTTCTTTAAAAAATCTTGCAAATTGAAAAAAATAAATATTTTCCCAAAAAAACAAAAAATGTAATAATGATATCCAAATTTCACATATTTATTAAACAGCAACAATTAAATTTTTTAAGAAAAAGTTAATATTAGTGTGCAGTGAAAATTCAATCATTGGTACATACAGGATATAAAAAATTCAAATTGAAAATAAGAATAAAACTGCTAACTATTCATCACTGCTTGTTAACAAGCGTGCACGTTTCTTACGAACTGGATCAAACATTCTATCATATCAATTGTGCAGATATGTCCATGCACAACTGTAGGCCTTGATACAAATGAAGAACTTCGTTCGTTATTAACAGCCTCTAGATTTCTTAGTTGTTTCAAAGTCTGTTACTAGCTGCTACTTTTATTTTTGGTTTCTCATGTTGCTTATATAATTTTTGATATCCTGCTCCACAAAACTTAAGATTACGTAGAAATTTTAATGTTCTGTCTATGTCAGGATCTTGAGTAAGAAAAGGGTCTCTTCTTGTAGCAAATTTCAAGCCCTCGAGTATTAAATCAGCTATTAATAGCTGAACTTCATCTTCGACTTCGTCATTATCCACTTCTTTATTATCATAAACTGTCGAAAATTCGATCAAATGGTCCTCATCCAAAGGGCTTTCTAGCATTAATACTTCGATGTCAACTGTTGGCATGTTGTTAAAACCTTCGGCACCAATTGCATTTAATAGAGTTATAATTTCAGAACACAAAATGATTTTTGTACTACGAAACTTCCACTTTTGACGCATGCTGGCAAAAAGTTTTTCAAACAAGAATTTAAGGTCGACTGACGCAAATGTTTCATGACAAAAGAATCATGTGCAATTCAATTCATTATCGTAAGATTTCTCCATGCTTAAACAAAAGTCAAATTTCTTTCTTCCACTGAGTTTAAAATATATTTAAACATTTGCTTTATGTCGTACATTTTAAATGCTGCAAAAACATCCTGATCGAGTGACTGAATCAATGTGGTGGTAAAAACAGTATTTGAATATTTGGAAATTTTTTTTTTGATACTTGTTGATTCAAAATCATTAGTAAAGAAAAATTTGTTGAGTTATTATGTATATATATATATATATATAATATTATATTATATTTATATATATATTATATATATATATATTATATATATATATATATATATATATATATATATATATATATATATATATATATATATCATATATATAATATTATATTATATATATGATATATATATATATATATATATATATGCTATATATATATATATATATATATATATAATATATATATATATATATATATATATATATATATATATGTGTGTGTGTGTGTGTATGGTAGCCAGCGTAACAGCCTTGTATGTGGCAGCCAGCTGTGGCCAGCAGCCATAGCCAACCAGCCTTGTGTTAGCCAGCCAGCATGTGTGTGTGTGTGTGTGTGTGTGTGTGTATGTGTGTAATCAAGCCGTATGTGTGATGATGTGTGTGGCCGTTGGCAATATATAATAGCAGCCAGCAATAATGTGTGTGTGGCCATGTGTAATATGGCAGCCAATATCAACAACAACTATTCAATATGTTGTGTGTGTGTAGCCAGTATTGTATTATGATATTATTATTGTGTGTTAGCTTCATGTAATATAATAATATTAATGTGTCCAATGACGGCTAAATAAATAAATACCAACCCTTCAATAACTTATTAAGCCAATAAGCAGCCAATATTGTGTGTGTGTGTGTGTGTGTGTCAACCAGCCAATAAATAATATCAATATGTAATATGAAGCTCAACAACCAATAGCCATTAGCTTTCAGTGGCCAGCTTAATATGTTCCATATAATAAAGTGTGTGTGTGTGTCGTATGTGTGTGTAATATTATTATGTATTGGAAATTGTTAGTATTATTGTTGAAGTGATGATTGTTATTGTTGTTGATGATGATGGTGATGATGATGATGATGATGATGATGATGATGGTGACGGTATTATTACATTGTTACAATTTATTATTATTGATGATGACGATGATGACCTTAATGATAATGTGTATTGATATATTCTATTATTGATATATTATTATTATTTTGCACTGAAGTGATGATGATGATGTTGTGGTAATTGGTATTACGTATTGTGTTATTTATTGTTGATGTGTTATTATTGTTGATGATGATGATATTGATGACTGGTATTGTGTGTGATGATGACGTGATTGTTGTTATTGTTATTGTGCATTGTTATTGATACGGTATTATTGTTGGTATTGTTATTGATGACCATTGTTGGTGTTGTTGTTATTGTTGATGTGTTGATGACCGGTATTGTGTTGATTTGATGTGTGTGTACATTGTTATTGTTGATGATGTGTGTGTTATTTGTTATTGGTATTGTTATTGTTGTTGGTATTGTTTTGTTATTGATGATGATATTGTGAAACGTTGACCCCATTACGATGACGTGTTACGGTATTGTTGTTATTGTTGACTTGGTAGTGATGTTGTTGACCATTGTTATTCTGAAAGGTGATGATGATGAAGGTATTGACTAGTATTGTGTGTTCTTGTTATTGTTATTATTGTTGTTATTGTTATTATTGTGTGTGTATTATTTATTGTATTATTATTAATGTTATTGTGTGGTATTGATGATATTATTGATATTGTTGGTTATTGTGTATTATTGTTATTATTATTATTGTGTGTGTGTGTGTGTGTGTGTGTGTGTGTGATGATATTATTGATATTGGCAAGCAATACGGTATTATTATTATTGTGTGTGTGTGTCAGTGATATGAAGTGACTATTGATGATGAAGGTATTCCCATTATTATTATTGATATTGGTATTGTGTGTGTGTATTGTGTTGGTATTATTGTTATTGTGTTTATTATTGTTGTGTGTATTATTATTGGTATTCTGATGATATTGATGGTATTATTGATGATGATGATGTTATTTGATGTTATTGTATTTGGTGATGATATTATTATTGATGTTATTGTATTATTATTATTGTGTGTGTTGTTATTATTATTGTTGGTATTGTGTGTGTTATTGGTAATGAAATAATAGTATTATTATTGATATTATTGTGTATTATGATATTATTAATAGTAATAGTATTGTGTGTGATACAATGATATTGTGTGTATTATTGGTAATGTGTGTGTGTGTGTGTGTGTGTGTGTGTGTGTGTGTGTGTGTGTGTGTGTTGTGTTATTGTTGATACATTTATTGTTATTGGTATTATTATTATTATTGATATTATTGATGACATTGTGGTATTGTGTGTATTGTTATTGATATTGATGATTATTCGGTATTGTTATTATTGTTATGAGAGAAATTGATGCATTGGGTGTGTGTGTGTGTGTGTGTGTGTGTGTGTGTGTGTGTGTGTGTATGTGTGTGTGTGTGTGTGTGTGTGTTGTGTGTGTATTATTATTATTATTATTATTATTATTATTGTGTGTGTGTGTGTGTGTGTGTGTGTGTGTTGATATTGTGTGTGTGTGTGTATTATTATTATTGTGTGTGTGTGTGTGTGTGTGTGTGTGTATTATTATTATTATTATTATTATTGTGTGTGTGTGTGTGTGTGTGTGGAAATGACATTGATGGTATTACTGATGATGGTATTATTGATGATGGCATTATTGTATTATTATTAGTATTATTATTATTATTATTATTAGTATTATTATTATTGTTATTATTATTGTTATTGGTATTATTGTTATTGTTAGTGACTGTGTTATTATTGATATTATTTAGTATGATGTGTGGAAACATTATTATTTATTGATACGGTATTGTTATTGATATTTATTGTGTGTGTGTGTGTGTTATTGTGTGTATTACCCATTATTATTATTATTATTTATTGGTATTATTATTATTATTATTATTGTGCTGTGTGTGTGGTATTATTGTGTGGTATTGTTATTATTGACCATGATATTATGATGCGGTATTTTATTATTGTTATTACATTATTATTGGTATTATTGTTGATGACAGTGATGATACTGTTGATAGTATTGTACCTTGACCAGTGATGATGATGGTGATGATGTTGTGTGTGGTATTATTACTGATATTGTTATTATTATTGGTATTGATATTAGTGATGATATTATTAAATAATATTATTATTATTAATGTACGTGTGTGTGTGTGTGTGTGTGGCAATGGCAATATTAATTAATAATGTAATAGTAATGTGAAAATAATATTAACAATGGCCAATAATAGTAATGCTGAAAATACGAAAAAGTATTATTAATGGTAATTGGTATTATTGTTATTATTGATAGTATTGATGATGACAGTAGTATTATTATTATTGACGGTATTATTATTATTATTGTGTTATTATTATTGTGCATTATTGTATTAATGACAATAATATTAATATTAATGTAATGTGTAATGTAATAATGTATGCAATGTGTATTAATGACGTAGTACACCTACCCTACCCACCTACTACCTACGTCCTGGTTCTTCATCATTTCATTTCGTTGCGTTTGTGGACGCGTTTAA
>BMAW01069391.1:0-43805 GCA_019974015.1 Nephila pilipes
ATGTTCTTAATTATATCACTGCACTGTAGATCAATCATTTCCATTTGAAGTTCCGGGGCTAGGGTTTCAATGTCAGTATCAAAAGGATTCTGAAAAATCTTAATTTGATTCGCAATGGCATCAAAGTCCGAGAAACGAGTATCAAAATTTATTTTCAAAGCACTCAAAGTTTCGATTGCAAAATCGATAGGAAACTCGGTCTCAGTGGTGTGGCTGAATATTTCACATGTTTTAAAATGTGAAAAACATTTACTTCGTAGTTGTGATTGAAACAGTATCAATTTCTTCCGGAATGATTTGATATTAGTGTATAAATCAGGAAGATGCTGGTTTTCTCCTTGCAATCTCAAATTCAGTTCGTTCACATGTTTTGTCAAATCAACATAGAATGCTAACTTCCACAGCCATGCGTTGTTTTGCAATTCAGTAAGAGGGCGATGCTTTTCATTCAAAAAAATTTCGATCACTGCTCGAAGTTCAAAAAAGCACTGAAGGACTTTCCCACAACTAAGCCAACGTACGGCAGTATGATAAGGTAAGTCATTTTCTCCAATCTCTTCAATAAATTGCACGAATTGTCGGTGATTCAGCCCAAAAGATCTGATAAAATTAACAGTTGATATGACTGGTTTCAGAACTTCAGACATATCCAAACATTTTCCGCACAAAGACTGTTGATGAATGATACAATGTAAGACTATTGGTTTTGAACCACCGTCATTTTCTACAGCCTTTGACACAAGAGCGACCACTCCTTTATCTTTCCCACTCATGTTTTTGCCTCCATCAGTTGTAATACATTTCAAGTTTTTCCATCGAAGGTTCTTTTGGTTAATGGCCATTTCAACTCCTTTAAAAATATCTGAACCAGGTTGTGCCATGAATACTATACATATCAAGAAGTTCTTCATGCACTTCATAGCTTTTATCTACTCCTCGAATATAAATCAACACCTGAGCAGTATCTGACACATCCGTTGACTCATCCAAGGCCAAAGAAAACCACTCAACATGTCCATTTTTGTTGAACAGTTGAGAGGATATATTTTCAGCGATGTCTTCTACCCTTCGAGCCACAGTGTTTGCTGACATACTGACAGTTTTTAATAAATTTACCTTTTCAGGGCACATTTCTTCGGCTACTGCGATTATGCATTCTTTGACCATTTCTCCATCGGTGAATGGTTTTCCACGTTTTGCAATTTCAAGAGCCACACGAAAGCTGGCATGAGTTGCAGCCTCTTGTTCAGTTTTGAGTTTTGTAAATAAAGATTGCTGCGATTTCAATCCGAGCTTCATAGCTTCGAATTTTTCTGTCCGCAAACTTCCTGTATATTTTGAGTAATTTTGAAAATGTTTTGCTTCATAATGACGTTTAATGTTATATTCTTTGAGAACGGCTATGCTTTCATTGCAAATCAAACATAGCGCCTTGTTACTGGACTCAATTACGAAATACAGAATGTTCCACTGATCTTTGAATTTTCTGCATTCACTATCAATTTTTCGCTTCTTTTCCATTTTACTAAATCACACACAAAAGCAACAATTCAAATCAAAATATTGTTACAAAGATGTCTTAAACTTAAACACGCACAAACACGTTTTAAGGAGGTACGCACTATTTTATTTCACAGCAGTGTCATAGGAACTGACTTGTGGTTGCGCCACTAGCCTTCTTATATATTCCACTTACTGCCATCTAGAAGTGAGTGGAAGACACCAGAACTTTCTCGAACCAACGAGATTATTCTGTAAGTGCTATTAGCGCCATCTGTTAGCGATAGAAGGTACTACTTATTTCCGCTTGTGTCCACCAGATGTCCTGTCACGTTACTCCTCATAGCTCGCTCGTACTCTACGACTAATCTAGAAATTACAGATAATGACAGGAAAATTAATAATATGCAGTGTTGCCGTTTTGCGGACTTTAGTCCGATTTGCAGCCTTTTTTAAACGTGGCGTACTTTTTCGGACTTTCTTTTTCATGTAAAAAAAATACTCATTCGTTACTTGAGTACTCGTTACTCGTTAGGAACCGAAGTAACGATTACTGAAGAAAAAAGTAATCAATGATTACTTGTGTATTTCATTACTTTTGTAATCAATGATTACTATGGCGATACGATGCGGGTACCCCATTATAACGGATACCCATACGATACGGAAAATACATCAGCTTCCCCGTCGCTAGAGGCATCTGGCAGAAATTAAATGAGTATCGTCCCCGTTGCTAGAGGCATAAAATTAAAGCGTTCCCGTCGCTAGAGGCATCTGGCAAAAAAGTAATCATATTTTACACCACTAGTGGACTGATTCAACTTTTTACCACCGGCAACAATGAATGATAATATGGTTTTGGCCCTTGGAATTCACTGGAGTAATCAATATGGCCCTAAGGCTGGAAAGTTTGGAGACCCCTGCTTTAGAGGATGATTTCTGTAATGGGATTAATTCGACAAATTTAGAAAAATTATCTATGATTACTAAAAGAAAACGAGGCCTATCAGGTTTCAACCATGGGTATGGTCCTAATAAATCTAGGGAAATTTGCTCGTTTGGGTAAATAGTTTTTATCGAAATTAATTGTCAAGCTGGAAACACGTTTTTATAATTATAATGTTGACATTTGTCGCCCTTAAGAGCATACTCTCTTATGATTTTTCTCATTTTAGGAGAGTAGTACGCTTCCTTGGGCCACGGTAGCCAAGTGGTCAAGGTCGTGGACTAGCGACCGGCAGTTTTCGTTCAGTCGCGGGTTCGATCCTTGGCCGCCAAAGACCCGTCGTGTAGCCGGGGCTGATGCACGTTAAATCTGTTCGGGGCCCAAAGTCCTCCCGTTGGAGGGGTGTGGATGTTAGAAGAGGGGGGGTGCCAGCTCAGGTGTCATCCTCGTCACTTGACCGTGGTTCAAAATTACGAGGTCCGTCGCCAATAGCCCTCGTGTTGCTTCTAGTGCGACGTTAATATAAACTAAACTAAACTAAAAAGTACGCTTCCTTGATTCTGTCATAAGTTTTTCTTATATCGAAATGCCCCGCTAATGAATTATCATGAAATTCCTTTAGAATAGATTCACGTAAGGATTGCGGAATGTAAGCACTTGGTCTTTTTTTAGAAGTTAAATACTTAGCATTAAAAAGATACCATCAAGAAGTTTAAAGTCTTGGTACCAATTTTCGCATATTACTGCATTTATTGTAGAATCCTCTAGATTTTCTAAATAATGGTAGATATCGCTTAACTCTGGGTTAGATAATGGTAGATATCTCTCCTGTCTTTGCTTACTTTTCAACTGCTCTCTTGAAATCAACACCAGAGAATTAATAATGGTGCAAGAGATACACTGAAGTGCCTGTTCCTCAAAAGGCTTTCTGGAGCACATGTCAGCCATTATATTCTGATTCCCTGGTCTATGTTCCCACTCTATATTATATTCTGCAAATTTTAACGCCCACCTTATCATTCTGTTTGAACGATTTTTCCCTTTCGTTAATTTTGATCTGTTAGACCATTCGTTAAATTCGTTCATCAGACCATTCGTTAATTTTGATCTGTTATAACTTTCGTTAGACAATGTCCAAAATATGAACGAAATTTTTATAGCACCCAAATTACTGCTAAACATTCTCTTCTGTTATGGAAAAATTTCTCCCCACCTTATTTAAAGTTCCTGATGCATATGCTATAGGTCTTTCTCTCTGTGTAAATACAGCACCCACTCCTACCGCTTTAGCATTTGTGTGCAATTTAAAAGGGGAATTCCAATCATGTAATTGCAATACTGGCGCCGAAGTCAAAGCAAACTTTAACTTGTCAAATGCCTTTTGGGTCTCTAGAGTCCATTCGAATTTGACCTTTTTGCGTTTAAGCGCATCTAATGGTTCACACAGTTCTCAGAGTTATTTTTAAGGATTTTTTTTTTATACCAGGCCACATCCCTAAGAATTTTGAAACCTGGCGTGCGTTCTTCGGGGCTGGCATGTCAAGAACAGATTTAATTTTGTTAGGATCAGTGTGCTCACCGTTCCTATTTATGATCACTCCTAGGTATTTCAATTCTTCCTGACCAAAATGACATTTCTCAAAGTCAAACCCGCGTCCTGCAACAACTGGAAAAATATCTCCAGGTGATGGACATGAACAGTAAAATACCCCGAAGTAATTGTGACATCGTCCATTTAAACGTAAACAAATTTTACAATCGCTGGCTTTAGTATGATATCCATTACTTGTTGAAAAGTGGCTGCACTACCTGATAATATGAAAGGCATTCCCTTGAAGGCGTACGTCCCCTTTTTGGTGACAAACGCCGATTTAGAAATGTCGGGTGGATTGATAGCGAATTGAAAATATCCGGACTTAAGGTCTAACGTAGATATAATAAAATTTTGTTATTTAACAGATCGTCAATTATTGGCAAAGGATACTTAGGATCTCTAGTGATAGCGTCCAGCTTACAGTAGTAGTCTTTTGTGAACCGATATGAGTCAGAGGAATCGACGGGCTTGTCCTTTTTCTTTCTACATAAAACTACTGGGGAGGTATATTGGGACTGAATGGGCATAATAGTTCCTTTTTTCAGCATTTTTTTTAAATATGCATGTCTCTTATGTGTTCTTTAACTCTGTCATAACTGTAAGGATGGGACTCTACTGGAGGATGGTCTCCAATTTCGTGATAAAGCACTAGAGTAAGACCTGGTTGATCCGAGAATAAATCAGAGCACGTCTGGAAGAGCTACTGAAACTGCTGTTGCTGAATTTTGTACAATTTTGAGTTCTGTAGGTCAATTTCGACCGATTTCACCTCCTTATTTTTAATCTGCCGTATCTCATCATCAGGGATAGCTAAAGTGCTCGTCTCAAAATCTAGAATAACCTTAGAAACAAGCATAAAATCCATGCCCAAAACGCAAGAGTATTGTAAGCCTTCCACTACGTAGAATTGCCAATCTTTCTTAAAGTTTCTGTTACAAACGGATAAGGTTACGCGCCCTAGAGTTTTACATGTTGCTCCTTGCGCCGTGAATACAGCGAGGTTTGACACCAGCCCTTTGACAAAATAAAAATAACGATCATAAAATTCAAGCGATACAAACGATTTCTCAGCCCCGTATCCCATAACGCCTTTACAAACGTGTCATGCAGTATAACGGGAATGTTAGGAATATTTATGGGACGTACTTTCATAGCATTAATATTTGTGGGAAGATTTTAATGACTATGCAATCGAGGACCTCCTATTATTCGATCGCCTATGAGTTTAACCCTCTGTGGTTTTGTTGGTTCGACCCTAAAGGTGGATACCTATTTCCCTGCTGCTGGTATACATTAGTGTACAGCGGATGCCTATCTTGTATTCGTCTATCTGGTAATCGTCGTCGATCAAAATTTGGTCCATCGTTATCCTGTTGCGAATACCCCGGGAGTTAATATTGCTCCAGCCTGGTTGGTGGGTTATAAGACGCATGATGCGACTCGTATGTGGTCGCTATGTCCAAAAGTTGAACTTTTGTAGAGGGATTCCTAAACTAGACATAATCCAGCACATTTGGAGCTAAGTGGTTCATTATGTGCTGCAATATTGCCGCTTCCGTGACTACAAAATTCAGCATCTGAGCTACTTAAGCATACGAAGGATAAATGCTGTTGGCGACTTGCTAGATTCTTATCTCGATTCATAATACTCAGCTTCAAGTTCTGTGCGATCTCACACTGCAGGGAAAGCGTGTTGAAAGTTTTTTTGTAATGGTTCGATACCACGCTCTCTACCTCTAATTAGATTTTCTCCTATCACCGAGTACTATCCACGAGCACGACCTGTGAGATGATTCCTCAAATATGCCGGTTGAAGTGCCTCCAAGATTCCATAAAACTCCAAGTTATCTTCCAAGCTAGCTAAAAAGTCCGTTACACTTCCTGATCCATCGAAAAATGGTACAGGAATATGGCCATTCTGTTTATCGCTCCTACTCCTGGGGTGGGAACGTTTGGATGCCACTGTGGCGTGCCACAACTTCTACCCGACCCTTGTACCATAATATAATCGAATATAACTAACTCTAAAAGTCAATAGTCTTTGTAAAGACACACCAGTAATTTCTAACTCAACTATTTACATTCAATAACAAAAAAAAAAAAAGACGCACCAAGAAGGAGTTGACTGATTGTAATGAAATTTCGTATGCAAAGACATTTGGACCAAATATGCAAATGATTAAAATTTGGTGTCCAATGATAGCATAGCGAGAGTTACAGCGCATCGGAACTGAGCACTCAACAGGTGTATGTAAGAAGCGATTCTCAATCAGATGGCCAAATTTTCTGTTGCATTGCGATTTAAGATACCTTTCAACGACTAAAAAAACGCCTCGATACAGGATTCGAGTTCATTACGAGCAATTGTCAGAGTTTGAAAGAGGCAGGTTGGGCAAATAAGAGAATCACTCGTCATATGGATCGAAGCGATTCAGCGATTAGAAGATGTTGGTAAGAATGAGTGAACAATGGCAGATTTCAGCATCAGGATGGAAGTGGGCGACCTAGGGCCACAGCAAATCGGGAGGACAGAATGATTGTCAGATCAGCTGTCACAGTGGCTGATTCATCGTTATCAACCCTCAGACGTGCGTCCTGCACACGAGTGTCACCATGATTATTCACAGACGGCTGATAGAGCGAAATCTACGCTTGTACCGATCGCTACGCCACCTGCCACTCACGCCTGCACACCGTCAAACCAGATTACAGTGGTGCTTGGCTCAATCAGGTTCGAATGATGCTGACTGAGGACGTATAGTGTTTAGCGAAGAATCCAGCTTCCAACTGTCTCCTGACGATAATCGAAGACGTGTCTGGAGACTCCCAGGACAGCGTGCGATCCCGCTTTCACAATTGCAAACCACACAGGCCCTCAATGGTGGAGGGCTGGAGTTATGGTCTGGGGACCTTCTGAGACCTGTTTTGTTACCGTTCCTTTTAAAGTACCCTGGTCTTATTTTTCAGCAAGATAATGCCATATCTCATACGGCACGTGTTGCTATGAACTGTGTTACAGCTTGTCAAACACTTCCTTAGCCATCCAGCTCTCTCTCCAATCAAGCATGTCTGTGATATGAAGGGAACGCGACTGCATCTTCCAGGGAATGTTGATGACCTTGCACAACAATTGGAGAAAATTTGGCAAGAAATACCGCAGGAGATTATCAGGGAGCTTTATCACTCTATGCTAGGTCGTGTGGCAGCTTGCATCTAGGCTAAAGATGGGTCAACACTTCATTGAACTCTTTAATTTGTAACTATGTAACTCTGAAATAAATCATCCAATTTTTCTGAAATTTTAATCATTTTTTATTCTGTAGATAATTTTTATATCCACGAATTTTTGTCTCCATCGGACAACTTCTTCTTGGTGCATCGGGGTTTTTTTTTTTGTTATAGAGTGTATTTATCAATACTGTAATATAATGTCTAAGTAGTTTTCGCTCTCTTTGGGAACCTTTGAATTAATCCACCTATTAAAATATTATTGAAATAATACACTCTTACCAAACCCTTCTAGTTGAGGTCACTTTGATTTACCAAATCATCTGCGACAGATACCGCCAGTAACAACTCTTGATATATATCGATCTCTTGCAATGAATACACTCGTTCTCTATCCACTAAATTTCCCTTTACTTATATACCGTCGTATCTGAATCACTTCACTTTATTTCCTCCCGCATCTAATTAACATAATCACGTTTCATTTTGGTTGGTAAGAAATTGTTTATTTCATGCAATCAATCTCAATTAAAGACCCCCAAGGTTAGTGAAGAGGAAATCGCGAAAAGCTCAACGTCACAGCTTGTTCAAAGAAAAAAAAAAGGAATTTGAATGCTCAGAGCAAGATGGACCCTAGCGTTATTGCTACAGTAGGCAAACCCTATAAAGGACATCCCCCAAGCTGCAAACAACTTTTTTTAAAAGCGCTATCCCAATGAACTTAAGCAAAAATTAAGTACCTACTATTACGAGAGATAATTTAAATATACTTTTAAAATAATTAACAGAATTAGCACAATAACAAAAAAGATCTAAACCTAAAAAACCTTGTAGATATAATAACTTCTTTCGATTCATAAATATTTTTTTAATTTAGAAAAAGTTCTTTCACTGATAACAACTGTTATGGGCAGCTTTAACAAAATTCTCAAAGCAATGCTTAAATTTGGCCCAATTTTAAGGGAAGCAATGAATTTAAGAACGTCAACTGGACCTTCTTTCTTTGTTAAAGATGAAAAAACAAGGCCTATTTCGTCAGCTAGTTCTAAAGCGTTTATATTAAAGTGATTAAGACCCTGTCAACAGCATCGGCGAAAGTCAGAACCTAAGAGCTTGTCACATTTAAATGAGCTTAATAAATCCGATTTGTGGTGCACCTTTAAAAAAAAAAAGAAAGCATAGAAATCTTTCAATTCCTGTTATATTTGAGATAATTAATTTTTTATTAATAATTAATTTTCTAGAATCAAGTAAGCAAAGTATATTTTTGTAGGTGTTTTTTTGCTCTACTATATTTGGTTTATCGCTCCTAAATTTTACCACAGTGGGCAGTCGCCTGTCCTGCCAGGCCACTTTAAACTGGCCTTGCTCTGAGCAAAATTGTGATTGCATTTCACATAATATATGAATATTTGTATATAGGTCTGATAGACAAACTTGGCAAGATTCTTTGTTCCTACTATTCAGTACAATTGAAAAGAGAAAAAAAGGTATTTTACACATCCGATTTATCTTATATGCATTATCTTAAAAGTCATTTAACATAAACCTACTAGAAGCATTCAATACTTCTAAAAAAAGTAGCCGATAATAACAGACAAGCAGCTATTTTGTTTCACCACTAAAACACTGATCCTTTTAAAATTCTCTTATCGGCACCTCTGAGTAAGGGAAAGTACCTTAGAGAAGATCCTTCCAGGTAGTCATCATACTTTCTCACTACTTAGTATTGATGCACATTTACTCAGACTCAAAAATGAAACTGAAAGTTCATAAATAATGTACGATCTTAATTTTTTCATGAAAATTCATACACAATTATTTCGATTTGGAACGTTATTAGATTCTGGGATTTATAATCTACTTTCATCAAACTTTAATGAATACATTCATATAAATGCATCACTCAGGGCTTATAGTAGATTTATAACAATTTATTTAATTCTATTTGAGCATTATTGTTCTAACATCACATTAAATACATAATGGAAGTACATTAAAATATATTTAGCAGTCGACACCTCAAGTCGTCGCTAGTCGAAGTCTTGAATAAATGATGCCAGAATTTATTTCGAAACTTTGATGGAAAAGGTTGATGCGTCACGGTCATGGCTCCATCTAATTTTTTTATGAGTAAACAGTTCTTTACTCTGATGCCACAGATAATTTTTTCGATTAAAAAAAATACCTAAGATTATTTTAGGAATTGAAGGAGCCATTTAAATATATTTAGACATTATATAAATTGTTTCATTTGAAATAAATAAAAGTGTTAAAAGTTTTTTTTTTTTACTCAAGTGTCATTTCAATTGAAACAATCATTGATAAGTTCTTACAACGAGGCGGAAATTCTGTAATTTACTATACTGAAAGCAGCTTAATTTGGTCATGTGGAATGACATGCCTCAGAAGTCCACAGCACAGCAGGAAAATATATTTTCGAGTAATACAGCGAATCAAACTTTGGCGACTAACAGAATGATTCATAATACCACTTAGACTAAGATTTCGAATTTTACTTCTAAATAAAATGAATTAAAAAAATCAATCAAAGCAAAATTTTTATTTCAAAATAAATTCAAGGTAATAAAATGCACTATTTTTTTATTTCTAAAAATTGTATTATTATGTCTTTATTTCAGTAAATCAAGTATACTCCCTGTATTAATTTAATTCAATAATGCCGTCAAATATTATAACCAGAAAAATATCATTTTAATTCAGTTTTTAAGAAAATTACATTAAAATAATGTTATGCTTAGTTGTTTTCTCTCAATCTTTTATTTTAAATTTTTAAGGCGCTGCACTGTTTTCTTAATAGGTAGAAGAATAAAAATTTAAAAATCTCTTTTCTATTTATAAGTTAATGTGTTTTTTTTAATAAAATTTTTTATGTGTCTTGAATAATTTCCTCCAAAATTATCGCTTGAAAAAAAGTTATGACGATAAAGAATTAATTTATATGAATTAAATTCAAACCAGAGATGTTATTTCATTATTGAAATAATATCTCCAGTTTGTCTCAAATCTTTCCCATTTATTTTATATCTTCATTGCTAAAATTCATTCTTTTCCAATTCAATGCAGTAGTTTAGTTAAATACTTTCTAAGGTTCACACGAATTATAATAATCGATGCTAAACAATCAAACACAAATTATTTTAATTTTCATTCTGCCATATTTATCCTAAGAAACAAATCAGGTACATGCGCATCTGTAGTTATATGAATAGTTTTTTCATAGATATTTTCAGTCAAAAGAATATTAAGAATATTGAAATTTTCAATTCTGAAACTCATTAATCGTTACACGTAAATAATTAAAGAGAAAATTGCGATTTTAAATTAACTAAAGTAATAATTCAGTGTTGCTAAGGGAGTTACATTTTCACTAATATCTCAGAGAAGTACTTACAGATTAAGAAGCATCTTATCTAATAAAAATATACTGTAAGAACATATATAATTGAAAATATGTAACTTTTGAGACACAATTAAAATCAAAGTGTTCATGATAGCTATTTTAATTAGATCATTTTTCAAAAGAATTTTAAAAAACAAAAACCAGATTCAATATAATACCATAAAAAATATTCTGTCCTCTTATATCGTAGTTCCAATTCGTCAATAATAATCAATAATAAATTTTAAGAAAATAATTTGTAACCAAAATCGTATTCTGATTATTCTGTCCTAAAGAGAAAAGTATATATTCCCAGATTACCTAATTCTATTTGAATCATTTTTTCCTGTAAAAACTGCTTCGTATATAATATGTGAGATATACTACACGACATCAAAAATGCAAACTCGATAAGGAAAGTGATGAGACTTGACAAACAGAGAGAGACAGCAACGAATAATAAGTGATATTTATTTCAGAATGATATACATAATACAGAGCAAGAACCATGTTGGCCCAGTAGATTGTAGGACCTCCATAGACGGCGATACACGAAGCAACATGTCTATATACTGAGTCAATGAAAGAATGGATGGCGTCTGAGGAATGGCTCTCCATTCCCTGTCAACCATTTACCACAGTTCGTCTTCTGACCGCGACAGTGGCATTCCACAACTACTGCAGGATTAGACCTATGTCCACGTCGACGCCATACTCCTACGTGGCAACTATCATTGGAGCAGCGTAACTCATCTGAGAGCACGACCCTGCAACATACCGTCAACCATACTTGCATTCAAACATTTTTTACTGGAAAATGTGTTTTCGGTTTGATTTCCATTCCTTAACATTACCCAAAGACAGCCTTAATTAATGTAAATAGTGCAAGATTTAATCGGTTTTTTCCCCTCCTTTTTCTTTTTTGTAAATTTTGTGTGTCTTGTTTCTTATTTTATAGACAATATTTCCTGAAATTTCATAAGCTGTTTGCAACTGTGAAAACAGAAACTAATATGCCTCGAAAGTTATGTTAGTGAAAAAGGCATTTAGTTTACGTTTAAAAAAAATATCACTATACGTAAAAAAAGAACAAAACTCCATTCTAAAAGTGAGTGAATGATTGTATGTTTATGGAGAGAGAGCCAAATCTGAGTAAGATGCGCCAAAAATTTATTGAAATAACCTCACGGTGCTAATACTCGTTTTATAAGAAAGCATAACAAATCTCGAGAAGCACAATCAACGGATTTCCTTTTCTAGCAACAATATTTCAAGTATCAACTTGCATATGACTTTCAATAAGAGATATTCTATTGGCAGTGAAATATTTCCATGTTTGGGGTCTAGAAATATTTCTTTCTAAAACTATCTGAGAATCTGAAAAAGGAATTATTCCTCTATTTGAATATTAAAGTTTTCTATCACATTTTCGTAGAGTTGGCTCAATAGAACTACTTCACACAGTTCTAAACGGGGAAATTTTATGATTTTTAAGGGTGTAACTCAGGTATTAGTTGACAGTGCCGTACCCAAAAATTAATTTTGAGGGGAGTACATATCGTCATCGCCGTGAAAAAGCAGTTTCTTTGTTTTAAAATTACCTCTTCGTAAAAACTAATGAATGCACTATGTCAATCTTATTTCTCCTAATAGCCACCCAAAGGGCTATTGTGTTAGTTAACCCAAAAATGTCGTACGTGACCACTTTTCAAAAATTGATCTTGTTTTTGATGTCTGCTTTCACCACTAATGAACTCAATTTTCAAAAATATGTCGTAATGCATTTTTCCTGATTATTTTTATTCGATTGAAGTGAAACAAATATAAAAATTAAGTATTTTATTTACTTATCGATTTATATGTTACCTTAAATCATATGTGAAGAAATGCAATCTGCTCAAATCGGGGAGGCTAAGCCTAAAAGCTCTAGTAAAGTTTTTTGTCTTTGAAAATTGTAGAAGTTCTTCAAGTTTCGTCCAAACATTTTGTGTTTCTTTCTTGTTTAATTCTTTGCTCAGAAGAAGTGAGGTATCAAGTATTTTATTATACAAGCATTTTGGTAAGACCACCTTTATTTATTTCTTTTTTTTTTCGTAACCAATAGATCCAATCTATGTCTTTCGTACATTGTGATTCAAGATATGGACGAACAGTTGCCACCTCCTATGGAAATCATGATGGGGACGGAAAATGATAAATACCTTAAAACAACCTAGTGATAAAGAACTTATAAAACGGACACAAAACAAGAAAATAACCGAGATTAATATTCTCCTGGAGAATAATCAGGGACAATATCATATTCTGAAAGCTAATCTCCTATTATTACATACAGAAATTAAGAGTAAAATTTCAAGTCATGCGAACATCCTAAACATATCCTTTACCAGAAATGGTAAAATTAAACTTTTTACCTCCTACTTTGTGTGAGCAGGACAGATATTGTCGTTAGAAAAATTATCAAATATCTTAATTAAGGCCAACCTCATATAAGAAGGAACCACTTCCAGATTTCTCCTCTTCGGAATTCATAAAATGTATCACTGATAGATTTAGCCACTGAATTACAAAACGCGAACAATATAGATGTAGTAGAGATCCGTCGATTTATAAAATCCGGGACAAACCCAGAAATTTCCCCTATATTGATTATCTTACTTAGGAACAATGTTACCAGAAAACATCAAACTCTGGTTCATAAACTATAATATATTTAAATTTTCGTCGATAAACCTAGAGAATGCTCTAAATGTATTAGTTTCCTACATCAATCTTGATTTTGTCAGCAATTTGCAACTTGCGTCAATTGCGGCACATCCCATATAGGTGAAAGTACAGCTAAAAAAAGCTGCATCGATTGCAAGGGAAATCATCCAACTGACTCTCCACAATGTCTAATATATATTAAAGAAAAAAAAATATTGGAATTGAAAATCAGGCAACACTTAACACTATCGGAAGCAAGACGAAGAATTTGAGCTAATAATACTGAAAACTTTTCCGCGGTATTAAGAAATAAGTCACAAGGTGATAAAATGCACTAAATCTTAGATCAAAAATTTGGAAAAAAAAAAAAAAAAAAACTCCTTGCAAACTGTATTGGAAAAACAAACGGGATTTTTAATGGAGGTTTTTCAAAAATGTCTAGAAGTAATGTTCACACATTAAAGCAATATCTTGGAACTCGAGACTCATACGACATCCTGAAGCAGAAAAAAACAGACACATAAAGGTCAATTTCCCAAATAAAATTATTTCCCTATTACACAGAACAGACAGACCCGGAGGAGGACTGCTAACTGCAGTTCCAAAGAATATCTCTACCCGGCAAGTTCCTACATAAATACCTCAAACGCAATATCTAGAAATACTTATTATCAAAATAGAAATAAGAAATCTTTCTTTCTATTTATAATTAATATCTACTCGCCGAGACGATTAAATATTTCATCAGTAAAATCTTTTTTGGAATCAGTAACAGATCCGTCTTTCCTTTTTCGAGGCTTTAACCTTCATTATCCGATCTGGGGATCCGATCATTCTAATAAATATAGTAATGACTTTGCCGATTGGTGAACTGACTCGAATCTTAATATACTCAATACTACTGTTCCTACACATAAAAGTAATGTAGGTAAAGCATCTCTAATAGATCTTACATAATGTTCATTAACCTATTCAGGTTACACTAAAATTTATGTTTTAGGCTGCTCATTTGAAAACGATCAATGCACCATCGTTACAGAGTTCTCATTACTCCAGAAAAATCACCAATACGTAAAACGAGTAAATTGGCAAAAAGTAATTAAACAAGCACGATATACATTTACCAACCAAGAGCATGACAAGACACAACTAACTGAAACCATGTCTAAAATAATTAAAAAATAGTACTTGAGATATTAGATTATCAAACAGATCATTTCCACCATGGTGGAACAATACTTGTAATAATTTCTTCTAGCTCAAATTTTTTTTTCGAAAAAAAATCCATTCGTGATATTTCCCCTCAACTGTGGAATAAATACAAACGATATTCAAGTAAGCTAAGATTTCACATAAAAAAAGAGCGAAGAGAGACTATATTGGGACACAATATGTAACAAAACTTCCAATCCAAGAACATTTCTACACCATCCTGAAAAAATATTCTACTCATGAAAGTCCAGAATCAAATTTAAATATTCTTCAAGCTAATAATAGGTGTATCATAGAACCTCAAATTCAGACCAATATGTTTACCGACTTCTTTGCTTTTAATAATATTTCCCATGAATCGCTTCGTTTAGATTTACTCAACAACGAATACAATATATTAAATAAACCATTCTATACCTGGGAATTAAGTAAGGCTATACAAGCATCGATAAACACTAATCCAGGTGAAGATCACATTACAGCTCCTTTCCTCAAAAATTTGAATAACAGTCAACGTGCTATTGTTCTTGATTATTTTCAACATTTATTTGAGAATTCGATTGTACCTCAGTCTTGGAAACATGCAATCATCCTTCCGATTTCATAACCCTGCAAATATAAGACTACAATGACCTTATAGACCAATAGCTCTAACATCTGTTTTCTCTAAAACTTTTGAAAGAATATTAGCTAGTCGCATCTCTTATTTTCTGATAATAGAAAGAAAACTTCATCTACAACATTGTGGATTTGTTCCATTTAAAGACTGTAGAACTGCAAAGTATCTTATACACAAAGCTATAGTAGAAGCTAAGCAGCAAAAGAAATTTTTCGTAATAATTAGCTTGGACATCAAGAGTGCATATGATTCCGTGTATTTAGATAGTCTTATTTATAAATGTCTACAACTAGGTATTACAGGAAAAATACCACTTCGGAAAAACAATTTTCTTTCACACAGATCATTTCAAAACCAATGGAGAGGATGTCTTTCATCAAGGAAGAATGTTTTGAAAAGGGTCCTTCAGTTTAGCGTTCTCCCCCCATATTATTTACAATCTACACGTATGATATCTTTGAAACTTTAGAAACAGGAGTCGAGTGCTTAATTTATGCTGATGACCTCTTAATTTATTGCTCTCATCATTCTCTCGATATCATCTATAGAAAATTACAAGATACTCTGGAAAGATTCATACAATGATGCAAATATTGGAAACTTACTCTAAGTCCAGACAAAAGTAAAATAGCGGAATTTTCAAATAAGAGAACTCAAACATGTCTTACTATTATGTTGGCTGGGTACCCACTCCCATGGCAATTCTCCATCAAATATTTAGGAGTACATTTTTCTAAAGGCAAGCAAAATATTTTTAAGGTGAATCAAATGAAAAATAAAGCTTTATAAAAATTAATTCCTTTAAGGGCATGACCCTTAAATACGTGTAAACACTATGGCCTAAGAGCTATAGTTCTTATTAAATTAACTAACAATAGTATATGTAGTACTTTTTAATACACCTGTCATATAATAAATAAATGGTCTGATAACCAGCTCAAATCTTTCAATAACTTAGAATTGCATTGGGACTTCCACAATTGACTCCAAACATCATGCTCTTGCATTGGCTAAACAGGAAATTCTTTCTGATAAAATGGTACGACTGGCTAATAATTTTTTTATATCTCAAATATCAAATGGTTATTTTTCTTCTATGCACTACCATAGCCGTTAAACAATAAATCTGGAAATCCTGGAAGCGGACAGAAACAACATCAAGAATATTTTTCATATTTTGAGCATTGATGAAAAACAAATTATATCAATCCCCAGATTGATATATTACACAGATCTTCCTTGTGAAATCCATACAGAAGAATTTAGATTTCAAAATAAAAACTTACCAACTCATATAATAAAAGGACAATTGGGAAAACAGTGATTCACAGATTTTTCCTAATAGCTACGGATGCATCAAGAAATCAAAGTATGAAAGCAATAACAGGCATCACGAAAAATGAATTGCCTACAGAGTAAATCATATTAATTCAATATTTACAGCAGAAGCCCTTGCCATATGCCAAGCTTTAGGTGACTTAACTGAATCAAAAGAAAATTTGTTAATTCTCTCAAATAGCCATTCCGCGCTATCAGCATTAAAAAAATTACAATATAAAATCCCCAAAAATCATTCATAGGCTAGCCAGTAAAATCTTCATTCAATCACAATTTCATACTCAGACGATTCTACTTTGGATTCTGGGACATTCGAAATTTTTTTGGAATGAACAGGTGAATTATCTCGCAAAATCGGTAAGGGAAACCAATGTGTACATTGACTGGATTGTCCCAGAAGACATCAATAGCGATATTTTCCTCCACAAAATGAAAAGAACTAATGAAAACTTTTATTCAAGCAAATATGGAATTTAAACGATAATGATCAATGTAGTACCCTTAACCGTGTCAATGATTTGGAACATATTCTTTTGACATGCAATAATTGTGCGATAGAAATCTTCTCAAGAATATTCTCAAGATAGACCCCCAGCACAATATTAATTTCAAAGAATTTTTGGAGAGAACCGTTGTTAATAAGTAAGTTTTCAGAGCATTCTTGCAAAACACGAAATACGATTCCTTAAGAAATATCAGAATTGTTTGTTAGCCACCCAAAGGGCTATTGTTTTAGGTGGATCACTTTTAGCGCACCAGATCACTTATCATTTTTTTTTTTTATCATTTGCTTCAATTTTAATTCCATTTAGCTTAAATATATTTATTCAATTTAATAATTTATCGTTTGCTTTAATTTTAATTCTTTGTATTTCCTATTGTTCATTTCTCTATATTTTATCGTTTACTTTAATTCTTGTATTTTATTGAATAATTTAATAATTATATAAAGAAGCGAACCTTGGGTAGCTAAATCTGTTTTTTGCAGAACTTTGCATAGAGCCTTTTTTTTTTTTTTTTTTTTTTTTTTTTAATGTTCAAAAATTGATATAATTTTTACAGGTTGATTTATATATATATACGAAAAATGAAAATAAATAAATAAATATAAATAAAAATACCATGAGAACAAAAATTCCTACAATCCAGAATCAGTGAAATCGGTACTTTTCCATTTCACTATTTCAGTCGATAAAGTCATCAAAAATGATACAACCGACGCCAAACGGAATATGTATATACTGTGTGTTGTCGCCAATAAAGTCTGCTTTGCGATATTTGCACCGGCGAAATGGAAAAGTTCCATCTACGGCCTATGACATAAAGTTACGGGGTTCCTATTTAAGAGAAATTAAATTCCTCCCTCATCTTAATTTTGGGAAGAGAGTACTTATTCTAAAGTAATAGTTTCTAACGATTAATTTTCTCTACTAAAAAGAAAGGGCACAAAAACGATCAGTAAAGATGGCAATGGTGAGAAAACGCCTGCCAAAAGAGTTGATTCTCAGAGAAACACCAACGCGATTGGACGAAAAGGATGCATGGCCTCGTTTGCGCCATCACGCAATTGGTCTCCCTGGAGAACCGAGAGAGATGGGTGTGGTTTCAGAAGCCCACATAGAGGTTTTAAGAGATGAGGGAATTAAGTTAAAAATTTGCACAGCATTAAAATAATTCCGTAGATCACGTAGGTCTTTTAAAGAAGAATGAAAAAATTTAGGAGAAACGCGAGAGGTTTGGAATTATTTAGAAAGGAGTAGACAATAAGCTATTTCTCGTGCTCCCTCTATGGAGAGAATGAAGCTATAAAGACTGAATTTATTAATAAATTCCAACGAAATTATGTGGAAAATAGTTTAATTTATAGAAATAGAAGAAAATTAATTATCGTACTGCAAAACGTGGTTGCTCATCGTGACAATTTATTTTGGGGTGAGGAATTATTATAAGTGAAGTCCAACGAAAGTTTTGAAAAATACATTGTTTGAATCCCTAATAAATTAAGTACAGTGCTGCGGATTCTTTTAAGTGCGGGAAGCGGTGATAATTATACTCTAAAGCTTCTCTAGGTCTTTTTTGAGAGCATGGAAGCGATGGATCGTAAGCTAGAAGATTTGTAAGAGTTCATTAGGGATTTGTTGAATTTTAAGGAAAAAAATTTGGGGATTGTTTTTTGATAAGTTCAAGGATTGGTTCTTCTTTGAGATCTCTGTGTAAGACTTCGTTCTGGACGTACCTGCAACAGCAACATTTTACAGAGGTGCATGTTTTGTAAGATATACAATTTCTTGAGGTGTGTTGTTGCGGCGTTCGCCCAGATAAGCGAAACATATAACATGAATGGTCGTAGGATGGATTTGTAGAGCAAAAGCTTGTACCTGATCGCCAACTTACTCTTTCGAGAAATCAAGGGTTTGAGTTTTCTACTAATTCCGACCGCTTTTTGATGAACGGAACGGATATGGTGGACACAATTTAATTTGGCGTCTAAAACCAACCCAAGGTTCATGTATTCAGCGACCCAGGGGACGGGCTGATCGAATATGGTGACAGGAGGTAAATTTCCGATGCACCCTAAAGAGGGGGGCATGCACTTTTGGTTGCATCAAGTTTAATTTTCCAGTCAATGAGCCAGAGCTGAAGACGAGAGATGTACCTCTGTAATCGTGAAATGATTTTTTTTTTTATTGCAGATGTTTTGAGTCGTAATGGCAGTGTCGTCCGCATACATTCCGAAGAGGACATTTGCGACCTTCGGAATATTGTTTATGTACAAATTAAATAATTTTGGTGACAAAAGACTTTCTTGAGGTACTCTAAAAAGAATGGGGCGAGGGGGAAATATTGCATTGTTTGCACGTACTCGAAAACTTTTATAATGGAGGTACGGATGTATAATTTTTATTAAAATTCCAAGTCGCATCATCTTGGAAATAAGGCCATGGTGCCAAATTTTAACAAACACGTTTGCAATGTCCACAAAAAGCATTCCCGTGGCTTGGTTTCTTGAAAAACAATTTTGAACCAGCTCAGTAACTGAGTTGTTATAGAGCACTTTGTAACAAAGCCATGCTGCTCTGGAATAATGATATTCCTGGCTAAGCAGAACTGGTTCAGGAATTTCAATAAAACGTACTCGTATACTTTACTCAAATTACTGAGTAATGAGATTGGACGGTAAATTTGAGTCATTAGAATTTGGCTTTAATATGGAAAAATTCCGTGAATTCCAACAAGATTCAAAGGCTGATAGGGGGGAAAACATTTGATGATTAAAAAAAAAACTTATCACATTTTTTTTTAAAAAAAATGGTTAAAATGGCTACTAGTTTGTACAAAGGAAAACATTTTAACTCCATTTTGTTTTAGCAAAATATTTAAGATTGATTCACTAACTGATATATTTTTATATATACACACATGGACAAAAAAAAAAAAAAAAAAAAATGGCGCACCAAGAAGGAGTCGTCAAAATGAAACGAAATTTTACATACGTAATGATTACTTAGATATAAGTAAATGATTAGAAAATCAAAGTAAAAGGATCATTTATTTCAGAGAAAAAGGCAAAAGAACGGAGGATTTAATACCCTATTGAACCCCCCTTTTAGCGAATGCACGATGCGATACGATAGGGCATTGTATTCTGTATGATGTCTTGAGACATTTCGTTCCATATTTGCTGTAACCTTGCCTCTAGTTCGTTCAAACTCGTGGGATGCTCAACTCGCCGTCCCAAATGATTCCAGATATGCTCGATTGGAGACAAATCTGTGGATTGGGTATGCCAAGGAAGGGTAGGAACAGTGTGGAGATAGTCTTGTGATACTCTTGCCGTGTGAGGCCGAGCATTGTCTTGTTGAAAAATGGCTCCTGGAAGCCGTTGCATGAGTGGCAACACATTATATAAATCCTTTAAGCAGTTTTTTTTTTCTTTCTAAATATTTCATGGTTGAAGTTCAAATCTTTCAGCAGAGCATATTGTATGTTCAGAACTGTATACTTTTCCAGCAGAAATCACGTGACTCTCGCCAGAGGACACTGTTGATTGGAGTGAGCAGCGTCAAAACAGAACGAACTTTGATTAGAACTAGAGAGAACGCTTTTTGCTCTTATATGTAACCTGCGTTGTGTTTTATAGCGCTATGTGTAGCTGCTATAATTTTGTAATTAATATCAATACATATTTTTATTTACAAGGAAGTGCAGATTTACACCGTGGCGGAAAAGGACCCTCGACCTTGAGTGCCAGCGAAGTTTCGAACAATCAACCACTGGATCCGAAGAAAAGTTGCCCTGTAATTTTTCGCAGCGCTCTTATCAACTACCCCGAAAGCGATTTCCTCCTGGGCTAGTTATTAAATTATTTTAACTTGAGTTAGCAATTTGTTTAACTATTCATATAATCATTTCGATCGCGGAAATTATCTTGTAAGTCCGAGATTGCTGCAAGCTTTTTCGATTATCAAGGATTTTTGAGAGCTATTGTCTGATAATACCCTGCACTTACACCACTTTCCTTCGGAATTCATTATTTTGATTGATGCTGTAGAAAGCAGAATATCACAAGAGAATTATTTATTCATATTAAAGAAAAACTAATAGAAGATTATTTTGGCTTTGATGTAGAATTATTACATTATAGTTTAGTTTTTATTAACGTCGCACCAGAAACAACACGAGGGTATTGGCGACGGACCTCGTAATTTTGAACCACAGTCAAGTGACGAGGATGACACCTGAGCCTAAACCCTCTCTCCTAGCTTCCACACCACACCAATAGGAGAACTTTGGGTTCCGACAGATCTAACGTGCATCAGCCCCGACTACACAGCGGGTGTTAGGCGGCCAAGGATCGAACCCACGACCGAACGAAAACCGCCGGCCACGAATCCGAAACTATGACCACTAGGCTACAGCGGCCACAATTACATTATAGAAGAGTCACCATCTCGCGGCAGTTTTGTTTTCGAACGATAATCATGTCATAACGCTATGCTTTTTAGAATGATCTTTACAACAGTAATGAAATTTTACAAAACATTGTAGTATCATTAGTCCCATGATAACTAAAACATAATCTTTCATAACTGAGCCTCACATCTCCTTAATGTTCATACTCTTGAATTCCTTACAATGAAATGGTCAGCATGACATAATATGCATTTACGAATCATTATATTTCCTTTATGATTTAAAACTTTGTATTCTTCAATAATTGTTTTCTTTTAGACATTTTCAATCCCCCCCGGCCTGTTTTTCCAAAAGAGCTACAAATTCCTTATATGAGCCGCTCAGAAGCCAATGCGGTTAAGTCCATTTTTTGATTTTTTCTGATTTTTTGGAAATTTTGATGAAATAAATAATAATCTTCTTAGTTATTAAAGGATTTACTCGTTGGTTACTTTTTTCTAGGTTAGACAGCCCTTTTTTTAATAGCTTCTGAATATATTGTATAATAATTTCAGAAGCCATTGTGAATAAGTCCACCTTTTATCAATATTTTTTTACATAAACTTTGAAATAAAAATTAAATTATTCTTCTTCTTTCGATATTTGTTGGTAACACTGAAAAACAAGAAATTCATAGTAACTGTAACCGTTACTTCTAATTAGAATTGTTTGAGTTTTATGCATATGCGTCAAAACACAAAAGTATTATGTTGAAGTGTTTGCAAAAATTATTGTGTTATCAAAAACATTAAAGAAATTTTCTTTAATAACTGTAAAAACTCTGACTTTTTAAAATAATAAAAAAGATTTATTGTAAGGGTATAAAAACTAAAAATGTGAATGGAAATAGAACAAAGTGAAAGTGATACGATATTTCATCCTAATTTAAGGAGAGTTAACCGTATTGATTCTGATACACCGTCAGATAACGAAGATATAGAAAATAATCAAAATAACGGAAAAGTTGGTAGAAAACCCAGCAGGAATCCTGGGAAACGGTCTAGAAATGTTGAGAAACAAAAAAGGATACAAGGTAAACAATATCAAAATAGAAATAAAAGAATAATTCCTGCAAAGAAATTTGATAATAAACCTTGTAACTGTTTACGACTTTGTAATCGCAAGATAACCTTTTATCAAAGAAAACAGGCGATGAAAAATTTTTACAAGCTTAATGATCATCATAAGCAAAATATTTTTTTAAGTGGGTTAATTAGAGTTCATGCTATCAAAAGACAACGACCCAGGAATAACACCAAAGGACCAAGATCTCAGTCTTTTGAATATTTTATTAGACTTAACGGCCAAGATGTTGGTCTTTGCAAAAAATATTTTATAGAAACATATCAAATAAGAAACGGGCGACTATATAATTGCTGTTCAAAGGAAGATCTGAAGGACCACCGGGGGCAACATATTCAGGTAACAAAATAGATGATTCCCATGTAAGAAAACATATAAATTCCTTTCCTGCTATTTCAAGCCATTATACAAGAAGTCATAATCCCAGACGCAGATACTTAAATTCAGACCTTTCTATTGCAAAAATGTATAACCTATATGTCGAACAATGTAATGAAGAGCAAATTGTACCAGTAAAGGAAAAGTTTTATTACCATATATTTTCGACAAAATTTAACTTACATTTTAAGCAACCTTCAAAAGATACTTGTGCAAAATGTGATTATTTGGTAATAAAAAAACAATCTACAATAGATGAAGAAAAAAATGCAGCTGAAGTTGAACATGACGAACACTTGCGAAATGCAGAAATTGCCCGTAATAGTATGGCTAATGATCGATTAAGAGCTTCAGACGAAATATACGTGTTTAGTTTTGATTTAGAAAAAGCATTACCATTTCCGAAACTATCCACATCAGTGGCTTATTACAAGAGAAACTTATATTTATACAATCTTGGTTGCCATGATTTAAAGACTAACGAGGGCTACATGTATGTTTGGCCTATAACCCAAGCATCGCGGGGTTCACAAGAAGTGTCATCGTGTTTAACTAAACACAATAAATTATACGCAAAGGATTTTCAAAAAATTATAATAATGTATTCAGATTCATGTTCAGGACAGAATCGAAATATAAAAACTATGTTAAGTTTACTGAAATTGGTTCAGAGTGAATAAATAAAAGCTGAATCAATTGAGCTTAAATTTTTATTAAGTGGGCACAGTTATTTGCCCAATGATGCTGATTTTGCAGTTATAGAAGCTTATGCAAAAAAATTTCCGTGTATTTATAACCCTAGTGACTGGTATCATATAATACAAAATAGTAAAAGAAAGAACCCTTTCAGAGTTGTCGAAATGAATCCACAAGAATTTCTTTCCACAAAACCATTGGAAGAAGATGTTACCAACAGAAAAAAATCAACAAGTGGACTAACAGTCAATTGGCTTAATATGAGATGGATAAAATTGGAAAGGTCAAACCCAAGCATCATTAAGTTCAAATATAATTTTGACGAGGATGATACCTTTCATGTAATTGATATAAAAAAAAAACAAAAATAGGTAGGCCAGTAAATTTAAAAAATATAACTCAACCTATATTATATCCTAATGGCAGAACAATTTCAAGAGAAAAAAAAAAAAAAACACCATGTGTTTATTAAAGTATATACCTCCAATTAAACACGACTTTTACAGGACATTAAGAACAACACGTGGAGATCAAGATTTACATTTAGTTTAGTTTTAGTTTTTATTAACGTCGCACTAGAAGCAACACGAGGGCTATTGGCGACGGACCTCGTAATTTTGAACCACGGTCAAGTGACGAGGACGACACCTGAGCTGGCACCCCCCTCTCCTAACATCCACACCACGCCAACGAAAGGACTTTGGGCCCCGAACAGATTTAACGTGCATCAGCCCCGGCTACACGGCGGGTCTTTGGTGGCCAAGGATCGAACCCGCGACTGAACGAAAACCGCCAGCCGCTATCCACGACCTTGACCACTAGGCTACCGCGGCCCCCAGATTTACATTTAAATAACTCGGAAGATGATGTTTGTTATAATGAATAAATACAAAACTTATGACAATAAATGTTTTACATAAATTTCTTATCTTTTTCAGCTGCCAAAAGGTATAAGTCCTAAAATTTTTAAGATGCGTCATTATTTCAATAAATACTTACGTTTTTATTTACACATCCTGTACATATCTTGTTTTTTTGCAGAGTTTACACCTCGAAAAAAGACTTTATACACTTTTCTAATTAAATTAATAAACCAAGAATTTTAAAAACTAATGTATCAAAAAACATTAATTTTCTCAATTTTTGTGTTTTGGACTTAACCGCATTGGCTTCTGAGCGGCTCATATGATGCAACTTTCTCACCTTCTCAGGTCAGTTTTCACTCCTTCAGATTATCATCTAATTGTTTTTGTAGAAAATGAATTAGTACAATTTCGGACAGCTTATCTTCTGTAATTTTTTTTATAGTGAATTGATTCATTGCAAATATCATGTGTGTAGATTCCTTAAAGTCAAAATCTTTATTGGCCAAAAAGTTTGGAAAATAATCAGTGCGCCAATTCCGTGTTAGCTACCGTATTTACTTGTTAAGGTCGTCTACATGACCCGTGTGGTTACCGGGGTTGACAGAATAGTCTCACTGTAGCTCATGCATGTCGTAAAAGGCGACTAAAATGGGTACCCAGCGTCTGGGGGTATAGCCGGGCACCCTGCCCCGGGGGATTATATCAGGGGACCTCAGGGACTTGCCTTCTTCAGGTAAGTATGGGCTTCACGAACCCGAGGTACCCTAGTGATCTTTCTTTCCCAAGGGGTTACTGTCTTTGGTAAACACGGGTGACGCATTTCCGGGATACCCTAGCGATCCTTCTCTATTTTCGACCCTCCTTCTTGTCAACCACTTATCTATTTTTCAACTTCACGTCTAGGCCACAGTTTAATCTTGTTTGGCGCAGCATAGCCATATCTGGCTCTTGCGCCAATAAACTTTACATTCACTCACAAGGTCGTCTACATCTCGGAATAATTTGCATCAACAATTGGAAAACTTTTTTATTAACAGAGCTATATGTGCCTTTATAGTAACATAATTTCAGGTAATGAATTTAGTTGCCGTGTTTGAATGCGCAGTTTTCGTTTTTCCATAAAAGTGTCAATATCAAATATGACTTTAAATGTTCTTCGCTCAATTCGTAAATTCTTTATAGCATATTCAATTTCGAGATTTAATTTTCTTTTTCAACCTAATGTAGTTTTTTTCCTTCTATTTAATTCTTTAGAATCAGGATTCCGATCTGCTAATTGGTTTTTTTTATTTCCACAATTAGTTTTGTAGTTTTAAAAACATTTACTTCTTTTTCATTTCGAATAAAATACAATACATCAAAATAACAGAGAGTAAGAATGTTATTAGAGAAAATGAATATTTTTCAAAAAAGGAATCGGAACAAAATCTAAACAGAAGATCATTATAATCCACCTTGAATTAATCCTAAACAAGATTCGAATATGTTGAATCATTGACGCAGAATATTTGACTAATTGAATATAATGTCCATCCTCACGGGTGACTCCATATATCATGTTAAGTCTAACAGGCCATTTCAAATTAAAACAGAGCTGTTTACTCAAAAGAATTAAGACTTCATTAACGACGCACATATTTTATTCACATGTAAAGAAGAATTAAAGAATAAATGTGAGGAATATATATATACATGAATGAATAGTTTCCACTGACAATTACAACTGCCTTAAGAAAGCAGTTGTAAATGTCGGTGCCATGCTAAGGCAATCAGTACCATTTAGGGTTATATCAGGGAATTGAATATAAACAATATTGATAGTCAACATTCAAACTTAAAAAAAGAATTGCTTTGATTGAAATGAAAATCCAACACATATCTCCTGCTAAAATTCAAAATAATTCCTCCCCATCTCTCTAAAAAAAGCAAATTTAATGGAATTTTATTTAACAGTTTCAAATTTTCTGTTGTGTCAATTTTCACATTTGAATCCATCAACATAAATTATGCAACTGGTATCTTTAAGGTACATGAATTGCTATGAGTAATATTTTCACATAGAATGTTTTCAGGGAAATTTATTATTCAAAATGTGCAGTTTTTTGTAATGTTAAGAAAGCTAATAAAAAATTTTGATTAAGATAAAAAAAATTTGTGATGAATTTAAATTAATTTTTTTTTTTTTTTAAGATTCAATATTCAAAAAAATAAATTTTCAACATTGTAAAATTAGAGATAATTGTATGATAACATATAAAATAAAAGATGTGTATACAAAAAATAAAAAAGAACTCCACTTGGATACAAATAATCCATTTAATAAGCTAGCAATTACACAACACACGTTTCAGGGAAACAAATCTTGACTGACATTAAACCTACAGGTACCCTGTACCAAATTTTACCAATATTCCATTCCAGTTTTATATTAACATCAGTATCAGATTGAATGTAATAACATATAAGTGATCAATTTTTTTCCATGTAAGCATGAATCTGAGGCAAACTGCATTCAGTACAAATTTTTTATATTATACTGGAATTTCTATAGAGTTCAAAGTTCTTTAAAAACATGCACCAAACCTCAATTTAAATCTAAGAAGTTCAATATTAAAACATTTTTGGCAATATACAACATATTTAAAAAAAATTATATAGACTATGTAAGCACTAAAAAAATATATACAAGTATAAAATAATAAATTTGGCACCAAATAAATTGGTAACCATTTTCTTCACAGGCATTAAATTTAATAAAAATAGTTTTAAGTACGAAATTTTGATTTCAACAAAACTGAAAAACATGAATTAACAATGATTTCTCCAAAGAAAAAAAAAAAAAAAAATGATCTAAAAAAATTAAATTAAAATGAGACAAAAATGTGATACAGAATTTTTACAATAAAAGCTGTACATGAACATTTAAAATATAAGGCATAGAAGTAATGAATAAAAGAAATATTTTAAGACCTTTTAAAACTGTACAATGAATGTCCAATAAATGTACAATGATACCTGAATTGAGCAAAGAGAAAATATGAGATGGAATGGGCTGATACCGAGACCATATAGAAAAAATACCATTTTTACCTTACATATTACAGTATTCCAATTCACTCTGAAAATTAAAAAATAATTCTAAAATGTTTAATGATAAATAATTTTCCATCTTTCTTAATACATGAAAAACTACTAATATAACATGAGTACTTTGAAAGCAAACATATAATTTGTTGGTCATTTAACAAGAAAAAATGTAGTATACTTAAAAATACAAAATCTATTATCAGATTAGTAAATTTTTAACAAACAAAAATAGTTGCACATAAGAGCTTAATGAATATTAGTAAAAAAAGTTTAAACAGTGCCACAGTTTTTAAAATTACATCAAAATGAAAGAATTTGAAGTATTAAAATGTTCCATGGATAAAAAAATGTTTGCAATATGCCATTCATTCTAAGCACATTTTAACGGGTGAGCTACTGTGTAGGATTTTTTTGATCAAAGGCTAATCCTCTTATCTTGCAATAATTGTATGTTTCACAATGACTAATTTTTTCCTTTTGAAAACTTGTACTTAAAATGTGCTCATCTCTTTAAATATAAGATGACTTTTTTTTTTTTTGTAATTTTCAGATCCAATCCTTTTTTAAATAAATGATTAAGATATATATTTAAAAATGCAAGATAAGTTTTTTAAGACAAAATTTAAAATAATAATAAATTAAAATAGTATATTGTAAATCATGATAAATAGAAGGTACATTATTTTTATATCAAGGAAAATAATACTGATATTTTATGTCTTAAATTCTTAATTGATGTAAAAATATTTTTTGAATGCAGGAAAGCATGCAACTATTGCTGCATGGCACAATTTAGAACATATTGCATTGACATTTCAGTGAAAAAGGAGATATGAAACTATTTTACAAGCAAATTTCTAATTTTTTAAAAAGAAAAATGATACAACCTCAAAAAATATTACCCTATAGTACAAGGAACTCCTTAATTTGATACATACACCCATAGGGCAAAAGTAATACACCTATAGCATGTACTTTTTTTAAACACACCAACAGGAGAACAATCACACAAAATCTTTTTTCCCATAAAAAAATTAAATTTCTTCTATATCATTTCACTAGGTGGCCATTGTAGATTCAGAATATTGGCAACATTTTGCAAATTAATAAGCTATTCTATTTCTCATAATTCAAAATGTAGTTCATAGAAAAACAGAGGTAAAAATATTCCTTATTAATGATATTAACAGTCAGTTATAAAAGATTATCAATAAGGAAACATCTTAAACAATTGCAATTTGAATGCTGATATTGCTTACCTCTTAAATAAAAAAATACTCATTGCAGTAAGTTTGTTTATTAAATTGGACTGAAATTCAAAGCATTTTTAATTAGTCCAAAATATATCATATTAGTAATTAAGTAAAATATTTACAAAGCAGAAAATATGAATAAGTACAGTAAACTTTTATTTATTTTTTTACATAATAATGTGAACAAGTTTCTGCTACAAATCTTTTCATATATTTCACAATATACATTTGTGCCATACATATTATTAGCTGCACACATGTTTATATTTCACTTTAAAATAAAACAATTATGTGTCCTTGAATAAAATAATGAACTGTTCATAAAAAAGTAATACAATTATAATGATTAATCATGAAATTAAGTAGATTGAAAACATGGCTATAGATTGGCTCCACTGGTAAAATCATAATGGCACAAACATGACACTTAAATTGAAGATGAATATGCTACTATACAAAATTATATATATGAAACTGGAGATTTTGTAAAAGTTTACTCCTCTAGTTTATGAAAATGGTAGATGTAACCAGGTCTTAAAATGTTAGAATAATGGCCATAAAATCATAACAATATCACGAAAAGTTTTAAAAAGTGAGTAACAAAATAATCATTAAAACAGTTCATGTATTCCAAACATAAGACAATTCTAAAATTTAAAAAAAGAAGCAACATAAAATAAAACAATACTCAAATGAAAAAAATGCACCATGTGCAAAAACTGCATTAAATATATTCGGTCATTCAAAATGTTATTAAGTACTAATCTGATAGTCATTAAAATGGGGCGAAGGAGGAATTGAGATAATTAAACTAAGGCAAAAAAAAGGCAAAGAGAGTTAAAAAAAAGTCTCTTATGACTCTTTCTCATAAATTAATGCTAATAAATTCTACAGATGGCAAACTATCAATTATTACACAATAAAAAGTTTGCTTTTGTAATCAGGTAATTGAATTCATTAGAAAAATATAGAAAAAAATCCAAGTTAAGTCTACATATAATGTGATAAAAATAACCTTTCAATTAATCAAAAACAAAACCAACTTAAATTTATAAAAGAAACTACAATTTGCTATATAGGTACATTGAAAACAAAACAGATACCAAGAACAATCTATATTACTAAAAAACATCATGACATAAAAGAATATTATCATCATGAGCAGAGGTATTTAGTTTCATGAGAGAGAACAAAACTATTTTCAATCAATCTAAGATTTTGGGCACTTAATTCTTTTCTACATATATTTACATACTAATGAGGTAAGATTCTTCGGTATATGAAGCTTACAAATCTCACACTTACTGCAGATACTAAACAAAACGAGTTCAATTCAATATTGATTTTTTTTTTTTAAAAAAAATTAATATAAAAAATCTTGATATTAAAACTGAATGACCTAAATACACATTAAACAATACTTAAAAAAAAAACATATGCAGACTTTACATAGCAAGTCTTAGCAATACATTCATGGAAAACAGACACAACAAAAAGAGGAGGGGGGAACACAATTTTGATGTAAATCTTTTATATATTCAGTACAATAAAACATAAAGAAAACTAAGTAATTTCAAAATTCTGATTGAGTGCATGACAGCATATGACGCAATTTCATTCTATTTCAGAAAAGCAAATATAACACAAGTTACTATACAATACCTTTTTGTGGGTATAATATTTCACCGGGCTAAAATATTAACAACACAGGTTTTGCATTAAAAGGAAATTCATCCAACAAAAATAAAATCATTACACAAAACTATTAAAGAGTCCTTCAATTTTCAGATCACAACCTACACATGTGCATTTAATATATTTGTCATTAAATCCTTACACTTATTTTGAAGCAATGTACTTCTTAAACAGCATGCAAATCTGAAGTACATTTTTCTTTGCATCTAATTTTTTTTTTTTAAAATCCAAAACACAACAAAGCACATATAATATATAGTTAAGTATCAGTTTTCTAGATTTTATAATAAAATCTGCATATTGCCCCCTAATAAAATGTAACTTTGGTGCATATAAAAGTTTATGAACAATGTTTAAGATAGATAGTTTCAAATAATTAATATTCACAGAGGCTATTCAGATTCTACATAGGATATAAGAGGAAACTGCATCATAACCAAATACACATGAAATGACACTTTACAAGAGACAAACTTCAGTGATTTACATTTGATATAAAAATCTGTTATCAAATATGTTACAATAATGCTTAGTTGTTCATATATTTATTCACACACCCTGAAATTTGTACACACAAAAAGGCTATTTTTTTTCTGACTGTGGCTTGAATGACCAAGATGAGTAGCAAAGTTGAGAGCAGCAGAATTTGTACAGGCTTAAAATTGTTACACCGCGAAAAAAATTCCGGTCTCCCAATAAACTATAAAATCAAAACATGGTGCATTTGTTTCATTAAGACCAAATGGCAGATGATGAATAATTTTAGTTTCAGTTGCTTAATTATATGCAGTCACTCCAAAATTGCAACATTTGTGAAAAAGGTTCAGAAATTGGGCAAGTTGGCTGTTTTACCACTGAATTAATCCAATACTTTTAATTTTAAGTAGTTTTGATACCCAATACGTTTTTATCTCATGCAATATTTTCTACCAAAATACTAAAATATTTTCAATGGCTGACTTTTAGTTCCTTAATGATTTTTGGGAAACATTTTATGCACTAATATCAGTTAGAAATGGAAGCAACAGTGTACCACAATGATTTGTGACGATGTATCACAGACAGCAGATCTTGTATCAAGATAAATTAAAAATAATGAATCATTGAAAAGGTATGGCCAGAGAGATGCAAACAGAAATCAGAAAATTATATTAATTAGTTTTTTAACAATAATTACCTTCAGTTTTACTTCTCAAAAAGTTTAACTTTCAGAATACACTAGAAAAGAGTTGCTATTTCCAAATTTCCCATCAGGATATAAATTTATACCAAACAGATATATCTTAATCTAGTTAAAACAATAAAAAAAAAATGTTGAATTTGAAGCTCTGCATATCAAAATAACTGAAATTAGATTTAAAAGCACAATTTATTTACTAGGGAAAAATAATTATAAATCAGAAAAATAATTATTTTTAATAATACCAAATGTATTAAAATTAGTGCAAGTCATCCTAGAAAACAAAAGCAGCTGCTTTTTTCCCCTCAAGAATAAAACCTAAAAGAATAAAAAATTGAAGCAAATCACCTGACCATGTAAAAAAGCACTTATATTAGGCAAAGCATTTTTTTAATAATATCTACATAGGCACGCATAATAAGAGGGCCATGCTCTTAAGTACACACATATCAAAAGAATAAAATGCTACACTGATGGATAGTATTATCTAAAGATAAATATATATATATGTATGTATGTATATATAGGCTTTACAGGATAATACTGAAATATAAATTTAACTCACAAAACCTCTTCTTTGCACTTAAAGTACCTAGGATTCAGATCAAATATACAGCATGAAATATGATACCAACACCTCAAATAGTTTTTTTTTATTTAAAATTAGAGCATATTTTTTCATAGTCTTAATTTATTTCAGAAAATGAAAAAAAAATCTATATTCGTAAAGAATATCCTCCTAATATTTCTAACTGTTTTACTATTTAACATAGCCCAACAAGTCCTGCAAACCTGGCATTATACCTAATTTTTAAGCACCTTTACAGATAGCAAAATTTAAATGAGAGGTTAAGAGTACTTAAATTAATTTTAAAAAAAAAACCTAAGCTGCCAAAGAGAATAAATACAATACCAGGAAATGAAAGGTGAAAAAATGCACAACAAATAATTCTTGAATACATATTTTTATGTTACCGAGTGCAATATATATATATTCAATTTTAAATTCTGACATATTCTTATCATACCACAAAGGTACAATTTAAAGTAAACTAACCAATAAAATGTATCAAGAATCATTTTTGTCCTCACTGCCACATGAATGCATGTAAAAAACTTCAGAAAGTTGAAAAGAGAGGTTATGGTTTTGCTATGATTACATTAGAGATAATATCTAGGATGAGTTTGAAAAAAAGTAAAAAAAATATCAGGTAATTCTAAATAATAATTTCAAAGAGAAAAAGTATAAGGCAGTAACATTTATAATAAATTACATTGAAAAGTACATTTTATTTAAATTATTGATGATGCAAAATTGGGTTAAAAATGGAGACACAATTTTAATGTGAATATAATTTGTTTCATAGGGGATGAATAAAAAGTTATTTCTGCATTAATGGTTTCGGAGTATTTAGTTTCACTACATGACAATACCTATAAGTATGATCGAATTAATGAATTCCTTATTCAATTACATTCTCAAATTATTGTCTACAAAGGAATTATGAACAAAAATGTCTGCAAGACACTGTAATTAATGATGAAGTTAAATTTTATTTTCAAGCAATAAGGAAAATTAAAATGTGCTGCATTAATTAGTAAAACTAAACATCAATGCAAGTTGCAGATTTCAAATGAATTCTCAATGTTATATAAATAATCACAATACAGTTGAATTCATTAAAATAGCACCAAAAAAATAGATTTAGCTGATTTTTGGATTAGAATTTCAGAAAGGTCAGAATTATAAAAATCTCCCATAGAATATAACAAATACAGAATCACATCTACTGGAACTATGAAAATGTCAAATATACTTTAAAATAAAGAAAGAAAATAAAAAAAACACCCTGAAATAACTAATAAAAATCTTATTTTTGGTTACCTTAAATCTCCTTACAACACATATTATTATAATAAATGGTTTTACCCAAATGCTATTTTTGACAAAGTTGCTGGTGACAATTGAGAATCTTCTTTCCATTAATCATTTTCTAAATAATGTTAAAAATGGCAGTTTAATTTTTCAGAGAATAGTTTTATAAAAATTTGGAAGAAAAAAAAAACTTCAAGAAAAGAAATGAATAAAGGAAATACTTGCCATAGAGGGGTAGAATTATTATTTATAACTACACAAATATTTTAAAATTTGATTACCAACCTTCTTTCTTATTCTGCAGCTTTAAAGCAGTACTTTAAGAACACACAAACATCCAATACTTATGTAATGCAAAAGATTTCGTATTCAAAACATTTCAAAAGATATACAAAAGTGAATTAATTAATTATTCTAGGAGTTTTATTTTCAACAAAATAAAAAAATTCATAAATTCCAACAATTTTTTCATTATCCTTTAACACTTGATTATTTACATGATAAAAATTCCATATAAAATTTGAATTTTTATTAAAAAAAAAATTAAAAATTTCCAACCAAGATATAAATATTTTGGCAATATTTCAAAACAGACCAAATACAATGTCATGGAATATGTACAAAAGGCTTGCAGGACCCTGTTCAAGCTTTCCTCTTCTTCACATATTATGTGAATGCAGCTCTGTAAAGTCATAGAATTACAAGAGCTTGTGACAACAGTAAAATGTTAAAAAACATGAACAAACTAAAACAAAAATGCATATTGTGCAAATAAAAGGATATGTTACTTGTTGCCATTGCACAAGGACATCAACAGTTATAAAAACAAATTTATATGGCAAAATAAAAAAATACAATAATTGTACAAAAATTTATAGAATATTATACAAACATAAATGGATTTCAACATACACAACTGATATAAAAACAGTATGGACTGATGACTTGACTTATATAATTAAAATATGATTTTGCAATGACAAAAACATAAATAAATTTATTTTGATGATATAAAAAGTACTCTTGGCATGCTTATTATTTTTTTTGTTCATCTTTCCAACATTTTACCACATTGTTTATATATATTATACCAAATATTCCGTCTCAGAATCCGATGGTCAGATCTTTCGGTGATATGAGACAAATATAAAGAGTTTCCAAACATTATGAAGTCTGTCAATATCTTAAAAAGGCGCAGACTAGGGTACAAGTACAAGAGAAATACTGTGCACAACGACATGGAACCAACACATCACAGGTACCTCCAGAAAAAGCAGACTCAAAATCAGTGTTTCAAAGGGAAGGTTAAATGCACAAAGGCTGCACATTATCCTGAATGAAGAGCTGCATCGATTGCCATCGGATAACTTTCCCCCAAAGCCGTCGTCTTACAAGGAAGAATCTTTTTGCTGGTCCACACATACTTAGGTCCACCTGTAAGGGTCTTGCATGTGGGCCTGACTGTAAGTAGAAGACGAAGCAGATGGCATATGGGCGGCCGCAGTGGTCGTATTGTGAGAGTGAGCTTGAGTGTAGTTTGCAGCCAAGACTCCAGCATGGGCAAAACTAGGAAGCGAATACTGTGCATAGGTCAGAGATGTGGCATGAGGATTAGAGAGACCAGGATGTGACAATGCCAAAGATGTAGAGAATGATGGTAAAGGACCAACATTGGCTCCTGAAGTAGGAGCCTGAGAGGATGCTGGAGTATTCATACCAGAAGGGCTTGAACTGAGATCCTGTGCAGCCGGCGAAGAGGCAGTGGATGCTGGAGTAGAGCACCCAGAAGGAGGTGTCGGCTGGGAACGTGTCATTTGTTGTTGTTGCTGCTGTGCCTGCTGCTGCTGCTGCTGTTGTTGCTGCTGCTGTGGCTGCTGCTGCTGCTGTTGTTGTTGCTGCTGCTGTGCCTGCTGCTGTTGTTGCTGCTGCTGCTGCTGAGAGTTACCTTGTTGACATATGTTAAAATTGTCATTAGGACTGCTTCTATTATCCTCTTCTGCAGCAGCCCTTGCTTTAGCTGCCTGATTTTGAGCTTCTAAATTTTGCTAGAATGGCAAATGGTTTTAATCAATATATGAATTAAAAACATTACTTCAAAGATACAAATACAAAATGAAGAATGTTAAGATTAAGAATATAACATGTTACAATTAAAGACTTCAAACAATGATTGCTTGAAATCTTTATTGCTGTTACAACTGATGATGGCTCTTAGGAATACTGATAGTTATTAAAAATTACTTTTTCATAAAATTCACATTTGATACCATAATGTTAATTTTAAGTTAACAAGCATCTTTTTAATTCTTTCAAATTTTAGTTAAAAGTTAAAACTCTTACACATATTTTGCATTCTTTGGGATTCCCATGAAAAAAATATACTTGAAACATAATGAAAGGATTTATTCATATCATACAAAGCATGAATATATTAAATGCTTATTAATTATACTAATTTTAGTTTATATTTAATATGAAATTTTTCTAAAAATTTAGCTTGTAACATATTTTTAATGCAAGGGTACAAAAAAAATTGTATACAAAACAAAACACAGGAATCAATTCATTCACAATAAAAAAATGATGAGATAAAATTGATTTCTATTGATGTATTTCTTCAGATTAAGACATTTATATCTACTGTTAAAAGTATGACCTAAAATTTGGAATACTTTTGATAGAAAAATATCCCCAATGGGTTTCATTGTAATACACATATGGATTTACAATACAGTAGACTTTATATTTAGAAGCATTTTATAAACAAGCAATTTTCCTATTTAAGATGTAAATTTTGAAATCCATTTAGCATTGCAATGTAGATAATAAAATTTGCAACATACTGTTCAAAAATTCCAATTGTGTATGGATGTATATGCGAGTGAAAATTAGTCAAAAAAAAAAAAAAAAAAAAAAAGGAAAATAAAAATTTATAAAAAAAAAAAAAAAAAAAAAAAGGATTAAGGCAAATGACACTTTATTCACAAATATTCCAGACAGGATGAATATTCACAAATATTCCAGATATAGCAGAGCTTCGATATAATAACAGCATAAATATTAACACAGCAATAGAGCAGATTACCAACACAGATACAAGATCAGAAACAGGACTTGGAATAGCAGTCAAGGTTGTATCAGCAAATGTTCAATAGACCCATTTAATAGGACAAATTTTAGCAATAATAATCTGCACTTCCAAGGCAGATTACCACAGTTCTGTTCATTTCCCAGCAGACACTGGCTGCTTTTGCAAATTCACTCGGCCACACTACTGTTAGTTTGAAGGTAGATATGCTCAGCCAAGGGCTGACCGCTTCCCAATTGATTTCTCGATTGATCTCCAAAGACAAACCTCTCTTTTTCAAATTCTCGTCGTACTTTTACCTGTTCCTTCTAGGTGGGATGACACAGGGAAAATTCAGGAAAGTCTATAACTTCCTTCCTAGTCCAGCTTTCCCCTAGATTCCAGCAAGTAACCAAACATTCAACCAAAATCCCAGCAAGTTGTTGGTTAGAATTTTGGTCAACAACAAAACAAACAAAATGGTCACTGAGGTCCATGGGTTATTGCTTAAAAAATTCTCTTGGTTGACTGATGAAATCTATGTAAATGCCTCTTTTCCTTCATAAGAGAAACCTTGCATGGAAGCATCATCTCATATTCAAAACAATATTTTACAGTGGGAAAAAAAATAGACCAATTCAAACAGAAAAGTTGGCTGATTTTCTAAGTTTAAGAGCCTCATTTGGCTTAGCTCAGCTGAAAATTCAGTAATTGACACATAATGAATATATAATATTTAAAACATATATCAAAGATGTTTTAGATATAAGGTGAAGGAAGAAAGAAAAGGCAAGCACTGATTGACAAGGAAGAAGGTTGAAGAAAAAAGGATCGCTAGGATACCTTGGGAGGGCAAATCACCAAACTTTACCAAAGAAAGTTAAACATAGATAGAAAATATTACTCTGATCCCTCAAGGATCATAAATTCTGTACTTACTAGGATAAGTCCCTAACAGATCAAACAGAAAGAAGTTTTATAACAAAATTTCATGTTCTTTATGTGATTAAGTATAAGCTAGTAATAGTAATGTAGAATTTTTTACAAGGGAAATTGTGCTGATAGCTTGGACTTAACCTTTAACATTTAATAAATGCAAACTTAATAATGACATGCTATAAATGCTTTTCTTTAAAAAAAATTATACTTCAGATATTGGATTCCTCAAACTAGAAAAAGACTACTAAAAAGCAATAAAATATTTGTATTTCAATTTAGATGTTCTAAGCTTAAATAGTTTCAATGCAAAGTTTTTAGATCATTCATATGGCCAGATATTTTGAGAAAAATCTCAGACATATAAAAATATACAGAAAAGAAATATTTTCTCACTAACAAAAAAAAAAAAAAAATTCAGAAGAATAAAAAATTTTTATAGGAAAATTGAAACAGGAAATTATAATTGATTGCTATGTTTTCATTTCAAAAGTTCATTATATTATTATTTCGGCATTCAAGTATATGCATGCTTAATCACAACTAAAAAAAATTCACTCTTTAGTAAATTATAACATATTAACATACAGATCTCCTATATTCCTCCATGGAATGCTCATATCGTAGCTTTGCTTCCAACTGCTGTTCAACGTAAGGCGCTTTATCTTCATCAGACATACTTCTCCATCTTTCCCCACCTAAGAGAGAAATGAAGAATTGAACATTTAGTTTGAGGATTACATACACTTTCCCTTCCACAAATGATACAAATTTTAAAAAATCAAAAAGACAACATAAAGCTATTTTCATTATGCTTACATGCTTTCTCATTAAAATGTACACACGAGTGTTATAGTTAATATAAAGCAGAAAAAATTAACTTATTTAACCCTTAATACAAGGACTTTTCACACAACAGCCTTTTCTTGTGGCTAGACTTTAAATGGTTGCAAATACTTATTATGACAGGCTTTACAAATACCTTTTCACACTGGTCAATGAACAATAAAATAAAAACCAAATGAAAAGCATTAAAACTTCCTTAATAATTAAAATATACCTAATATTTTGGAAATGAAAATAATTTACGGCAATTTGTGATAAAATGAAAAGATTATATATTCTTAATGTCGAAATTATGTAACTGAATGGACTTACCCTTGTATTTCTCTGCAAACTGGAGAAAACGTAATGTTGTACAGTTTTATTCTAAATATACACTAAGCATGATCACAACATTTTTACAAATACTTTTTTTTATTGAGCAAACACTCTAGCTTGAATGCATCACTATTTCATTCAAATTTTATATGCATGTGCCACTCCTAAAAGTAGATTACTATGCAGAGAGATCAATATCGCATTCCTTACAGAAATGCATAAAGTTTGTCTTTTTATTTTATGAACATGCTCTAACATGTCTTTGTTTACTTTTTGATCGCCAATGTGAACAATGTTTCACCTCAAATCGAGAGTTGAGCAGATGCAGAGTTTGGCTCCCTATAAAAATGCCATTGAGTAATAAAATCATGAACAAGAGTTTCAAAAAAAAATTTATGAGTCAGTTTGCGACCACTTGATTTGTGAACGTTCAATATAGTTATGCCCATTCCAAATTCTCATTGTAGTCCCATAACTGCTGACCATCCTGTCTGATTTGTCCACATACTCCATATGTGTGTTGAAAGCTAATACCATATGGTTTGACAGCATGGTCAATTTCACCAATAAATCTTCCTTCTATAGGTGGTGCATGCACATTTTTAATAATAAACACATCCCTTGTCTTTCCAATATACAACACTTAGATGGCTCTTCACTAGCATAACAATGCTCCCTCTTCAATTTCAATTTTTTTTGTAATATCTCGAGGTATTCAATGATTGCACACAGTGCCAAATTAATTTATTATTCTTTCCAATAGGTCATCAAATGACAAAGGGGAAGAGAAATAATTATATAGCTCACACCTTCCACTCTTCATACTAATAGCAGGACTATAATCAATGTTACAGTAATTTCTTCAATATCAAGCTGTTTTTGTTTTCCTTAGTAAACTAATGTATCATATGTGTAATCTACAGAATCACAAAGTTCATAAATTTTGAAAATAATTTTTTTTTGTAAAATACCCTGTTTGAATCATGACTGCCAAAAATTTATATAGTTTGACAATTGTTGGTTGGTTTGAGAGACCTGGATTATTTTGTACTTCTAGGAGCTGATGGAAATAATGATTAAATTAGTCCAACAAAATATGGAAAGAAAAAAAAAAAAGGAGAAGAAGCCTTTATATATCAAAAGTAACTGTTCTGTTAATAACATTTAGGGAACCAGTGAAATCTAATATATTGGGCTAGTTTTGTCATCTTCCAAGGCTTAACAGCTTTTCTGTCTTTCCAATGTCACCCTTCTGATGCTGAGGCATTCGCAGAAGTATCAATCCATTTATATCTAATTCTTTATCCCTTAACATCTCTTCAATATCTCCACCCTCATATCCTTAGCTTCCATAATGAGGAGTAAATAAAATTATATACATCTTTACAAGCTGCCTTCCATTTATCATTTCCCAATGTGGAACAAGAATGAACTCATAAAATGATATTATAACAAAATTATAAACTTAATCTCATTATATAAGTTTTTAATAATATATTACTTCTTGGCAATGTTTAGAATTCAAGAACCCAAAAGTTTGGGGTTACTTTTTTTTAGTAAAATGTAAAATAGCATACTTTTCATGCAACTAAGTTCCTACAGTTCATGAAAGAAAATATTCTCTTTTTCTCTTCCTTTTCTAAACAGTATTTAATGATATCACTGTTTAGAACAAACTGTTGAAAGTGTAGTAAGTGGTGAATGAGGTTCTAATAACATTTCTTCTGAGGCCAGTTTGTAAGACCCCTTTTTAAAATCTAGTGTAACACGTCAAATATATTTAATGTTTGCATGGATCCAGAAACACTTAAAAGAATTCATTGAATTATATTCAAGATGATATTTAGAGATTTATACTATACATGGATTTTATGGAAAAATGTATTTTGGTGATTAAAATTGAAGAATGCAAAAATGGTAAAGTAAAAAAAAAAAAAATAAATAAATAAAAATAAAATAAAAAAATCAGAAGTTCAGATATATTCTCTAATTATTGTAGTCAAGAAACTTTCAATTGCAAAGTAACTATAAAAAAAAAATACTGCTTTAAATGACATTTTTGCATTCAATCACCATGGCAATGAGTAAAATGCAGAAATTCACACTCAAAAAATTATTTTACCTAGTTTTGCCATTGCAGCAACACCTCCTTCAGGTTCTTTTCCAGCCATTTCTTTCCTAAAATCAGCCATGAATATCATGAATGCTGTTCCAGGACGCTTGGGCTTGTTAGCATCTCTTGCTGGCTTATAAATGGACATCTAAAATAAAATGCAATTTTTTACTTTTTTTTTTAGTAACTGAACTTCTAAACTCAACAAATTGCAAGAAATACTAGAATTTGAAAATTTCATTTTGTTTTAAATAAAATATTATTTGCAATACAATTAAATATTTCATTCAAAAGCATAGAACAAGAGTCATATTTATTAAACTAAATTTTGCTGATGAAAATCTTTATTTTTCCTTAACCCCTTCACAACCAACATCTTGTACGTGCCATGCAATGATTCCAACTCTTACCAGTCCAGCGCTGCTTCCATGCAAACAGCTCCAATTAATATGGCGGGCCCAGTGTCGTGTATTTGTAATTGTGAAATGGAATGTTTTATTTGAATTTTTAAATGTTACTAGATAGCACAAAATTGCAAAAGTTTTCTCAACAGTAGAAATCTCACAATATTTGACTTTCACATAAGGGTATTAGTTTCTGTTCTGCACTTTTTTAAAATTATATTTGATAGATTTATTGGTGTTAACAAATAGAGAATCACAGCTCTTCGAAAGTGTACATGGTAGTTAAAGGGACATCAGCGATCTTATTTATTTCTTTGATCTTTTTGTTAGAATTAGGGAAAATGCATTATTCAGCTGACTATCTGCAGGGGTGAGGGTAAAATATTTATGGGTGCATTTTTAAGAAATTGCAGGATATGTGGTCGGGTTATATTCAGTTCATGCCTAAGAGAGCGAGGTACCTATATGAGAGAGAAATATGTAAAATTATGAATAAAAGTGATTCTGGGATTAGTGAAGATAGTGATAATAGAAATTACAATGAATCAGAAGGTTCATTTTCCTCAGAAGAATTACCATTACATACTTGCCCTGAACCTGAAGTTAGTTGGTTTTCTGAAATAAAATCACTTCCAAAGAACTTTTCAGTGAGAACTGGACAAAATTTAAATAGAGTGAAAACAGAGATTAAACTGAATTTTTTTTTAAATCTTTTTTTTTTTATTATTATAACAACAATATAGATGCCATCGTGAATGAAACAAATGGCTTTGAACAGAAAATATTAGAAACGGATGTTTTGCAAAACTATTCAATAAATTTATTTGCATTTAAAGACAAAAAGAAAAGCATGTTCAGGTTATCAACCATACACAATAATACTACTGTACCAATAGGTAAAAAAGAATGAAAAACTGGAAAGAACTTTTTGAAGCCACTCTGCATTGTATAATCAAAATATGGGATGTGTTGACACTAGCGATTCATCACTAACCAGCTTTAAGAAAAATAGTGAAATAGTACACAAATTTGTTTCTTGGATTGTTAGATATGGCATTTCTGAATGCAAATGTAATATATTCGGAAGTAAAAAAAAGGGAAAAAAAAAAAACCAGCTTTAGAATTCAGGTTCAAGCTATTCATCAGATAACAGAGAAGTTCGCAAAACCAAGAAACTCAAAAATTGGTCCAAAAACACCAGGCACTCAACCATTCCATTGATATAGCAGACATTTTCTGAAATCTTACATTGATGAGAAAGATAATAAAGGTAGAAGGAGGTGCGTTGTGTGTGCAAAAAACGAAGAAAACGAATGCAAACATTGTATTATGAGTGCAAAATATACAACGTAGGACTGAGTGATGATCCTTGTTTTGAAATAAACCACATGCAACAGAAATTTTTAATTTTATACATAGAGTATTTGTAACTTTATTTTCGTTCGCATAGTTATAATTCTAGTATTTTACATATTTAATTAATTTCTATTGTCTTTATAATAATACACATTACGTAGTAGTATATTATATATATAATGTAAAATTGCAGTTATTTTTTTAATTGCTAATTAGGAATTTTTTTTGTAATATTAGGCTTAACTGCTTGCAATGCTCAGACTGTTGATAATGCTCCATTTCAGAGCAATCGGTCCTGTCCAGGAACTGCACTTCATTCCCGGCCTCAAATCGTTAACTCATTATTAAACTATATAAATATCAAAAAAATATTTCTTTCCCTATTATGCATTTCAATAACAATAAAAATAAAACAATTTTTGTTTAAAAAAGAAGATCCCCAAAACAAAAATCTATTATACTATTTAGTTGTATCAAACATCTAACATAGAAATAAATGTATATTACTCAAAATTTATTTATACAATAGAAATTATAGAAGTGAAAATAATTATGAAATTTATAATATAACACTTACTTCACGCTTGTAACGTTCTCTGTCCCTTCCTGCAGAATCTAAAAAAGGCTCTTTCTGTTCATCATTCATTGCATTCCATTTTGCAGCACATTCCTTACCAAATTCTCCAATCTAGAATTAAAAGCAAAAATTTTTAAAACAACTATATTTCTTTACAAAACTACATCAAAGAAACTGATACAAAACACCAAAAATTTTCACAGTTTAATATTGCACAATCCACAATTTTCATCATAAGACACTGATTTTTCAATCATTTATAAAACATAACAATCTTGTCTTTTGTTAGTCATAAACAATAAAATGAATAAAAATTACTGGTTTATCTTTGTAACTGCTTCAATACCTACTTTATACAGAATTCACCTCAAAGATGAGAGAGTGGTGTGGAAGTCAGGAGAAGGGGGCCCAGCTCAAGTGTTGTCCTCATAATTTGGCTGAGGTCCAAAATTACAAGGTCCGTCAGCAATACCCCTCATTTTGCTTCTAGCACAACGTTAAAAAAACCAATCATTCAATCTTGACAAGATGTATTGGAACCGAGAAGGGAGGGAAATCGATGGTAACTAATTAACTAT
>BMAW01069391.1:43815-64312 GCA_019974015.1 Nephila pilipes
ATCATTCAATCTTGACAAGATGTATTGGAACCGAGAAGGGAGGGAAATCGATGGTAACTAATTAACTATAATTTCCAATTTCAATTTAACATTGGCAATAAATTAAGCTGCTAATATTTGCAATCAAAAATTCAAACACTTGGTTTTTATGTTACATAAATGTGGGAACATTAATTTTCTCTCTACATTAACTGCATATTTATCCTCTGTATAATTTAAATTTTGAATGTTGGACACAGATATATTTTGCTGTTGTGATGAATAGCTGTTGATGAATGTTGTGAAAATTTATGTAAATTAAATACTAAATTGATAATAAATTGTTTTACAAGCACCTTTCTTATATTAAACATCAGGATATTATCCACACATAGGGACTTGGCTAGGATCAAATGTCTTGAATTCTTCAAGATTGATTTCATGAGCTATAGAGCAACAAATCTTTCTTCCAGATAAACTGCTAGCATAACTTTTATTTCAAGAATTATTAAGAAGAAAAACTGGTGTCGCTAGTTCAACACATTAAGGAAGAGAATTTATTTAATACAGAATTTGATGCAAATGAGGATTTTTGAAATTACTCCTACTTTGATGTAGGAAAAAGAGAGTAAATTTTCATGAAAAGAAGTTTTATTTTTATTCTCGCCATTCTGTTATGCTCATGTTGTTGATTCTATGCAATTGCATATCATTTGGCTTTCAAAATAAGTTAAAAAACTATCTTAAAAATTATTTAAAAGAATAAAATACATATTTTTAACGAAAATGTAAAATAAAAAGCAAAAAAGTCAGCTGTCTTGAATAAGAAATTCTGTTTTTATCTATGCTAATATTAATAAAGTTGAAGATGATTTCGTCAATGTCATGAAATGCCATTCATTGATTTTATTTTTTCACATAAATACTTTGAATTATAAAACAAATCTTTTATTTCTTTTTTAATATTGAATATTTGATGTCTTAAGAATTTTCAATTTAAAATTTATTACAATTATTGATTGGAAATATTATTAACTATCTGTTTTGTTAACACGTACATTTGGTTTGAAACTAATGTTTTCAAAGGAAAAAAAAAAATAGCTCTGCATAAAAATTGAAATGTAACTATTTTAATATTGACAAAATGTATTTATCTGTGAAAGAATATGTATATTTTTTAATTTTAAGTTAGAAGTTTTACAAAGTTACCAATACCTTAAAGGTTATAGGACAGAAAAATTGATAACAGAAAGTCCTAACTATGAAGATTTTGTGGAATTATTGTTAAATACAATAACAAATAAACACAAAAGTAACGAAGATGGGACAAAAAAAGTCAAGTTAGATTAGAGGAAAAGATACGTAAAGATAAAATGGAGTTTGAATGGGAGAAATTGAAATTAGAAAATGAAGGAAATGCTGGTTATTTCAATGAAAACTATGAACATCTAACTTAAGATACACAATTCGTATGATTTGACGACAATCGGTCATAAAAATTATATTTAAAAAAAATTTACAGCCCAAATTATACTTTTTAAACCATCAAACAAACTTTTAGAGCTCTACATTAAAAATATTCGAAGTTATGATCACTTTTTTGTTCCCTGGTATTCACATCCTGACAACATCAATCTCTAGCACATGAATCTTTGGTTTCTTGACCATTTAATAAATTCTAACAGTGGTTAAGTTGTTTTGAAAAGATGTGAAGAAATCGCATTCCATTCTCATTGTTTGTATAGATCTGGCGATATATTCTACGCTAGTCCTCTTGATTAATTTTTATTACATATATTTTAAACAATCTTTTAAATGAGATTTTTAAGTGTTTTTAAAATTCTATTTAATTGTATAAATAATAATTTGCATAAATTGTAAAATAACATTTTATAAATTTATCATGCCTCGTTCAAAGAGGACAAAATTCAAATAATATGAATGTTCAAAAATGTTGGTGGCTTGAATACAAAATTACAGATGATATGAACATTTCAAAAGTGCTGACCTGTTTATTTATCTTTTAATACCAAATCAAAACTTTTAAATTGACTTATTTCTGAACGACAAAAAAGAGCTTATTTTTCTTTTAAAATGAGAAGTCGCCCCCCCCCCCGCTGTGCCAATTGCTTTGATTTTTTTTTTTAGCTAGGGCAATTAACATGTAACATGTATAATACCTAAATAAAAAAAAAAAAATTGAAGTGAGAATTTAAACACTTGATAAGAATTCTTCATAAGCACTCATAATTTTTTTAATTTTATGAGTTTCAATCATATTATCGCCAAACCCAAACCAATTTTTGTTGTACATAGTCTGATGAATATGTAAATCCACTTTTAAGGCAATTATTGCTGGAATAGCATTTTAAAAATGCCTTATGAATTAAATTTTTTGGGGATATTTTGGGTATATATCCTATTTTATATATGACATACACAAAGGTTAAAAGCAAAAAATTCATAAAAAGCATTAAATCAAAGATTTTTATTTTAATGGTATGTGTTAATATAAGATATTTTTAGTCCATTGTTAGCCAAAATATTTTACCCCTATGTTATAGTTGATGTAAAGTTTTACGAGTTAGACGGATGACAAGTCATGACCTTTTCATAACTTTACGGCTTATGTCGAATGCTTTACACAAAAAGCAGTCAACTTAAGCCGTAAAGTAAAGTGCATTAAAAGCGTAGGTGATTTTAATCACGAAAGTGTAGGTAATTTTTTTTCATTATATTTAGATAAGTTTCAAGTTATTTTCAGACTTGAATAGGAAAGTTAAGGACTGATTTTCTTACTTTTTTAAAAACAAAGTATTACCAAATATGCATGTAGCAGTAAGCACTTGTCTTTTCTTTAAATTCGAATTTTATTTATTTTCACTCCTAACTATAAAAAAAAAATATGATGCATATGGCTTATACTTTTTTTACTAATCGGTGCTATGTGCAATCAGGTCCTGATCTAAGTATGGGTAAACTGGGCAATTGCCCAAAGCAGCAGATTTGGGGGGGAAAGGGACAAAAATAACCTTATAAAACATGAACGTGTTATGAATACGTTACATAGAAGCACGTAAGGGTGGTGTAAGAGAGCTTCAATATAATCCTTTAAATGGGGAAGATGGGCTTAAACATGTCTTAATCGGCAAACACTGATGCACTTTTTCAAAAAACTCTTTTTATGAGCAACTAGGAGAAATGAAATTTGAAATAAGGACATTCAGAAAAATTATATCAAATTTGTCATTACTTAATCGTATTTATAATTTCTTTCAAATAACCAAATTTCTCATTTGAAGAAATTACCCTCAAGTGAAATGTTCCCAGTTTTTGCTATGTACTCGCACTGTTTAACCCAATGAATTTTCTTCTTTGATGAATGAGGTCAGATTTAAAAAGTAAACACTGACAAACGCTTAATATTTTGAATAACAGTGGAACTCTATTATTATTTGAAGAGTTGAATAATTTAAGCTTAATAACAAAAATTTGTATTCGTGAAGCGGACAAGCGACAAAAAGAAGGCATTGAAAAAGTAATATTCGCGAGAAATAAAGTGTTTCTATAAATTCTTAAAAATTATTGTTGAGTAATTATTAATGCATGGAATAACTAACAAAATACTGAACAGCATATTCTAAAAGCTGTTAATAAAATATTACTCAATTAGCTTAAATTGTACACCTGACATTTGTAAAATTGAACAGAGCTAAGATAAGGAATGTGAATCCGTGAAGAGTCCAGTACTCTGCCGAATTACCAGGTGTTCTGGCATTGATCCTCAATTTTGTTAGCTTTTTAAATAATTCTGAAACTACCACTAATTATGCTAAATTTTAACATATTTAAAATGAGAGGGTAAATTTAAAACTTTTTAAATAGGAACCTCATAATTTACGGCCATTGCCCTAAGATTCTATTTCCCTGTAGTAGTCAGTGGCGGGTCCAGAAAAAAAATCGATAGTGGAGGTACAATTGTTTTTCAATTCAAAAGCTCACAAGACTGAGCTGTATTTAATATTCAAGCACAATTCTTAAGAGTAAAAATAAATTAAATACTAATTCAAATTTCAATTGAGAATTAAAAACTTACAGTACGATAGATAACTTGGCCCTATATACTTGCACACAGTACGCAATGGATTTGAAGTAAAACAGCAAAATACTTAAAAAATTTGGTTGGGTTGCAATTTTTTTTAAGATGGTCAAGCCTTTTGGAAACATTTAATATTGAAATCTCTAGGAGATACAAGATGAGAAAGTCGCATACACGCGATAAAACCGTTAAAGCAGGGCCTTTAACCTGGTGCCCACTTCTGCATAACCAACCACAATAAAAAATTACTTAAGTTTTCAATACAATGTCATGTAAGTTTTTTATAGTTAGAATTAGAGAAGCATGCATATATTAATTAAAAAAATTCTTTACTTATAATTTTAATTAAGCTTACCAATCACTTTCGTCTGATCGAGATTGTTCCAGTGTGTTAAAATTAAGCAGAAGTATATTCACAATGGTCTAATTATGAAGCAATGGAATTCAAAGACAAAAATCACACTGACCTAAAGAATTACAAATTTTATATCCCCTCCCCAACTGTAAACCAAAGAATTAAACTTTTGACTGTATTATTTAGTAATAATTTATTTTATATAAAAATAAAATCAATATTTAATATAAGGATTTTTTTATAAATCTGTTAACCCATAAATTTACTTCGAAAATTAAATGTACCCTATTTACAGAAAGGTTGGGGAACAAGGTGTTGCGATATCCCCAAAAAGAGAAATATTTAATGCATTATTGAGTATATACGAAGATTCAAGTTCTCATACGGGCACAAAGAATGAGACAATGCTTTCAATCTATTTAATCAAATATTCATGCTATCTTGCAATTTGATTAGAAACGTTTAGTCGAATAAGTATTGTCATCAGGGCTTGTCTATAAATGTTGCGATTCACTCAAAACATCCTACCCTACTTACCCTCTCGAACTGTGTAGCATAGTAAAGCGAAAGATGTTTTGTTTATAATGATGTACATTCTTACGTCTGATGGTTTAGAGAAATACATCATCTAGATTGTGCTTAAAAAATCAGTACAGCTTGGGGGCACTGTTGAATTCTAAAAAAGCTTTTGGATTGTTTTATAGATATGGTAGTACCCATAAAAAATAACCATGTCTTGAATCAATAACTCAAAATTTTAAAAATAGACATTTGCACAAATCGCATTTTTTTCATCACTGTTTACTCATTGCAATCAAAACAAAACTTTTTAATTACAAAAACTATGCCAATTTTCAGTAACTCAATATTTTGAATACTACTAGCATACAAGGGAAAGAAGAAAATATTCTTACATCCACTGACTAAATGAAAAAGTTTAAGAGAAAACTAGATTTAGGAAAGAAAAGCTATGGAAGGAAATTAGAAACCCACTTGGGTGCAATTTTGTTTGAATATTAATAGAACTGGAAGCTATATCCACTGATAGTAGATTGATGATTAAACATAAGGAATTGTCTCTTGAAACTTTTTAGGTTTACATGAAAGAATACATTCCATTTTATTTTTTATCATAGTATTCCCCCTGCCCCCTGTAATATTTGATTTACTTACCACTTCTCAGAAATTGGTATATAGTGTGCCAACAATTATATTCGTAGGACTTTTAAATGCGTTCCAATACAAAAAGTTTGAGAACCACTGCTCTAGATATTGATTTTGCACAAGTTGAGCTAAGTAATCAGTTCTAAATCTATTCTTCAAATCTTTTAAAAATGTTAGTTGATATTCCATCTTAATAATAAAAGATTTCTACTCAAATATCTGCTCCTTCTTTCTCATTGTTTCTACTTTGCCACTAATTACTTCCTAATCAAATGCATCAAAATTACTAGAAAACATTCAATATAAACTTCTAACTCTAATTCGATAACGCTTAGTTAATCGTTTTTCAAAACTATTCTGCCGAATGAAGTGTGATCAATACTTTCTTCTCGAATGGATTTATAATAAATATTTGAGACATTTTACTTAGCAATTTTATAACTAATATAGCACAGACTTTTACTTCCTTACTAACTGAAATCAACTTGACCTTCTTAATAATGACTAAACAGTTATTTTATGAAGAGGATTAGCTGTTTCTTGAATTTTTTGCTGCTCATTAACGTTTGGCTTCAATATATCAAAAACAATGACTGAGCATCTTTTATGGCTTAAAGTACAGATCAAACTAGTTTTATAAAATTTTGATTGATGACCTGATTCTAAACACAAACCTTTAAGTGACTCATAATTTAAAAATATTTTAAATAAAGTTTTTTTTTAATGTCCTAGCTTTCGACTAGTTAACTTCCGATTCCAGTAGCATTTTAATTTATAGGTTTCATTAATCAATTTAGACGTAACTTTTAATTTCTTTGATAAGTTACTTCAATAACTTACACAATGGATTACTTCGTTGAAGGAATTATGAAATAAACTGTCATTCCATCACTGGTATAAATCAAAACTAGAATAAAGGGCACAGGCTACATCCCATACAATTTACATCACATTTCAATACAAGAAATACAACTAAAACTTATATCATTTTGCTCTGAACATTTTTCAAAAAATTTTATTATTTGCTCTTGAGATATTAAGGATGGGAGGTTTTGGGGATCATATACAATGAATTAATATATTTTTAATTTCCAAATATTAAGTGATTTCACAGATCAACGATAAAAAATTATGAAGTAGAATACAGCTACATAATTTTGGATTGTTAAGATTTCTTAAATATTTCTTTACCTATTTGAGGAAATTAATAATATAAGGTTTTTTTTTACATGACCAAATTTGGTATTTAACACTTCTTTATTCTTTTCTTTTCAAAAATGTATTATTTTTCAACATAATTTACTTTATTTCATACTTTTTATAGAATTGGTAAAAAAAATTTATCATTTGGTGTAAAAATGTTGCAGCAAAACATGGTTAACCGTGAATTTGAAGCCATAAAAAAATAAACACGGCTAAGTTTAAAAGAACATTACACTAATTAAAAACAAAGTTAAATTAATTCACAATGAATGACATCATGACACAGTGTCAGAACAAAACTCTAAGTCAAAACAGAAGAGCATTAGCATTCTCATCAATTCTATATCATTAATTTGACATTGAGGTATTACATATTCTATAAAAAAAAGAAGGGGAGGGGCTCTTTGTATATTTTTATGAATTACTATTTAATCCAAAAAAAAGTGAGTACAACAAGAATTGATTTTGAGTACATTATAGATTGTTTTGATAAGACATTTTGCAGAAGCCAACAATATGTTCCACACTATTTCTAATGTTGCTAGCATTACATATTCCCTTATCTCAGTAAATAAAATTTGTGCGAAATTCCCCAAGTTATGACCATCTTTGCTGATGATTTGAATGTTTAATACCTTCTCTATCTGTCCAACTGTATATTATATCTAGTCAGGATGTTTCCCAGTTTTTTAATATTTGTTGGAATAAAAAATTCCCTATTTTTTTCCCATTCTATTTTGAAAATTTTATTAATGGTATCTTCTGGACAATCCTTCAATATAAAAATTGAATTCTGTTGCCGAAGATGCTGAGTTTATCCGCTTGTTCATCCAAACTATTTTTGAGTGACCTGGAATCCAAAGATCGACTGACTGATAAAATAAGATTAAATGAAAATCTTGCTTGCTAACCTATGAATGACTTTTGATAATTGAATACAGTAATTTTAAAGCACAAACAAAAAAAGTTTAAATGTTTGTCAAAATCACTAGATATTCGAGTCAAATCTACACTTTGAATACAGCTAGTGCTTTAGCTGAAAAGTAGTCAAGCCTCTACAAAAGACCTGCCATGTAACCGTTGCTAATGCACATTAAATCTGTCAAAGCTAAAAGTCCTCCCTTTGGCATGGAACTTAAGAGAGAAAGGTACCAGCTCAAGTGTAGTCCTTGTCACTTGAATTCAGATCAAAATTACGAGGACCATCGCCAATAGTCAAAGATTTATAGCGCTTCTAGAGCAACATTAATAAAACTAATCAATTGGCTGTAAAAATTGAATAAATGGCTTTCAATCTGTAAGCAAAACAAGCATTTTTCATTAAACCTGCAATATATGTTACATGTTTGCTTTCTGAAACATCTGTAGGTATAATGAAAAATCTTGGAAACTCACAATTATTTCATTAAATAATCTGCTCATAATGTTAATTGATAAATACTACCAATATAAACTTTGACAAGAAACAGCTTTTCAGAATCTCTTTGATATGATATATTTTGTCCAATAATTAGTACATGTATAAAACTAATTTAACTTAAAAGATCCCATTGACGAAACAGAGTTCATATCATTGACATTCAAAGAAAATTATTTCAAACAATTTCAGTTTGATATACAGTGCATCATGAATAAATATAACATCGCTCCAATCACATTACTCATAAAATCAGTGGTACAGTAACAACCATTAACCTTTAATGTTGAGATTTATCACCAAAACACACATCTAGAGTAAAAGAACTGTGCTTGTGATTTTCTTTACTAAGCGAGTGGATGTGGAACTGAAACTGAAAAAGTAAAGAAGAGAATTTTTTCTCATAATTATGTTTTTTAAGTCATTTTTCCTCTCTCTAGCACAGAGTAAGAAGAAAGTATTTTTGTATACATCTTTTTTTCTTTGGATTTTGGTAAATCAAACAATTTCAATTTTTATAATATTTCGAACATCTGGAAGCGACTCAAGCCGAGTCACTACACATTCAGAGTGAGGGATTTGGACGATTATAATCCCACAATGAATGACCTGATGAATTTAGATACTATAGGAGCCTTAAAAATGACCAAGGGCGGGAAGTAGGAAAACAGCTGAATTTACAATTTTTCTGGAAAATAAACAAATGTCATTTCCTATTCCTAAAATCAAATCCTCAATATCTATAAACCGAAATAAAAAGGGAAAATTCCAAAATATGAAAAAATTGCAAATGTCTCGCACGAAATGGTAAAATAAAATTAAGTACTGTGTGTGCAGCACAAATCCTAGCAGTAGAACAAATATTAAACATACCAGTGAAGGCCAGTATCGTTCGGGCAGGATTCACTTCTCGATCTATGAAATACAAACTAATGTACCACTAACAGATTTGCAACAGAAATTCAGATCACAAATAATAAAGAAATAGTGGAAAAGCAACACTTTTTGAAAAATGGAAGCAATGAGGAGTTTTCACCGGTACTAATCACAATCCTTGGTACTGATTTACCTGAAAATATCAAACTCTGGTTTATTAACCATTGTATCCAAATTTTCATAGATAAAACAAGACAATGCAATAGATGCTTCAGTTTTTATCACACCACTCGATTTTGTCAAAACCCCATCATCTATGTTAATTGTGGTATAACACACAATGGCTCTTGCGCCACTTCTTTTACATGCACTAACTGCAAATTAGACCATCTTACTAATTCCAGTTTATGTCCAGTACTGATTAAAGAAAAACAAATTATGCAATATAAATGCACAAATCACTTAGCCTTAGGGGAGGTAAGGAAGTACCAGAAAAAAACTTCAGATAGCTATTCCAAAACTTTAATAACAAACCCACCAGGCCAAAATATCGAGAGCTTAGAAAAAAGGTTAGAAAGTATTGTTACATCTTTCCAAGCTGCCTTAGAAAAACAAACAATAGTTATCATGGAAAATGTCCAAAAAATGATGGAAACCATATTTGTACAACTGTACAATATGTTTGAAACAGAGAAAAAATCTACATCTCCAAGTCGGGAAAAAATCCTCAAATAAAATGCATCAGAACTTTTGTGTCCCCATACCAGGTGCATAGAATAAGTTGCAGAATAAATCAAACGAAATTGATACTGGATGATCCATTTAAATAAAATTTATAATTTTTATCTAATTTTAAGTGAATAAAATCTCCATGATTTAAAAAAATAATAATAATTTTTATCTATCCCTCCAGGGGAAGAGAGAATTTTTGCATATAGTCTTTTCCCTTTTTTTAAAATGAAATTTTAAAAAAAGTGATTGAATCTTTTGAGTAATTTGAATCATTTTTAAATGAAATTGTAGAAGCATCAAAAACAAAACAATTAAGTTCCATATTCTTCCCTTCTGCAAAACTGTGTGATGTTTGGATCTTCAAGGAAACTTTTTTGAAACCTGGCGACAGATTTCACCTTCCAGGGAAAATAATTTTCTGGCAAGGCAGACCAGGAGGAGGACTGCAGTTCCAGCAAAAATTTCTGCTCGTCAAATCCCTTCTTCAATAGTACAAACACCAGATATTGAAATGCTAATTATACAAATATATATCAATAATATATCCTTTTACATAATAAACTTATATACTCCACAGAGACTCAATATCTCATTAATAAAATCCTACTTAGAATCCTTAATAGATTCAATCTTAATTTTTGGAGACCTTAACCTACATCACAAGAAGCGAGCTTCAGTCATACCAATCCTAAAACCAGGAAAAGATCCGACTAGGGCTGATATATATATATATAGTTACCGTCCAATCTCTTCTCCCAATCCTGGGGAAAATTGCAGAAAAAGTCATTCTCAGCAGACTCAATGATCATCTATTTACAAATAAAATTATTCCGGAGCAGCACGGCTTTATGCCACAGCTCTCCACTACTCATCAATTAAAGAGAGTGAACCACCTACATCAATTCAGGCCTGGAAAGCAAGGAGAAAATAGGAGCTGTTTTCTTTGACATCCAGAAAGCATTTGACCGTGTCTGGCATACGGGATTAATATACAAATTAATCAATTACAATACCCCACCCAACCTTATAACTCTTATTAATTCATACCTTATTAATAGAAATTTCACTGTAAAAATCTATATTTACTCTACTAAAAGAAATATTAACTCGGGAATTCCGCAAGGATCACATCTCGGGCCAACCCTTTTTCAATGCTTCGTGAACGATATCCCGAAACATAACACAATTCTCTGCATGTACGCAGACGATACAGCGATACTTGCAAAACACAAAAATTCCAAAACCCTTGCACATCACATCAATAGACACATCGCACGCTTAGATGACTGGTTTTCCAAATGGAAAATTGCACTGAATGTTTCAAAAACGGAGGCCGTCTACTTTGCAAAATCACCCAGCATCATTAAACCTGACTGGCAACTATTGGAAACTATCCCTAAGTCCTGATAAAAGTACAATTGCAGAGTTACCAAATAAAATAATAAACTTTTGCTAATATTATGTTAGCAGGATTCCCTCTCACACGTGAAACTTCCGTTAAATATCTAAGAGTATATTTTCCCAAACAGAATCAAACTCATATAACAATGAACCACATGAAAAACAAAGATTTGAAAAAAAAAAAAAAAATCAATGGCCTTAAAGGAATAGCATATAAACACTTCGGTCCAAGAGCAAAAGACTTTATCAAATTAACTAATAATAGTATTTGCAGCACCTTTTATTATACATGTCGTATCATTAACAAATGGTCAGATAATCAGCTCAATCCTTTTAACATCATTCAAACGAAAGCACTCAGAAACGCATTGGGTTTACTACAATGGACTCCCAAACATCGTACTTTTACAAATAGCTGATCAGGGAATATTGTCGGAGAAAATAAGATTAGCAAACAAATTTTTTATCTCCCAAATTTCAAACAGTGACTTTCCCCCTCTGCATCTCAATAGCAATCTGGTACTATGGATCTAAATATTCTGGATGAGGAAAAAAGCAATATCTCTAATACTTTTCATACATTGAATATTAATGGGCAACAAATAATATTTATCCCTAAATTGCTGTACTTCACATAGTTTCCATGTGAAATTTACACCAATGAATTTGAATTTCGGTACAAAAACCTTCCTACTTTTATCATCAGAGGATTATTTGACGAAATAGTGAGCAATAACTACCGAGATTATTTCATAACAGCTACGGATGCTTCAAAAAACCATAACATGACTTCTATTGCAGGCATAACGAAAAAATCTTCCTTTACTAACAATTTAAACCCCATTAACACAATATTTACAGCAGAAACTCTAGCCATGCCAAGTTCTAGATGATCTCACGGAATTAAATAAAAAAAAAAAATGTTAATTTTACAAGATAGTCATTCTGTTCTAACTGGTCTAAAAAATTATAATATAAAATCTCCAAAAATTATTCACATATTAGCCAGCAAAGTTTTCATCCATTCGCAATTTCAAACTCAAATGGTATGGACTCCGGGACATTCGAAAATCATTTGGAATGAACAGGCGGATTATCTCGCAAAATCGCTTACGGAGTCCTACATTTTCATTGGCTGGATTGCTCCAGTGAATATCCATAATAACATCTACAGAAAAAGAATGGAAAAAAAAAAAAAAAAAAAAAACCAAAGAAAATTTTATGCAAGTAAATATTTTGAAGACTTGGATATTTTGTCTATAGTCAAAATTCCCAAATGGACAAGCAGAAGAGAGGAAATTCTCATCACTCGAATAATCTGTAAAATGATCATAATTCCTGGACTTGTACACAAATTTCATCTACATGATAATGCAATTTGTAGCACATGTAACCATATCAACGATTAGGTACATAACCTTTTGAATTGTGACAAATACTGCTCACAAAGAAATCATCTCTGGAAAACTCTCAAAGATAAATTCACAATACTACTTTCAAAGAACTTTTGGAACAATAGTCACTAATAAACAGGTGTTCAGAATATTCCTGCAGAAACTTAAGTACTTTGACATCTACTGAATGAAATGCATCAATTAAACGGGAGTATGCCTTTACTGCTCCATATCCTACAAAAATCAATCAAAAACTACCAAGTGATCGGACTTTGAATGACCGTAATTGTCTATAATGACATGTTTTATCAATAATACACATCTTTTATTCAACTGATGATAGATGTGATGAAGTTTTATGGCGCAAGAGCCAGATGTGGCCATGCTGCACCAAACAAGTTATAACTGTGATCTAGACGAAGTGAAAAATAGAACAGAGGTAAAATTTTGGTTGACAAGGAGGATCGAAAATAGAGAAAGATCGCTAGAATATCACCGTGTTTACCAAAGACAGTAAACTCCATGAGAAAGAAAAAGATCACAATGTTGCCTCGGGTGAGTGATGCCCGTACCTACCTAAAGAAGGAAAGTCCCTGAGGTCTAAACTGGTGATAGAACAACAAATAAAAACCAAACTGAAAGACATTAAAATTTATTCTATTATGATAATATACCCAAATTTTTGGGGGTGAAAAAATATATTCTTTTTTTATCCAAACTGCACAATTGAATGAACATAACCCTGTATTTCTCTGTTGACTACAGAAGTGACATGTCATGAAGCTTTGTGTTCCACAAATACATTACACATTCCCACCAAATTTTTACAAATACTTTTATTGAGTGTACACTAATTTTGAGCGCAACACTATGCCATTCCAAATTTCAGGTGCAGGTGCCATTGCTCAAAACAGTCTGCTATGCGAAGACCAACACTGCACTTCCTTCAAAATTTCTTAATTTTAAGAATGTTTAATTATTTACGTAAAATATATTTTTAAAATTATTCTTCTATGTATAAATGTTTTCAAAGATGATTTTAAAATTAGTAGGATAAGTAAATTAAACTAAATAATTTGTGTATCGTAAAACTCAACAATAGAGTTCGACGGGAAAAGCTTCTCTGATAATAAATAAATTGCAACATGTTTGGAAGATTTATCTGGTAAAAAAAATTTATCTACTTAAAATTATTTAATAACAATTACTACTTTTATTAATTTGTTTTTTTCACTGAAAACGTTTTAAAAGTTTATGCAATTAGTATTTAAATTCTGCAGATTGAAATAAAACATGGAATGTATATATATTGTGTGTGTTTTTTTTATCACCTTAAATATTGCATATTAAAGCATTAGAAGCGGAATTTTTCAATTATTTTTTTCTAAAAAATTTCATTTTTACCAGCATTTATTTCAATTAATTTACTTATTTTGAATATATGAATATTAAAAAAATACTCGAATAAAGAAATTACTAAATAGGCGCTTTCTTGTGTTATTGACTGACAAAATTAGAAAATAAATGTTCTATTTCTTCTAAACTTATTAAAATCTTTCCCCCAAAAAATACATCAAATTTATTTCCCCTAAAATGTGAAGTAATCGTAAGTACCAATTACATAGCTTTAAATTCATTAGAATGTCTTTGACATATAGTTCGAAGAAGCCAAATTCCCAGCGTATCGAAGAACGGATTTTTAAAAAATAAACAAGAACAGTTCATCCAGAAGAACAGCAATAACCATCCCTAAATATAAGCTGAAAATGTGTGGCGAAACATTTAAAAGTTTCAGAATTAAGAGATTTGTGCACTAAAAAGTACCAGTAACAATGAGTACAGAACCATGGTAAACCGCCTAACTATAGTTATTACCAACATGTTTAAGCAGATTGTGCATGTTTCCTTTTTTGTTTTGCTCAGAGTAGAATTGCAAGAAAACTTTCCCATCAGTTAAAACTGAAGATTAAGTTAATCCCTTTTTAAATGCATGGCAATTTCTCAATCAAGAAAAGTTTAAAAATTTTAAATTTAGAGCTATTTAAATCTTTAAAAGATTGTGAATACATCATACTCTATAATTTTTTAATTTTACATTTCGATTTAGTTCAAAAATGAATTTTATTCATACTTTTCAGAACTTTATGTATTAAGAGTATAATGTATTCTCTGCAATCAGTGTTCAATTACAGTGTGATAAGTAATGGCTTTGTTAGAAAAACAAGTTTCAGTAATCTTTATTTTATTCCAATACTGTAAAGCAAATGATTATGATCAGAAAGTAAACCTTTTTATTAGGTTACAATTTCATCCCCCCCAATAAAGAGCCCCCTTTTACAACAGTTTTTCCTCAACAGTTTTAATTTTCAATTTGAAAGTTTCCTCCATCATAATGTATCATCTCTAATCAGGCTATTTGATGTTTCTTTTTTTACTGTTTGTAAATCATTTACTCTTTTGATCGACTGCAATAAATTCTCAAATCCAAAACTAAAATTTTCACATTCAAGTGCAATTTAAATGCTATGTTGGGATACACATTTTGCTCCCCCCTTTTTTAAACGAACAGCATTTGCTTAACATAACATATGTTGTAATATTTGAACCTCAAAATCCACTTCTGTAAAACTAAAAATCTGTTTCTTCCCAAGCATTTTAATACGAAATTAAATATAAATGCTTTGGAATAGTTGCATTTAGTTTGTGTCTAGGACAATCCTCTCACCCTACAGGAGGCAATTTGAAGCTATTGATAAAAAAGGGAACAGTACAAGGGTGTAAATAGCATACTTTTGCTGCTCAAGCAATAGGATAGGTTTTCCTCACTCTTTATCTATTTTTTTTCAACGATAACCTTTCAATGGATCATCATATGGCAACTATGGTAATTCAGATCAAATCAGTTGGATATTGCTCATCTTACTTTTTGAATGTTGAATAGATACTTTTCTTTTTTCCAAAACTATTTCCCATTCTCTGTCCTTTCCTCCCCCCCCTTTTCAAAATGCCTTTTATAAATATTCTTAATAAGAATAGATCTTGTAACGTCCAAAATTCCGCGTTTGAGACAAAACGAAGAAGAAAAAAAAGGTATAATGGAAAGGAAACCTTTGTCTAAATATACTGAATACTTTTAAAAATTCAGTGTTTACTTCCAGCAAGATATGAATCAAATTTATTAGAATTCTTAACAAAAAAAAAAAAAAAATTCAAATGAAAGAGGTGTTTATTTACCTTTGAACCACACATTTTATTATCAGATGCAAGGTCAATTATTTATTACATAGCAAAAATGGTGTGACCCACACTTATATGATGTAAAAATGACACTTTAACATTGTGTATACAACAAAACCAAAAATTTCAGAAAACACTAATTTTAAAACAAGCAAAATTTTATTTTTAAACATATTTGATTGGAAATTATTGATGGAAGAGCACCACTAAAGATGCTTCAGACAGATTGATTCATCTGAGGTAGAAGAAACAATTAAAAAAAAGTGACTTAAATTATATTCTATGTAATTAATATTTTTTTAAACAGTATTCCATAAGATCTGTGCGTGATACTCAAGTGAATTTATGATAACTAATCTTCAGATCACTGCAAAGTGAGATTTTGTTGCTAAAACATGGAAAAGAAAATGTACATATATTGATTTTAAATGAGTAAAACAATATATATTTTAATAAGAGCTTGTAGCTTTCTATGAGGAAAAAAATTCCATTCAGAGTTTGAAAAGTAGTTTTGAGAATTGGTCTCTTATTGTAACTAATATCTAAAACTGTATGTAATTTTAAATTGCATTTCAATCTACCTATGTGCTCAAAAAATATGTGAAGTCTATAGTTGAGGATTACTTTTTTTTTTTTTTTTAAATCACTGATTAAATAATTTGTACAACTTGTTTCATGTTAAAAAATTATTTATTACATTTTACACCTTTTACCAACCTAACAAGGCATTTTGCTGGAATTTAACTGTTAATTGATAAATATATTTAGTTTGAAATTGATTTAACATTTTTTATATTTATGTAGGCACCACAATATTTCTTTAAAAATATACAAAATACAAGAGTTTGATATCCATAGAAATATATTTGTTCTAGAGCTAAAGATTTCATTTTTCCTATTATTCCTTTGAATAAGTATTACAAAATAAAATTGCTTCACTTATTATGTGTTCAGATAAAAATTCTCATACTTGTTTATAAAACTTCAAAAGCACCAATATATCCAATTTGTTTCTTAAAGCAAATAAATATAGCTTAGCTGTATAGAATAATTTGTTAATTTTTTATTTAGTTTAACTACCACATTAAATTATACTTAACTGAAAAAGTACGAGTTTTTTCAGCAATAAAAATTTGAAAAACAGAAAAATTTGTGAATGAGAACAATACCTCGATTTTTTAATTTTTGTAAATTTATTCTTTGCCATCAGAATTTTCTTAAGAGATAATTTGGGTGAAATAATGAATGAGATATATATATCTGTTAATAATAAACTTATAGTTCATCACAAACATAAACTTACAATAAAAATACAAACTTACAAATAGTGACAAGAATAATGTAGTGGAATTTTTTGACTTTTCTACATTTGATTTTATTTTTAAGATATGGTTTTCTGGAATTAAAAATATATAAATAAAATTCTAATTCTAACTGGCTTTTGAAATTATTCTGTTAGTCACCAAAGGTCAATTAACTGTGTACTACTCTGAAGCCATTTCAAAGTACTTTTTCCAGCAGTGCAATGTTCCCTTATCCTTCAATTACATAAATAATACAGTCCCATGCCCGAGGCACACCATCATGCGAAACCAAAGTTGCTTACAGTGTAACAGATTCCAAAATTTTCCACCTTCTTGTCACCTATACTCTGAAGAGGAAAGAAAGATCCAGCAAAACCACATAAAAAGCCAAAGCAGTGAGAGAGTGGTAGGGAGAAATAACCGGAATTGAAAGCAGACTAATTTTATAATAAATAGTATGACCAAACTAATAATTGTTCTGTTGATCAAAAAATACAATTAGGGAAAAGAACTTAAATTTATTCTAGTGTGAAGTAGATGTTATACAAAACCAAAATTGTAACTAGAAAGCACAGAGTATAACTGGGGTGGCTATAGCATGCCTTGAGACAAGTGCAGCTTTTATGCAAATAGAATATATGCACGAAATATGGTAAAACTAAAAAGAAAAAGTTTTCAAAAGTAATTAATTTTTTACAATTCTTTTTCCAAAATTATCAGATAAGTTATATTTGTCAATGTCCAAAAGTAATTATTTTGGTTCTTATTATTAAAGAAACTTAATATTTATTCAAGAGTTTAAAAAAATAATAAATGTTGTAGATTCATCTTTTCAAAGAATATCTTTAGAAATTGGATTTTTTTTGTGGCTGCTTTACAAATGTTGTCTTAACATTTTTTTTTTAACATTTAGAAAGTTTGGTTGACAACTTGTTAGGGTAGTTTGCATAAGCTTAATTAAATACAAATCAATTAAAACAGACTAATGCATATTTTTAATAAATTTGAAGTGTTGAATATGAAGTGGAAAAAATATGAAATACCGTAAACTAAGAATAGTCTCAGCACACACTCTTTGCTTTAAGGATATTTTTGTTCCTGAACCTGTGTTTCCAAAACTTAGTTGAACAACCATTTTGTTTAAATTGAAAATTTACAAAATGAGCCATTTTAGAAAAAATGAAGTGAATGTAGAATACCCTTTAACGGCTCTTTCAAATATTCCTTTCTGAAGCCAGCCGTGGTAATCTAGTGAATATGGTTGTGATCTTGTGGCGAAGTTTTGTTGAGTTGTGGATTCAAGCCCAAATGCCAGAATCCAAAGTCCTCCAGATATACGGTGTAAAAGTTTGGAGAGGGAGGTGCCAGCTCAAGTGTTATCCTTGTCACTCAAGACTCAGATTCAAAATTATGAAGTCCATTGCCCATAGTTCTGATGTTGCTAGCCAGTGCGATGTTAATAAACAATAGCAATCACTGAAATGTGGCTCCCTAAACCAGTGCAGCTAGCCACCCATGTTATAAAAGATTTGTTTTACTAACATTGGACTAAAAAGTATACTTCGTAATTCTGAATCCCGTCAATTTACCAAGTCAACACCAGTGAGCTGGCATTCCACTCTCGGTACTTCCAAGCTATGCCAAAGTGAGGGCTTGGAGCCTTGATGATTTAAAGTATATAAACCCCACAAAATGGCGGTTTTTAATTTACCAGGACTCATATCCACGACCAGCAATTATGTAAAAATATTAATGAATAAGAGAAATATTTTCAACTACATACATAATATTTAATTTAGTAAAGTTTTACAGCCATATTCCACTTTTTAGGTATATAAGTGTTTTTTTTATTTTTGTAAAGATTGTCAAGAAACTGAATCAGCAGAATTGTCATTCAAACTCTGGATCAAAATCCAGGGGGTAGGTAATGTGATACCCTGCATACCAAGTCATCGAAACTCAATTTTCATTCAAAAAACAGTAAAGAAAAATCAAACTAGTTTCATGCTATATTAGAGAATCGCAACTATTAATATGAATGCAGATAGGTTACTAGCTCACAACATCAACCCCAGATTATAATCAAAAATTATACTGATCTCAATAACAACCAAATTGGATCTAAATCAGGAATAATACTTATAAACAAGATCTGAATCAAATATCAGCTTTCCAATGATCAAGTAACTTTCATGCACCAATATAGTTAGCACTTCTATATTAAGAACCTTCAATCTCCTTCCTCTCAACACTTTAATACGTCTAATCTCTTTTATCTCATCATTTCCTATTCACTACACTTCATATTTAGTAATGTTGATATACATAAGATATAGTTTATACTCAAGGCAAGGTTCTCATATCATATATCAAAAATTTAGTTGAATGGGAAAAAAGAGTGATAATGCATTAAAATACATAAATACTAAAATAATTAATTTTTTCTTTCATTTTTTGGACAAATCATAAAATTTGAAATACTTCTACAGTTAAAAATTATGAATCTGTACTTTTTTGAATTGAAGACATCATTTGCATAGTTAGAAAATAAATTTTTATTGTTTCAAATGCTCCAAAGAAAACAATCTTTTTGTTAACTTAATTTTCTAATTCACACATAAAATAGAGCAAACTAGTGTTTAGTTATAATATGGGGAGGGGGGATGTTCAGTGTTGTTATTAACAATTCAGTGCTCTTATTAACAATAATTCTGATCCTAAATAAATTGCATACTTAATTATCAATTAATGTAAAGTAATTTTTTTCATTTATTTAGTTACAAGAAAATAAGTTACAAATAGTTTCTTTCTGTTACTACATTAATTATTAGCAATAAAACAGTAAATGTACAGCTTATGTTTAGAATTTTGAATATAAGATTGAAATGCAAAGTATAAACAAAAACAAAAATATTAAGTGATGCAGTAGTCTGAAAAACTTGGTAGTGATCAGTATTTTATTTCTCTGTAACTATCAGCTTATAGCATCAGTAATTTCGTTTTCAGATGGCAATATTTTTAATAAATACAGAAAGCATTTCCAAAAGAATCAGTTCAGTTTCCTTTATGGAAAATGTATAATTTAGAAGATTGTGAGAAAAAAAAGGACTGAATTGCATAAATATTACTGTTCCATATAATCCTTTGTCAATATATTTGTTTAATAAAATTTTTAAATTATAATGTATACTTATAATTATACTTATTACAAATATACATAGTATTCATCGTAAGTTTTTTAGATTGTTTTAAAACTTAGATGACGATTTCCAAAACTTTAATTTTATTTTCAATTTTCGGCTACACCAATATTAATTTTTCATTCTTCATATGCTA